>CAXAMN010028117.1:424953-455342 GCA_963970005.1 Durusdinium trenchii
CAAATCCTGGATTTTTGGAATTTGCTTTTAGCATCTAAAAGCAAATCTTTGGTTTTTGGAACTTGCTTTTAGCCTCTAAAAGCAAATCCTTGATTTTTGGAATTTGCTTTTAGCCTCCAAAAGCAAATCCTGGATTTTTGGAATTTGCTTTTAGCCTCTAAGAGCAAATCCTGGCTGTTTAGAATTTGTTTTGTCGCTTCTGAAATCAAATTTTGTGTTATTATTGAAAAATACTTTTGTTTCTAAAAGTAAATTTAGGATTTTGAAATTGATTTAAGTATTTAAAGGTAAGATTTAACCTTTAGAAATTTACTGTTGGTATCCAAAAACCTAATAGTTATTTTTGTTTCGTTCTAGTTTATGAATGAAAAAACTATTTACTATAATGTACTTCGTTTTTGTATATCTTTTTAGTATTTTCATATTTGTACTTTATTCTATTTACATATTTACGTATTTTGCCAATACATGCCTATATAAGTTTTGTTTGCCAATACAGGCCATTGTTTTGGCAATACAGGCCTTATGGAGTTCTTTTGCAGCTCTGTGGCTGGATCAAGTGAAGTGCTGGAATAAATAGTAGTGTTGGCAATGCAGCCATATGATCGAATTGATCATGTGGAGTACAGCGATTGGCACCAAAGGTGCTGGCTGTGCTGGGAAAGTGGCTGGACCACTGAGTGCCATGGTCCGCCATGGTAGCAATTGAAGTTTTGTTTGCCAATACAGGCCTTACTTATTTGATGCTGTGCCAATAGACGAATCAAATTTTATAGCTGCAAGTATGCTTTCAAGAGTTTTGTCTGCGCTCACTCAGGATTCCCTATATGGACTTCAACCCCTACATTGCTGGCAGCAAATGGTGGACATCAAGTGATGGTGATGTCTGGCGCTTCTGCGTCTACAAGAGCACTGGCTGGGGCTTTTGGAAACTTGGTTGCATAAATCAGTAGTAGTATCAATTCATATCAATGCATGTCTAAACATGCACCAATAACATGTCCATTTGTTTATGATGCATTTCAAGTTCTGTTGCAAGCTCTGCCAGCACAGGCCTTTTTGGAATAGAATTTGTATCGATCACTTTGTTGTAAAGTTTTCCATTGCAAGTCTATTTCAATCTTCATTGCAAGCTCTGCCAGCACAGGCCTTTCTGGAATAGAATTTGTATCGGTCACTTTGTTGTAAAGTTTTCCATTGCAAGTCTATTTCAATCTTCATTGCAAGCTCTGCCAGCACAGGCCTTGTTTAATTAAAGCTTCCTTGATAACTTTGTTGTAACATCTGCTCATGCGTGCCCATTTCAATCAAAGGTACATTGCTAACTTTGTTGCAACCTTCTGCCAGCACAGGCCTCTTTTAAACAAATCCTACAAATCATTTACCATTAGACACAAACTATTCAAGTACTCTTTTAACAGCTTTTCCCAACCTGTGACATTGTGGACCTTTTTTGCATACTTGAACCTGGATGCTGTGTCTCAGGATGTCCAAGAGGCGAGTTGAAATGCTGGCCTACAGTGATGTGGGCCCTATTGTCTTGAGATTGTTTCACCCAGGCTGGCTAGAGCTTGACTCAGCCTGGTGGCCTCCTGAACCTCAGGGCCAATGAGCGCTGGTGTCAACAGGCACCAATGTTGGGAAGAAACAGTTTGCAAGCAATTGGCGTTCAATATGGTGCAGCCAATACAGGCCATGCTGCAGCCAATACAGGCCTTGAAGCAGGTAACTCTCTTACTGAACATGTTCTTTATAGTATCAACTAGCTGCCATTTTCCTTAACTTGGACATTGCTAGTTAGCACTTCTTTTTGGATGTGTTGCCAATACAGGCCTGTGTGGGTAAATACTTACCAATACAAGCACCTTCTTCTTTCTTCATTGTTGTTCTACACATTTTGGATATGTTGCCAATGCATGCTTTCTTTCAGATGTTTCTTTCACATAAGCTTGCCAATACAGGCATTTTTCATTGATAATGTCTTGTAATTTTCCATTCAGTGCTCAAGCAAGAAGGAGGTGCATAATAAAGCCTGTACTTGTTGGTTTCTCAACAAAAAGTGGAATCCATGCAGGTTTTGTTCCAAGCCAGGCCTTCTTTGCTGGCACAAAGGGACAAGTTTGTCCAGCAACTCCAATAGAAGGTGGAGTCTGTCCAGCTTACTTCCCAAAAGACTTTGCTGGACATGTTCAAGCTCTTTGAAGAGTCGAGATTGCCTCAAGAGTTGAGGCAACACTTTTTGGATCTCCTGGACACAAGGGCAACTGCTGGGAGCCAAGAGCAAGCTTTGAAGGTGGTGGGCAAAACCCAGCAAGTGGACAGTTTGGTCAAATACTTCACCCAGGCTGAATTGGATGCACTCTCCCACAGAGACTGCTGGAACGGTTGTCACATAGTGGCAGTCAGGCTCAGAAAGCTTGGGTGAAAAGCTTGAAGGAAAGTTCAAAGAAGAGAGCAACTGCTTTCTTGGCACTGCTGGAGCACAAAAAGGGCTGGCACACCAATGAGCAGTGATGCTTGCTATGTTCTTTCCAGGCATTTGGCAAATACCTTCCTGAATAGTTCCCAGCTTGTGCCTGCTGGTGCCTCTGCTTTGGCAGTGTAACCAGAAAACCCTTTGGATCTTCCTGCTGAGCACTTGAAGGCATCCTATGGTGATGAGACTCCTGCTTTGGCCATTGTCCCAGAGTTGGCTGGGGTGCTGGGCCAAGCTGCTGTGTCAAAGCCACTTGGATCCATATTGATCAATGTAGATTGCCAATACAGGCCCACACAACAGTGCAAACAGGTATTAGTATGTGCAAACAATGTGTGTGTGTTCATGTTCTTGCCACTAAGGCTACTGCAAGCAAGGAGGCCCCCTTGCAGCCCAGTGCTGGGCCAACTCCTTCTGATGCATTAGCTGCCTTCAGATGCTTGCTGGGTGGGGTGTTTGGTGCTGGTGGTGCCAAGAAAGAAGACTTGCTCCCTGACTTGCAGATCCTGATGCCAGGCCAATCTGAAGGAACGCAGCAAAAGAAAGGTGCCTCTCCTGGAAGTCAGCCTGCCACCACACCTTCAGCTCCAGCTGCAGCACCTGCTTTGCCTCTGTTGGATGCCATTGGGACAACCCCTGCACTGGCTGCAGCTTCTGCTGGGCCTGTGGAAGCACAAACCAATGACAAGGAGCCTGGTGAGGAAAAGCCTTTGGAAGACTATGAGGCTGAAACTTATGCTTCCTTGCAGAACAAGAAACTGATGAAGTGGCCTGCTGCAGCAAAGGCAAAGGCCAAAGCAAAAGCACAGACCAAAGGAAAGGCTGCACCAACTCCTGCTGGTCCTTCTGGTGTGCTCAAGCTGGGCTGCAAGACTTGCAGGGGCACATCCAAAGGATGTAAAGCTTGCCGCAACCCTAATTATTCTGGCCCAAGAATGAATAGGCAGGAGTGGCTTGCCCTGGCCAGAAAACATGGCTGGAAGCTTTAAAGTTGCTGCATGGGAAACCCTACGCTGGCATCTTTTGGGTGGACAAAGCTCAAGAAAGCAGTGTCATGGAAATGTGAGATTGCGCAAAGCTTCAACAGCATTGTCATGAAACTTGGGGAAAATGCTTTCACCGTTGCAAGTACATGATGTCATGCGTTGCCAATACAGGCCAAAATGTGAAAGTCATCAAGCAATGTCATGGAAGCCAATACAGGCCATGTGATCTTTTTGTGTTGGCAATAGAAGCCAGCACTGTAAAACTCAGCATACAGTCCTGTAATATGCAAAAGCATACAATCCTGCAATCATTTCATCACCACAGGGTCGCGTAGACACTACATGGCCTTCCATTGCTGCCTTTGCAGGCTTTTAACACATAATACAAGCCTTCATGTTGCTGTTGCCTTCAATCTATATGGTTTCAATTTTCTATTCAAAGCAGCCAGCAATGCCACATGCATGCACCAAGGTAATGCATGCACACATGATAGATTCCCACAAAGTGGACAGTTGTACACAAGGCACTTGTGTGCTGCAAGTGATCTTAGCCAGCTCACAGCCATGGATGACAGGGCAAAGAAGTTGAGAAAACTTCAAGACCTGAGAAATCATGTGCCCTATGTATCCAAAAGTGCTTTGGAATCAATTCTATCCTGGGTGCAAAAAGAAGGGTGTGTTCAATTGCGCACAGCAAAGCATATGAGAGAAGCCAACAGAGCAACTTTGGCTACTGCCACAGCTCATGGCCCAGTGTTGGTAGATCAAGCTGTAGTCATGTGCGATGACTCAAAAAAGCTTCTGCCATTCCTCAATTTGCACAGTTTTCTGCATGCCGCCTACAAAGCAGGAGGCTCCATGTTTGAGCTCTTGAAGAATGTGGATGGGCCACTTGGCCTCATACTATACACAGATGAAGTATATGCCCTGGCAACCCATTAGCAGCCACCACCCCCAGAAAGTGCTGGGTGGTCTATGGAGCAATTGTCCAAGCTGGACAGCATTTGCAAAATGAAAGGGCATGGGTTACATTGACCTGCTTGAGGTCTTCCATTGTTAAGAAAGTGCAGGGTGGCATGTCACAGATTCTCAAAATCAGTTTGAAAATGATTTTCCAGTGGGATAAGGTGGATGCAGTTGATCTAGGTCTGCTGCTTCAAGGACCTGCTGGGTGCCCTGCTGAACATGCAAGAAAGCATGTACAAATTTCATAGTGCAGGATGGAGCAGCCCACAAGCACTGCTGGTCTTCAAAGGGTGATGCTGGAAGTAGATTTTGTGGCCTGTGCCGCAATGTCTTTTCTCATGAGCAAAATGAAGAAGGTGTCAATGAAGTGAGCAAATACACCAAATTCAGCCAGCTTGAGCTCACAGAATCCCAAGAAGTTTTTTCTTCTTGGGATAGAATGACAAAGAGAAGGTCAAATTGCTCACAAGCAGAATTCAAAATGTGGGAGCAGGCAACTGGCATCACTTACAATGAGGAGGCAATGCTGGCAGACACCTCCTTGAGACCAATCCTGGACCCTTGTAAGCAATACAAGCATGACTGGATGCACTGCGTGATGAGCAATGGGATTCTTTCTTTGGGTGTCTTCAATATGCTGGAAGGCATGCAGTGTTGGAAACAATTTGGTGAATATGTTGGCCAGTGGACAATTCCATCCCATTGGCAGCATGCAGGCATCAAGGTGACAACTTTGTTTTCAGAGAGCAGAGTGCAAAAACACAAGCAGGCTGAAAAATTCAGTTGCACTGCAAGTGAGCTACTCACAGTCCTTCCAATGTTGGTGCACTTCTTGAAGAAGGTTTGCATTGACTGCATGGTCCAGGAAGCCCATTGTATCCAAATACTGGCTCATTTGGTGGATTTGCTGCAATCCACTTGGTCTTTGCCCATCACTGCTGAAGCCATCCAAGATGCTGCAGAGAGGGCATTGGCTTTGCGGACACAAATTGGCTGGAAAGTTATCAAAAAACAATTAAAAACATCATTGGCTCTTGCATTTGGGCCAAGCTTTCAGGAATCACAATATCATGGTGGCATGCTGGGCCATGGAAAGGAAGCATCGGTTCATTTCCAGAATTGGCAATGCCATTGCCAACACAAGGCAGCTGGAACAAAGTGTGATGGAAGAGGTTACTGCAAAAGAGCTCAATGTCTTGAGCCTTGATACCCCCTTTGCTGCCTTGGAGTACCAGCTCAAGAAGCCCCACAAGCTGCCTTCCAAGCTGGTTGGCACAGTGCAGCATTTATCGCCGCTTGTCAATGTTGGTTTGGTCACTACAAGCCAAGTAGCCTGGCTGAAGCATGGTGTGACTTGCTCCAAAGGTGATGTTGTCTTGCGGGACATTGCACATGGCACCAGGAAGTGGACTGCTGGAAAACTTCAATTGCATTTAGATGCTGGGCAACCCATGTGTTTGGTATCTTTGTTTGAATGTTTGGAAATTGGTGCAAGGAATGAGTATGCTGTATGGCAAAGCTTTGCTGACCAATCTGCTGCAATTTCCTTGTGCAGGTTTTAACACCTTGCCTCTATGCTCAAAATGGTGCAAAGATCACCACCCTGATTCCATTACCATGGAGATAACAAGGCCTGCTTTAGACTTGGTGTGTTTTCCATTAGCAATATTGACTTTGTGCAGACTCTACCCCAGTCCTGCAAGTCATGCAAACAGCCCAGCTTTTCCATGCAGCCAATACAGGCCTTTCTTGCAACCATTGCAGGCTTTTCATGCAGCCACTACAAGCTTTTCATGCAATCAGCAATGCCAATTCATGGAACCTTCAACCATTACAAGCTATGCTTGCAATGCATGCAACCAGCCCAACCTTTCCACGCAGCCATTGCAAGGTTTTCACGCAGCCATTACAGGCCTTTCATGCAATCAGCACTGCCAATTCATGGTCACAATGCAAGCCATTACAAGCTTTTCATGCAGCCATCACAGGCCTTTCATGCAATCAGCATTGCCAATTCATGGAAACAATGCGAGCCTGTTCATGGCTTCACTATTGTTTTGTTGTTGCATGCTGGCACTTGCTATATGGCAAGAATTCATGTGCAATGCAGTGTTTCACCTGTAGTGCGTATGCAGTTTCACTTGCCAGATTATTGTTTTTATGATCAGAAAATCGCTGTTTTATTTAGTTAACTATTTAGCTAATCATTTAGCTAATCATTTAGTTAACCAATTAGCTAATCATTTAGCTAATTTGTTAATTGATTATTAAATGATTAACTAACTATCTTAAATAAGTTAACTTGTTACTAAACACACAGCCCATCAAAGTGGAGCAACATCGACAAAAGCAGGTCGTTGGAGCCAAGGGAGGTCGCTGCGCGCGGAGGGCGCCGAACGTGCCGAGCTTCGCGTCGCGGACGGCAAAAGTCTCGGACCCCCGAGCGAGCGCGGAACCGATCGAGGTTCTCCGTTCCGGTCGTTTGGCGGATTTGGGCGGTTCAGCCTGGGCGGTTCGGCTGGTTCGGTGCCGAGTCTGCGGGGGGGGGGGGCAGTTGAGGTGAGGTCGAACAAGAACCTTCCAAAGATCCGAACTCAGTCGATGATGATTGAATTGTCAAAGAAGTCTTTAGGAAAGCAAGAAGAGGACAGATCGATGTTACAATGTTGATTGATTCTTTTAGAAAAACAATGAAAAACAACATTAATCATCCATCAATCGATGTGTTCGCAAAAAATAAAAGGCGTGTGTTGTGCGCACTTGGTCGAACCACATTCTCACCACGTCTTGCTGGATCTGTTTCGAGGCCCAAAATGGCGATGGGTTAAACACTGATGGACCTGTCACCTTCGGCAAAAGCGGAAGTCCCCATCCTTTCATGTTGTCTTTCTTTTAGGGGTGGGTGAGAAGCCTTATGTGACAAAAGCCTAGCTTGAGTGAAAACAGAAGCCCCCGGGTTCCGCCTGCACCTCCCCCAAGCAGTCGCGCAGCATCCTTGCCGACCTCGGTGCGAGAACAAAAATGGTCGGATGAGGAAAAAAGAAAGCGGGGCGTGGCAGACCACCCCGTTGGGTCACTCCTTTGTCCCCTCATCTCATATGAGTGTGTATGGATCCAGGAGACTCTCCTTTCTCGCCACTTCATCCCTTTCTCGCTGGGTAGACTGGTCGATGTTCCGGTTTGGTACACTGTTGCCACGCCTGGGGAGGTCGCCACGCCTACACCGGGGGCCAAAAGGTCTCCCTATTTGTTCGCTACACACCCATCTCCTGACCGTGTTGGAGAGGGCGCTGGACCGGCGAAGGACGGGACCGTGTTCAGACTTCATGAGGGTCTAGAGGATCTCGAGCCCGAAGCAGCTGGGAGGTCGAAGAGAGGTTCTTTTTCAGCTGCCATGTGTCTGGGTTGACAGAGGTTGTTCAGAAGCCCATATATAGGCTATATCGGCTATCCCAGTTGAAACCGGTGTTGTACCAGCACACTGGCCACAAAAAGAGGCCCCAAAAATGTGTTTCACTGTACTCATTCTTCACAGACATCACTACGAGGACGTGGAGGACTGGAACACGAAGGTGGAAGCAGAACACTAGGAGGACATGGGACTAGCAATACTATTGTAGTACTATGAGGACTGGACATGGACTGGTGAACACGAAGCTGGTGCATCGTCGACTGGGAGGATTCGGCCAATCACCGTCGCATTCGGCGGCGGCGTATCATCGGCTTTTTGAATAGGACACTCCACGTGCAAAAAATAACAAAACACCCAGCTTCAGGGCCCCAGGACAAGTCAGCGTGGTCCATGTATTTCTCCTTCCCTTCGCCTAATCCACGAGAAACTCGGCGTCCCGGGTCCCGCAAACGGCTCAGTTCTTGGGCCAGATTCATCCACTGACGGCAGTACTCTGGCGTTCACGGTGTGTCTGTCCGTCTGCTCCCCACAAGTCAGGCGAGTTCACGCTGCTCCATCCAGCCAGCCCGGCAGAACCTGCCAGAGAGCTTCAGTCCAGGAGTACCGAACGATGGGATAGTCGAACTAGTATCGAACACTGAAAAGGGTCCTGAAAGACCTCTGTTGGTGTGAAAGGAGGAGGTGTAACTAGGTGGGAAGGTTGCTGGTCAGATGGAGTGTGGATGGTATGTGCTTGGAAGTCGGTCCTGGACCAATTCCAAGACATTCCAAAACTGGTCCGACTGAAAGGTGACCGAAAAATCTCGAGGATTTTCCCAAATGCCCGAACTGGTGGTCGATCAGCTCAATCAGATCCAGCACACCACAAGCGACCTGAGTCCTTTTCCTTCCCAAGAGAGGTTACAAGTGACCTTAATCAATGATAGGATTCGTAACCTGAGGTACCCAACTGGGATAGCCTCTAAACAAATGGGCGAACAACCCATGTTGGTCGGGTGGTAGCAACTCTCACCTTAACGAGCTCCCCGCATGGTGCCCAGTCGCGGCGCACCGGTCATGTAGCGGCTGGCCGTGGCTTCCAAGAACTCTCTTACGCAGCCCATGTGGCTATGGCCAAGGCTCTGGCCGTGGCTAAGGGGCCGGATTCCTGAGGGTCACAAGTTGGTGTCCCATGCTAAATGTTGTAAAGGCTGTGCAGTAAGTAGCGTTTGACTTTCTTTGACTATGGTGTTCATGAAAAGGAAACAAAGGAGTGTTGCAAGCAGCAAACAAAGAAGTTGTGTTCAATGCATCAGCAACTAAAAATCAAGCAGGTTGCTGGGTGACAGAACAGAGCACAGTTCCTTGCCAGCTTTCAACAAAGCTCATTGGTGGATGGCATCAAGATCCTTGGTGAGTCACTGCCTGAGTGGGCACGGGAATGGGCATCTTGTCTTGTGCGTTGATTTTTGTTTGTCATAGAGGTTCTGTTGAGGTGATTGAATTTGTGAAATTTTTGAAGACATTGAATTGTCACTGAGTTCAAACCTTCTTAGACTTTGTATTGCTGCATCTGCTGCCAGTCTTTGAGTCTGTTTTGTGCCCCCAGCCTGTTGCATTTGCTGGAATGTTCTTGAGCCATGCCTGCAGTGAACCGTGCCCGTTCAGCAGCGGCATCAAGCGACTGTGAGCCTACCAAATTGGGCAAGGGCATTCAGTTGATTGATGAGTTGTGGGACCTCCATAATGAGGTCGCCTGGAGCCAAAAGATTCAAAGAAAACCAGGCCGTGCCCCAGGTGGTTCTAACTGATCCCGTTCGAGTTCGAGTTCAAGTTCGAGTTCAGGTTCGAGTTCGATGCGCGAGATTGCGTGGATCGAGCGAGAGGGGGGTGTGGACCAGTTCGAGTTCGAGTTCGAGATCGAGTTCGGATCGACAACACAATTATCGAGCCGGGGGGGGGTGGACCGGTTCGAGTTCGAGTTCGGATCGACCACGATTATAGAGCTGGGGGGGGTGGACCGGTTCGAGTTGGAGTTCGAGTTCGATTTCGGATCGACAACAATTAGAGCCGGCCGGGGGTGGACCAGTTCGAGTTCGAGATCGAGTTCGGATCGGCGACTAAGGGACTTATAAGGGGGGGTGGACCAGTTCGAGCTCGAGTTCGGATCAACCCACAACAACAGCAACGAGAACCAACAGCAACGACAACAACCACAACCGCAATCGCCACGACCCACAACACACAGTAACTAGCTCTCGGGGATGTCGCAACATGTCGCAACTGATATAGCTCGTGCGAGCACTGATCTAAGTGTGTGTGTGTGTGTATGTGTGTGTGTTCGCTGGAGGTCAAGCTTCTCCGCAAGCGACTTGAGGAGGTCTTCCCAGCAACTTGGGGTGTGTCTTGGTGTGCTGCATGGATGTGACAAAAGAAACAATGCTTAAACTTCAATGTGAACCCTGAGCCATTTCGAAGCGATCATACAACTTTTTGTCAGATATCCGTGACCAAGTCTGAGTTTCCGGTGCTTTTATTTCCGCAGGGTCCTGTGTTTTTTACGCTGCATCCTTTGCTGTTGGGCTCTGAAGCTTTGAAAGCCCTACAGGGGCAGCGAGGCCATTAGCCAATCATTAGCCGCTCAGTGCGCGTCTCGTCTTTGGAGAAAACCGATGAGGTCATCCTCAGCGAAGAGGAGGTCTTCAGCATCCCAAACCTTATTACGACCGAGCTACAAGCGGGGTCCCCCCTGGCTTATGACGTTGGTTGCCACAGCAGCCAAGGATGATCATCTGCGACATCTGCTGAAAAAACACGGAGTCCAAACGCTAGGGAGGGGGGAGTACCATGAAGTACCTTGCTAAGGGACACAAGGTTGGAAAGCTGGACTTCAACCGGCTGATTGAAGAGGCCTGAATCCCGAAGACATCTCCAGGAGTCACAGAGCTCGGGAGTTGCCTTACGTGAGTGGATGTGATGCTCTGGGCACCCCGACTACCTCCATGAAGCACCCCGCACCCCTAACCTTGTGATTGCTGGTGTTTTTTCCTAGGCATTTTGGCACTACAGAAGTGGTCGTTCCCAGAAGCTATTGGAGCTGAACCCACCAGAAGAACCACCGAGGCGATGCAGGAACCCGGACTGCATGGCGCTGTACCAGCGCACTCTCTGGATGCCATTCTTTGGCACGTCGAGCTGCGTCCTGCAGGATTCGGGTCGTCGTTCTGCTCGTGCAGAGATGATGGGAAAGCGACCATAACAGGCTGGCACTCGGCACTTCCTGCATAAAATCCCCCCAGAAGAAGCTTGTAGAAATGCGATTTGGCCAGAGAAGAGAGGCGGGAGGGCAGTCAACTGGTCGTGTTTTTGGCACATCGCTTGCAGTCACCTATTGTCTTTCTATTGAGGGTCGGGGCGCTGCATATCTGGACAAAAATAGCACCAACTCAAGCTGTCACCCTCTTCACGTGTTCAGACTTCTTCGCTTGTCAGAACCTTGGGCTTTCACATGTCATTGGAGTTCCCTCAACACCGACCTTTGTGCCAAAGGCACTCCACCCCTCTCCACAACACACAAACCCAGCCGCCCAAACAACGCGCTGTTCCAACGCACCAATGCGCTTTGGACCACGCTCTCCATCGCCGGGCGGACGCGCGGAACGCTCCAACCACGTCCTGCATGCCGCCCTGGCTGGGCTCCACGCGTTCTGCCAGGCGTCCCAGCGCCCACAAGCCCGTCGCCTGGAGCACTGCACTGCCTCGGCGGAAACGGGCAGAACCGAGGCGCCCGGCCGCGAGGCGCGACGGCTGCGGAAGGAGTGCGGCGTGTTGGGTGGGATGAGAAGCACGGAAGGATGAGAAGTCGCTTGAACCATGCTTGGTACAGGGCTCGCTTGTGCATGAAGCAACATGAAGTGACCCATACCAGCAACACCCTCCAGGGGGCCCATGGGGCGGCGTACCACTTGGTGGTCGCGCCCCGTGCGGAGCGGCGCGCCGTTCACCGGTGCGCGCCTTTGTGATGTTGCAAGGCCCGCAAGATGCGGTTCACCGCCACGGTGCCAGCACCACCTGAGTTCATCCCCACGGGTGGACATGTGCGAGAAAGAAAACAAAGACCCAGCCTCAAACCAGATAGGCTCTAGAAACCCTGTATAGAGTTCCTATACGTTCGACCCTATAGTCAAAAGTCCTCAACGGCACTGCTCCGGTAGATCCGCGCACCAGGCCGCCAAGAAACGCCAGGCCACACCACCGTGCTTGGCCAAGTGGCCCAGACCTCGCGACGCTTTGCCCCCGTGCGGTGTGACAACGCAGTGAAAAGGAGGGTGACGGTGATCCGAGAGGGGCTGCTGGGTCGGACGGGAAGGAGGGTCAGGGGGGAGGGTGAGGATGGAGAGTCTCCTCAAAGGATCGAAGTGCCCAAAAGCTGAACATGTCCGTTTGGGAGCCGGTTGGTGTTTGGGAGTGGTTGGCTTTGGTTACTGTTGGGGTGGCTTTTAGGCCCTCAAACTCTCTGAGATTACAGGGAGTTCTGCAGAATCCATCCAAGACATATACCAGGACCCTCCAAGAGGTGTCTTTGAGTAGCCTCATAGATGTTGAGGGAAGTTAAGGGGTGTCCAAAAACCACCTCTTGGAAGGTCCTAGTAAATAGAGTCTATCAACATCTATCAACCACATAGAACTCTTCAGCCTCAACTTCCAAAATTTACCGGGTTCAACGATCTTCAAGTTTGTCTCTCAAGGCACCATAGTGCACCAAAGAGCCCAATTCACCCGCCCTATCCCGCCCTCACGTTCGGTGCCCAGGCTGCAAATGCCACTCCGCTGTGCCATCTCCTTTTCGGCGGATTTTTCGCTGAGACGGAACAAAGGAGGGGCGGAGGGGAGGAATCTGCAGAAGGCCCAGGACCACGGGTGTTTTTCTTATGTTGTACATTCTTGTACTGCCCCCCTTGGGAATTATGGGTAGGGGTTGGGCATTCTATAGTGATAGTGTTAATTTGTGGAGGATCTTGTCTTGTACTATTTTACCTTAACCAAAAATAGCCTGTGGGAACAAGTATCGGTGTGCTCTAACATCTGAGCCTCTCTGGTCTGGTGCTTCAGATAGGATGTCCTCGTTTTGCCAGTCTATGCTTCGACAGCTCATCTGAAAGCACTCTTATGAACTCGGATCCATTCTGAGGGCCTTTAAAATGCCTAACTTCAGCTTAGCTTCTCGAGGAGTAGTTTTTGGGACTGTTTTGGGGGGTATTATGAGTTTTGATCGCTTGCAGTCATCCTGGAGTAGACGGAAGATGGACACTCAAAACTCTTGAACAAAACCTCACCTGACTATCGTCAGGTCAAGTTGCATCTCTGGTCGAAGCATCCATCAAAGTACCAATGCAGGCAGCCTTGGCGCAACGGAGAATCTTCCACAAGCTCACAAGATGCTGTGTATGGCCCAGGTACTGTAACCCACAGTCCGAATTGATGACTACAACGGAGCAAATCCGAGTTCCAAACGTCCTATTGGGCAGTCGATTGCTTCAGCCAGCCGTCGAGCACTAGAGCACTAGGTAGGGGATTAGTGTTACTGTGTGCACAAATATCAAATATCGGTACACTCTCTGAAATCATGGAAGTGGAGTGAAAACCACCTCTTTGGTATTCGGAAGATGTTCACGTCCATGAATGACCGTTTCAGGGAGTGTATATCATATCTTCTGACACAACTGCTGGGAATCCTACTCTATTACGACAAGATGACTCCATGACCCCGTGCACACAGTCGCTCCCCCCCGTTCCGTCCGGTTACATAGTTTACACCCAAAAAGGTTTGCTACTCGAAAATGCACGATGCAACGCGGCCCTTGTTTGACCACTGGCCGCCAATGGTGAACGTTGGGAACCGGTCACTGGCTAATATGGTCAGTTCAGGACATTTCTACCATGAATCACCAAACAAACCCAAAACAAGCCCGAAACAAACCCCCAAACGATCCACCGAACCAAACGAACCACCACCGGAGTACGTTTCTGGGCTCGGGCGGAGCGCGGCACGGCGAAGCCTGGCGAAGGCGGACCGGAGGGGCGATGGGAGAGCTCAGTAGGGGCGTACCCAGATGCACCAACGAAACCAACACAGGGAGTAGGGGGTACCCAGCAAAACAGGGGGTACCCAGACGCGACACGTCTGGGACGGAACTGCCGGTCGAAACGGTCACCGACCCCGGGTCAATCCACCACCCGGCAGTTCCGTTTCTGTCGTGTCTGGAGTCGAGAATCCAGCGAAACACCTGAGGAGTGTGGCCATTTTTCAGAGATGGATGGCGACCTATGAGATTTCATGGGCAATCCGAGACTATACCTAGATCTTCCAACCATGCCAAATGTCCTGCCGTTTCATCCATAAAAGCAGCTTAAAACGCATAAATTTGGCATAGTTAGAAGATCTAGGTATGATTGGCTATCGAACAAGAAGACGTATATGAATATGTACCAATCCGAAACACCGTTTTAATGCCCATGGGTTTTCCACTTGTCCGTATTCTATATGAGTGACGGACAAAATCTCTGGCTACCTCTTCGAAAAAGGTCAGGGTCACCCCCCTTCCTCTTTCCATTCTGAATCAACCAGGGGGGGCGACCTGAACCATAGATTTTGTCCAATCCTCACATACTCCAGGAATACTCCCAATAATCTATAGATGGTGGGGGGGGGGGCGTAGTGGACCTGGCCACCCCGCCTGAAAAAATGAAACATCCGTTCTGCATGGGATCCCCATGGAAAATGGTGTGTTGACATCCCCAAACGCTCCATGTATGCAATATATGAATGCCTACATTGACCCCTCATGGCACCACCCCTGGCCGTTTCTCGGCATCTATACCAGTCCCATGGAGCGTCTGGGAGTTACTTTGCAGACGTGGATGACGGAAGTCATAGTACATGGATGAAAGTCCTTGAATGCCCCAAAGGAAAATTCTGCATCAAGCTTCAACAATAGCATGATAAGGATGTGAAACTGAATGTTTGCAGCGAACTCCACAGAGGTGGTGTTCGATTCGCAGTTCACCATGCAGCTTGCCCATTCAAAATCTGGTGCCACATTGGAAGCCAAACAAAAAACACTCCGGAAGTGGAACGCAAACCAATGGTGTTTAATCCAGGTGTTGGAGGAATCCCCTCATTGTCAGAAGTGGCCCTTTCATTCTGTCCAGGTTCTCCACTATCTACAGCTGTCTGCGTGGCCCAACAACTCCAACAGTGCACACACCTCCGCACTCGCTTAAGCGCGCAAGCACAGCGCGTGGAGAGATGTATCCGAAATGGGCATGTTGCGTTATCGATTCGAGATGCCCACAAGTACTTCAATTCAGTATATTGTATTGTGTAGCCAACCCATAGTCACTAGTCACCATTGACTTTTTAACCCAACAACTCGCAAGTCTGTGGAAAAAAGCTCAACAACTCCGCAACTCAGGCGCCCAAACTCACCATGTCTTGGGAGCCACACTCAACAGCCGATCGGCTGCCATGTGCACCCGGCGTTCCGCGGGGAAGAGCCGCTTCGCGCGCACCGCCGCCTGCTGCGACCGCTGCGTGCCGCGCCGAACACGGGACACGGTCCTACGGTCCTCATGGTTGAAAGTGACACTCCAACAAAAAATGGCCCTAGACTGGGTTTAAATGATCATTACAAAATATTACAAATAGAAGATTCTTAACACTGAATGACATCGCCTCTTGTTGATGAACTTACTCACCTTAAAGCCATCCTTCTTCGCCTCTTCCGGTCCCCCCAACACCCTCGGAGCTTCACCCCCAGCACCAAAAACGCCTCGGCGGCCTCGTCGAGGGGCACCTGCCAAGCAGGTCATCGGAAGACTTCACCGTGGTCATGACCGGAACTGGAACCCACATGGACCTGGGAATGGGATAGCCGAACGTTCGGTGACCTGACCCACCTAAACTGCTGGTATGTCCAAAATCGTGTGGAATCTTCGATGTGTGTTTTTGGATGCTGAGGGGCTGGTGGGGCGAGACTCAAGATACACAAAAGTGAGGATCAGCGACTTGGTTTGCTCGAGTCCTTAGCTGACTTTTGTCGAGTTCGAGGTTCTAATGACCTTGATTATGTTTGCTGTCCTCCATGCATTAGTTCGGAGGATGAAAACCTGAACCCCGGGTGTTCTTTAACGCAACAACAGCCAGTTCCCAGTTCCCAGTCGCCACCGCCTCTCCGTGCTCGACCAGCAGCCGAAGGACCTCTGAGGATAGCACCTGCACCTGGGGCGACGTTGACGTGTTGAAGTGGCACAGCGGGTCGGTCCAAAAACACCTAGGCAATCTCATTTGACTGGACTTGGTCACAGGTTGAACACGACTCGGTCTAGCGGTTCCAACTCGATCGGTCCGACAAAGCCAGACTCCAGACACGACCCGTATAGACGGGACAGCCAGGACTGCCGAGTGTCTCGGTCACCGCGAAAGGGGGGGGGCTGGCCATTTCGACCGGCAGTGGCTGGCAGTCTCGGCGGGTCGTGTCTGGCATTTGTTGAAGCTGTGCGTGGATGCCCTGCAGGTCGGCCCATGAAGGGCCCACATCATTACAAGTGGTACTGGTACCCAGGCGTGGTACCCGCTGGGAGGGTTTCAAAAACAATGGCCTATAGGCCTATCGGAGCAAAGAAAAATATGCCTATGGAATGAGGTGGCAAACCTGAACTTGGGGCAAGTTGGTCTCAGGCGTCCCAGTGTTGACGCCCCTTTTTCTGGAAACCTTCTTTCACCGACGTCATCCCTCTTGACACTCCTTCCTCCTCATCTCTTTTCTCCTGATGTCCCTTTCCTCTTCAGATCCCTTTCTCTTGACCGTCCTCTTGCTGTCTCCACTCCTGGCGCCTCCTGACACCCCTTCTTCACATCTCTCTTCTTTCGAAGTCCCTTTCTGCCCGGCTTCTCTTCACACGCGAGACTTGAGAGAGGAGGGGGGTGAACGAAAGGTAGCAGGGAATCAGGCGTAATCCGGGAGGAGGTGAGAGGCCCCCACTTGTTTGAAGAGAAGTGAGTGAGCGTGATGAAAGAAAGACTAATGCACAAACGCTTGACAAAACCTCCAGAAGCTGTAGCGGTCTAGCGGTTTCAATACAGGTTGACGTGCCTTCAAAAGGAGTCACATATTTCTCAAATGCAACTTCGGATTTACATAGTGACGTGCGGCGACCCTGTAAATTGCGTGGCCGCACGCCATGCTTGCAAACAGGACGTGCTCAAAAACACTGGTATTTACGAGGTTTCGTTGCCGTCGATCCACAGCCGCGGCAAGGTCTAAGGCCATGCTTGAAGACAGGAGGAGCTGAAAACACTGGTATTTACGGTATTTTGTAGCCGTCGATCCAAAGGCGCACCACGGTTGAGCGCTGGAAAAGCGCAGAAAACCGTGTAAATACCGGCGTTTTCTGCCGGGAAGGTGCACAAAACCCTGTAAATACCATAGTTTTGTGCAATTTTGAAGCCTCCAAAAGCCTCAAAAACCCTTTCTGACAAAATCTTTCCTGGCTTTTGGTCTTTTTTCGGTCATTTTTCTAACCGAGACGCATCAAAAACCATCGGTTTTTGCGGTGTTTTTTGCGAGACAGCCACAAAAAACGCTGTAAATTCCATGATTTTTTGTCACTGCTGAGGACTGGAAGAGCTGAAAACACTGATATTTACAGTGTTTTCGAACGGTTGACCCCGAGGCGCGCTAGGGTGGAGTTGAAAGGGGGGGGGCCCCCGGCCAGCAAACGAAGATGTCGGGGACCATTTCTCCGAGAGATAGGCTGCAGCTCTGGGTTAATACATTTTTGCTAAAGCAAAAGGAAAACTCAGGTAGCGTAACCGCTACCTTTCGTGATGAAACTACGATACACACACGTCATTTCTTCGCCAACTACTATGCTGCTCACGCAGGTCTTTCCCGACCCGCCGGTCGGCGCGCCGGAGCTCCACCGAGGCCTCGCCCCGCACGTCGCGGCTTTGACCCCACGTCGCGGTACCCGACACATCGTGGTCGCCATTTGCGCTCTGTGCACTGCCTTGCCAGTTCTGAGGGGATCCAAACAGCCAAGTGTCCCACTACACGTGGTAAACACGACAAAGTAGCCAATCAAAAATTCGTTACGTCGCAGAAGCATGCAGAAACTACTCCCCGTACTACATCAGCCTGTTAAGCTACTCCCCGAAGTGGCCAGTTCTGAGCCTGCTCCGCGCAGGCTCAATTGCACCGCAAGAAGCTGCACTTGGCTCTCTCTCCGCAACAGTACAGCTTCAATGCGAGACGAGGCGTCCCAATGTTGATCGGTGATTGGCGTCCCAAAACGATTGCCCACGAGACTTCCTCAACTTGAGACATGTCCATGCACCGGACATGTAGAACGACCACCGCCACATCGGCCCCGCGATGTGAACTGCGAGATGGTGACTTGATGGGTGCACATGGCTCCACATGGCTCCACATAAGTGGATCTTCCTTTGAGATGAAAATGATCCCGGCAAGAGATCCCAAACAGTGTGTGTGTGAGGTCTATAAGCAGAAAGTGTAGAGATCTAGACGCATTGGGAAAAATGCCGGACCTCAATCCGGCAAAAGTTTCGGCCGCATGTCAAGAAAAGAACGCTAAGGACCTGCAAAAAGCCGAGATTCTGAAACATAGGGATGGTGAAAGGTTGCCTTTTGTAGCACAAATAGTTTTTCCGAAAACTTGAGAGGCGTGAAGAGGAAAATGGAACCTTCTCTTCAACCGCGTCTTCTAAGTTCTTTGGAAAGTGCGTTGCTTTTTCGGAGACAACTATATGTAGCTTCGACCCCCCCCGTCCAAACGTAGAAGAACCCCCTTGGATCGAGTCCAGATTCTTGAAAAAGACTCTTGGCCTGGAAGTCCGGTTCTCTGACCAGGCTTTAAAATGGAAACGATCTGGGTACTTCGTAGTGCAAACATATAGTAAAACAGCTGGTTGTTTGGGACTCACCTCTATGAAATCAATCTCAGACACTCCATGGGACTGCCATATATGCCTACATTGACCCCTCATGGCACCACCCCTGGCCTGATCGGCAGTCCTATGGCAGTCCCATGGGTCGCGTCTGGGAATGGGCCACGACTCCAATGCGACAGACGAGTGGCGCGGAGAGTTACAGTTACGGGATAAGGAAAAGGAACCACCGGCTCTTCAGCCACTTTTTATACGCCACTTTTTGTGCGGCAATGCGGGACAAATGATCATCCAGACGTGTTCCACTCTCCACTCTCTGCCTCAAAATGATCATCCACAACCCAAGCCTCTGGAGAACAACATGCAGAGACATTGGGTCTATCCTATGTAATACCTGTAAAAATGGATGATGATGATGGTTAGTAAAGGCCTTGTTCAAAAATAGTGATAATTGCTTACTGACTGTTACAGGTAATAGGACAGACCCAACAGAGACAAAAACAAACTAAGAAGACCTTTGCCAGGAAACCTGGAGGTGCATTTTCTACCAACCAGCTTCTTCAAAGTGACCTTTTGAAGGTTCCTAAGTGACCCTTTGGAGGCTTAAGTGGCCTCAAACCAGGTTATCAAAAGGTCACTTGGAAGAACCAGGAATACTTACTATTCAATATATCGTAAACACGAACAAGAAAAACACCTCTCCAACCGTCGCCCGCGACCGCCCCACCGCTCCCTGCTCTATCGTCCCCACCGTCGCGCTCGCGCCGTGCGTGCCCATGGCGGCCAAGGCCACGCGCGGCGCCTGTTTACACGGTCGGGCCGACGGTGGTGACCTACCTGGAGCTTCAAGGGGTGTCCTGGCTAGAGGTCCCTGTAGGTCGTGGGCTGGGGCTGGTACCAGTAGGTGACCTCGACATGAAGGTACCAGTACGTGGGGGAATCATTGTCCATTTTCCTTAGACCCGCAGCTAAGAAGCTTCAGACAGAATAGACCTGCAGCTTCAGAAGCTTCCGAGGTATATACCAGTACGTGGTTACCAGTACGCGCGGGACCTTCTTTTTCAAGATGAACAAGACTTGCATCTTTGTGCGAATAGAAAAACCCAGAAGCCTAAAACCTCTGTACTGTCAGGAAGAAGATGCACTGGCTTCCTTCTCTTAACCGGTGCTGTACTCACACAATCCAAAGGATGAGCATTTCCTCTGCGAACTTGTGGGGGTGGGTTGGTGTTGTGCGGGTGTCCGAACGACCAACAACCTTATCAATCCATGTACCTTCTCTCACGCATCTGCGGGTGATAGAAAATTATGGATCAACTGGGTTTAGAAAAGTAAAACAAAACAAACATCATCAAAAAATAGCACCCAAACGTTCCAAGGCCCGGGTGTCTTGGAGAGCTTCCCTGATCCTCCTCGATTCGACCGCAGCTCTGTCTTGCACCCCCATTTCAGTGATGACTTCTGGGGCACCCGGGCATCTGCAGCGATGGCCTGGGCAGCACCACCTGTGTGCGCCAATCAAGCCGGCAACGAGCACCAATCAAGCGGACTGCCCATCCAGGACAACGAACCCCGCGGCCCGTCTCGGCCCCGTCTCGGCCGTCTCGGCCCCTGCACAGTCGGCGAAGACGGTTTTGGGCGACCTGAACCACCGCGAACTATGTACAATGGCCACATCTTTAGACTGGCGCAGGACCACAGCGTGCTCCTGGTGATCGGCCTCTGACGGTCAGGCCCGTCTTGTTCGGCAACATGTGCACCCTCTATCACCCTCTGGTCTCAGCTTTCCATGGGTTTTCCCTCGGGAAAACGTCAGCGCGCATGTTCGAGAAAAAAAACGCACGCAGCAGTTGATGCATCGATGGCGTACCAAACCCACCTGATTGTCTGCAGTTCGATGTCCTAGAAACGGTCTTGGCCCCCTTTCCAGGGTGAAAAAGTGCAGTCACTGTAGTCCATCAGACGACCATTTGGTGAACTTGAGTGTCGATGGTGCCGTTTGTGCTTTAATTTAGGAGGATCTTTGAAGTTTACAACCATAGGCGACCATAGGGGATCACACTCAAATAGCGTCTGGCTCATAGAACAACCTGATGGAAACGGGCTGAGCGGAGCTACAACTCCAACATCTTCCAGCCCACAGTTCTACGGAAAGTTCGGATCGAAATCTCTTGGAGAATCCTTGGATAATATTAAAGAAGCGATGGAACCAAGGATGATCAGAGCGTACCTGCATCAAACCATAGGGTGGCCGTGCTGACCTATCAGTGGATCCCCCAATACAATGAATCCTTTATCGACAAACAGACAACAAGACCTTTTGGTGGGCTCCAAAAGGTCTTGTACAACAATACTCTTGTGACCAAGTCGCTCAAGCTTCATTCTGTTTTATCTGTTCTTTTTGGGTGCCAACTTGTTCTACCCGTCATTCCTCAAGACCATGGTTCCTGACTAAGAGGCCAAAAACCAGCCCTTCGCAGCGCCAGTCAGATTGCAGATCAATCCTCCACCTCCTCGAGGCCCTCCTGTGACGAAGGAAAATAGACAGTTCTGCCGAGTCTACCTGCTGGTTGGTGGTCGCCTTATTCAAGCTACACACGCAGTTCCATAATAGGTCCAACATGCATGTGTTCGATCACTTAATTGTAAAAGCAAGATCCATATAAGAAGTGGAAAGAAATTGAAAGAAATGAATGACAAAGGAAAAGAATCGAAAGGAACCACGGTCCTTGGACTTTTCCAGTGACTCTTCGGTAAAGCGCACGATCCGGCGGTAGACCTGCGGATGGACAGAACCCGATCGTTGGATCTGGTTATTAACAGCAGCGGAGGCAGGAGGAAATGAATATTGGAGGGTTGGAGTTGGCTTGTGCCATGTATGAAAGTAGCAAGAAAAGTCATGAAAGGCTAAGAAATACCAACAACGCAAGCTCAGAACTGTTTGTTCTCTTCTTTGCTGGATGTTTGATGGTGCTCCAAAACCCAAGTGGCTGGCATAAACATTGTGCACACCAGCAAGCCAGAAGATGCTAGACACAAATCTCCCTGCGACTTAATACAAAGAGAAAGGTTCTGCCCCAGGTCGCGGCTACACTGCGGACCCTCATGGTCGCACCAGATATGGGAGTTTGTTGAATCAAGAGTCTACCAAGGATCGAGCAATCGACCAATCCAATATTCGCGAAAGGAAAAAAATCGTCTATACACTAAGAATTTTAATTCTATACAGTATCATTTGAAATATGCGTGTGAATCAAAAGTCTACACTACCCTTGCTTCGCCTTCACCAAATGGTTGGCGCCCGTCCGCTCGTCCACGCAGAGCGCATCGGCCCAGACTTCCTGCGTTAGTGTCACTGATCACTGGTGTGGGCAAGCCCAAGAAGAGAAACCACACGGCGTATCACGTGGCACTATAGAGTTAGAGTATTATCACGTGAGTGTTCATGCTAATCTGACCGCAAGTTTCCGGCCCGATCGACTGGTCGTCCGCGGTCGTCACGTCGTCCGGATCCCCCGCTCCATTCGTCCGTGGGCGCCGCATTTCTCGGTGTTTCTGGTCACACTGGTCTGAAACTGGCCTGCACCAGGTTCTCAATGAATGGCATAGGCCCAACCAGTAGAGGAAATGGGGTTTTCCAAGAGGGCCGCTGTCCTGTTCCTTGTGAGATCCCAGGACACCTCTCATCCCTCAGAGGGTATACGAACAAGCTCAATACAGACTCCAAAACGCCCGTTGATAGCAAGGGGTCAAGGTTTATGGGTTGACGGAATGCTCATGCTGCAACTTCTTCCCTTCAGGGCTAGTCCTTGCGCGTCTTGTCTTCCTCTTTGGTCTCTTTCTCCTTGGCACACGTGAAAGTGGTGCGATGTTCATCCACAGCTGATCTCGCCGACGGATGATCGAATTTGGGTGGGTCTCACAGCTTCAGGCATCATTGAGTTTCTGCGGATTCCCTCTCCCATGGCTCCAGGATCTCAGATGTTGGCCTGTTTTTACCTTCCCCTTCATGTGTGATCAAGACCAACAGCGTCTGTACAGAACCCCTGGCCATTCTGCGGATGCGCTGTACTTCAGGCTCCTGGCCCCACAGCCTCTGGAGTTCTTCAAGCCAAATATGTTTTTTGGAGATCTGGATCTTGTACACCCCAGGGGCCCGGCAACCTCCGTTGAAGTTCTTCGTGTTTTTGAGGCTTGTAACATCTCATATAACTGGCCACAAACCTTTTCACAATGGTCTAGAGGTATTACCCTCTCACGAGGGCATAGGAGCGCAGGAATTTGAGGTCTGACAATGCAATCTTGGAGGCTTCGAGTGCCTCTTTCCCGAGGTCGTCGTGGTGAGCAACCAAATCAGCAAAAGGTCTGACCATGCCGTCGTTCAAGATCTTTCATCGAAGCAAATCCTTGAATACTTCAGGAATCTTCAGGACTATACCCTACGAACGAAAGTAGACCACATCCATATGAATCACATATATATATATATATGAATCATAATCATAGGACTCTTTTTTCAGGAGAGACCGATTCAAATCCTTTTCTGGATCCTTTTCATCGATCATTTCTCAGTACTCACAGCTGCGGCTTCCCGTCCTGAGACCTTCGCTGCTTCCCCTCGCTGCTGACAGGCGACGTGCAGCAGCACTTTGCAATCGGTCGCCTCCTTCACCACTTGCCTCCCAAGCAGGAAGGGGGTGCGTAGCTGCTTGGAGGGGGAGGGCGCAGGGCGGAAAGGCAAAGATCAGGCAGCCGCTTGATGTCAATGGCAAGACCTGGTAGGATTGGTCTGTGATGGGTCAGAACCCCCTTATCCCCTTGGTGATTGCATCGTTCAGTGCCTCGAAGACCACACACTCGCTCCCAAAACAAGGTCGTCTCTTGGGTCATCATGAGTCATCGCAACCTTCCGCCGTTCCACAGGTCCCAATCTGGGTGTTTCGAACGGGCTAGGCCATTCTTCTTCCAAATTTTGCATGTCTCAAGGTCCCCAAGAGTTCCATCCAATTCCACGTTCTTTTCGTTCTTCCGAGCGGCTGCATGAACTGCGCTTTGATGGGGTCCTGCTGCATCACCTGCACCGTGGCAGGCGCTCTGCCCACATCCCCGCGCGCTTCGACGGCCGTCGGACGCCCCCCCCGCGTCGGCCGGACCACGGGGGGCGGGTGTCTCTGTCGACTCCGGATGACGCCGGATGGTCTGAGAAGAAGATCTCTCCGGTCTGGTGAAAAAAAGGGGTGCCAAACGAATTCGATGCGAGATGACCGATGCGATGAGGCGTCCAAGATGCAGCAGAGATGTCTTTCGTCTCGAGGAAAGTGAAGATGTGCTTCTCCATATCTCCCTTCATCTGAGTATCATGAAATCGCTCGAATCCATACCTGGATCGTCCAACGACGTGCAACATGTATGCCTGTTCATCCATAAAACCAGCTTAAAAAGGCATAAAATGTTGCACAGTTGGAAGATCTAGGTATTACTATATGTTACTCTATCTTTGGAGAAGACCATCTGGAAGCACCAAATGCCCCCAAAAAAGGCATCTTCGGAATCCCACTGCCTTGGTCATGTGTCGCCCCATCAGCCCCTCTTCCATCCCACCGGCCCACCTCTGCACCCAAGAAGCCCAGGGTACGGATCAGATCTGGGCCTACTTCGCGCGCGGGTTGGCGCGTGCGCGCGCGAAGTTGGCGCCAAACGCGGGGTTTTGCCACCAATTTGGGGAAGAAGCGAAAGAACCAAAACAGCCCCTTGGCAGATATGGATTTATCTGGATTTTGGTTCCCCCGCCTGGGGTGATTGAAGATCTCTGGCATTTGGGGTTGGAATCCAAGCGTGGAGCTTGCTACGTCCGAACGAAGAGGAGTGGCTGTGACAAGACAGTGCAAGTGACCCAAGTCAGTCATTGTTCCGGTGTTACCCCAAGATGATCGGCGAGCAATGGAAGCACATGATCCTGTCCTTCGTGATGGTACAGCAACGTCCAGGTTTTTGCACACTTGGCCCGAAGGTCATGACCTCGCTCTTGCGGTGATGTTGAGGACATGCAATTCATGGATCTCCGCCGCCCTGAAGGAAGGCCCTAAGGCCGAGGGGGCCGCCCGAAGGCCGCCTTTCATCGCTTGCTGCCGTTCAGGGAAGCTCTCCCAGGGAAACGCCAGCTGCCCGTCAGTGTCCTGCGCAGGGGCGGGGATGAACAGCGCGGAACATGGAAACTCAAACAACGCACGACTGTCTGCATTGGCATGTCTGACGGGACCATAAAGAATGGATGAGAATGGCCAGTCATCATCAATTTCTTGGGTCCGCCTTCCACGCACAGACAGAGAGAGAGAGAGAGGGAGGGAGGGAGAGAGAGAGAGAGGGGGGAAGGCGGAGGTGTTTTCCTCCAAATCCAATCCAACTGAAAGGGCTGTGTCCAAAAACAGCTTGTTTTGTTCTTATGTTTAGTTGGAAGGCCCTTCCAAGCGAAGCATGTCTCTTCACCATGTCGGTCTTCGCGTGTCCTTCGTGCTTTCGGATCGGTCCCATCACTCATGACCCGCTTCGCTACCCGCTCGTGGCCTGCGGCCTCAGCCCGTCGCATCGGTCCTTCTACCTCGTCCCGGACCGATCCGCACGGCCGAAGGGCGTCGACCTCGGGAAGCCGAGCCGCACCTTGAGGGCCTCATAGGCTTCGGTGATGCGCTGAAACTTCTCGCGCGGCACCTCCTGGCAAGAAGCGAAGCGAAGAAGAGGGTGGAGAGGGTTGAGGGGGGGTGGGGTCATGTATTATATTGCGCGGGAAAACGACTCCGGATTTCTTCGTTGATTCCCCACTCAAATGCGCTGTTCATTGAACCAAGTCGAAATCGTCCCTCCTTCCCATTCCTTTGGGAATTTCCAGCAGAGATCCCGAACTCGGAACCGGTCCTTGTTCTTGTCAGGATGATACTTCACCGAAAGCTTGCGGTACTGCGCCTGTGGCCACCAGCCACTGTCGCTTGCTCGGGATGGAAGTTGAACGAGGGCGCGGGCTGGATGGGCTTTGAAAGGTCAAAGTTGGGGAAGAAGGGTCACACGCCCAACTTGGAAACAAACACTTGGAAACTATCAGTTAAGGTAATGACGATCAAAAAAACAAAGAAACAGGAACTATTTTGTAAACAGAACACCATCCATAGAGAGAGAGAGAGAGCAATCTTGAACACATTCACAACGACTTGCGCGTTCACCCACCCAGCAGGTGGTCTTCGTTGGTTTCTGAAACGTTCTTCTTGGACTCCCGTACCCGTATTGGTCGCCCTACTTCCCGGCCTTGATCTCTTCCTTGCTGGAAGTGTCCGGGATCTCCAGCGCTGCCCAGTGTGGACCTAAACCAGGTGCCGAAAAGACTGGCGGCCGCCGGCCACCACACCCGATGTGGCTGAGCTGGCAACCTGCGTGGGGGAGTTGCCTCAGGGTCCTTTAACAAGGCACATCACCAGCCCCTATGCTTTCAGGGACGGGCTGAAATGACATTGCATAAGCAGGTGTTGTTGATGGTGTTCATGATGGTGGCTTTCCATCACTTAGATTTCGCTTGTTGACGCTGTGGCTTGGAAATCAGCCATTGAGGCACAACCTCAATGCCAGCATGGTGGGACCAGGGGGCCAAGTGGAACTGAGGGGGGGCACGCTACCAGCGCGCACGCTACCAGCGCGGGTGGGATGCTTTCAGGTCAACCTGGTACCATGCTCTTCCCCCGAAAAACTCGTCTGTGTGCGGCCGGTGAGATCATTCAGGGGATGAGTTGATGAAGCGCCAGATGAGTGGAACCCCCTCACCCCCCCCACCCATCCCCACCCCGCAGCTGCCGCAACTGCCACCGAGGTCGCGGCTTTGATGAGGATACACACCCACCTTGATCCCGGGGGGGGCTGGGTTGGTCCAAAAGGCTTGGCATGTGCCGGCGGTGGAGGGGCTGTGGGACATGGAGGGGCTGGGTGATACAGGGGAAGTGTACTGGTTGGTGAACAGTCACCACTGCTATGAGAGTGCAAAGCAGTGGCATCTCTCAGATGTGGCATTCCTCGTTTTCGGTCAATGCACACACACCGAGTCCTCCTCTTTGCCAGAATGCTTCGCCCGTTTGGATCCCCCAGATCCGCTTTGGATCTGAACCGTCAGATGAGAAACAGATGCACGGACCGTCGGTGTGAAAACGCGAACCGACGGGTCGGACCTGGATCTCGGGCGTCGGAGAACCCATCCGTCGTTGGAAGCTCAGGTCTGTTTCCGTGCAGGCGGTGGTGTCCATCACCCGGTGGTCATCACGTGGTGGTCGGCGAGCGGAAATTCAGTTGGATTCTATAAACCCATATATCAATCTTCAAGGCTGAAATGGTTGTCATATTAGATCATGGTACGTGTTATAATGTTTTATAGAATTCACAACACGTTTTGAGAACCATACAAAAGGATGATAGATCTGGGAAGGCCAGTGGCATCTTGCATCTGGGCTAGATCTATGCCCCAGTCTTTGAGGGTCACAGTGGCATCTTGCATTGTACTTGGCAGGCATGTGCATGCAGTCTTCTAAAGAAGTACTGTAATATCAAATCAAGCCTGTGACTATTGCGTGACGGTGTTCCTTTTGCCCTAATTCCAAATCAACCCCACAACCGAATTTGAAAGAAACGGGTGTCTGAATCAAGCAACCGTCCACGCAAGAGTCTCTACATAAGCGCCCTGGCGTTTGGCGAACTTACACCACTCAAAGACAGGCATTCTTCGGTCTTGGGGAGACGTCAAGGGGTTACATGTCCCAAAAGCTAAACCTCTCACTGGATCCACTCCACTCAGTTTCTTCCAGAAATCCTTGGTGACCGGGGTTGTTCCTCTGACACAACCTCTACCCCAAACCATCCAAACCCCAGCTGAACTGCAGCAAAGAAGCGCTCACTTTCGATTCACCCTCCTGTGGCTCTGGGGACCCAATGCCTGGAGATCCCCCCCTTTTCACGACAAAACCCCTGGTACGACCAAAAAAGGGATCTGAATAGGGCGTGACGGTCGAAAACAAAGGCTCCTAGATCAAAGTCAACCTCAGGGTTTATATTGCCTGCCCGGAGCATTTTTGGCAGCTTGTTGCCGCTCAGGTCCTTTTGCAAGCCTAGCTGCTGCTTTGAAAGTCAGAACACGCGCTCAAAAATTCAAAAAAAAAACATTGGAACTCACCCAAAACCTATCAACGCCCTGTCTTTTTGCCAAGCAAAGTTTGAAAAAAGCGGAGTTCCCAGATCAGAGCCTACCTTACATTGTCGAGCCCCAGCTCAAAGGATTCTCTGCATCCCGCTCCTCCCACATGAGGAACATCAGCACTTTCAGCTCAGGAGCCTATGACGTTCGTGTCGCGTGGACGGACGTACGGTATGACGGAGCCGTCCGCATGTCCCGGATGGACGTCCCGCGGGTGGATGGGGTGCGAAGGCTCAACAGGCCGAAGTGTTTCTATAGCTCTGAGGCAGAGGATAAGGCCGATCAGTTGAACCACCAGATCATGAAGCCGAAGAAGCAGGGTGAGTTGATCCAAGTGCTTGGTAGAGGTCTTGTGGCGGCTCTTTTGGATCTCTTTGGGCTTGTTGGAGTAGACCAATTCACTGAAAGGACCAGTTCACGCGCGCTTCAGCTGGCGAATTAAAGTTCGCAAACCCTCCTACCTGTTCTGTGTCTAAATGGCAAATAAACTATAGACACGACATCAAAAGGGGAGAGACATGAATAAGAAAAGCAAACGACTTACTTGCTCTGGAGGGCAGAGCAGGGAACGACCTGGGGATGAGTAACATGCATTCCAAGTACGTTGCTGGCCCAACCCTGACTGAACCGCTGACAGCACAAAGCAAAAAGAACCCTGAACTACTTGGAGAACGAACTTCTCCATCTTCATCCGATCCCGCACGGTCCAAGGGCCGTTCACCCGCACACACTCGCGCCTTCTCCCCTTCTTTCAGCTGAGGTTTTCTGGCCATGGGACAAATGCCTGCGGTTTTTTTTGGCGGAACACGGTGAACTCCACCGGCATCGACGTCATTTTTGCGCTGCAGTGCTGGGTGCCCAAAAGAAACAGACCCATGCAGTCATTGGAGACATTCGTAGGGCTTGCAGCGGCCGGCCGTACAAGCAAGGACTGGGGTCGAAAGCAAGGAAATCATCGAAGCCAGTTCTGCAACAAAAAGCGGTATGTTTGCCTCTGTTGGAGCTTGCAAACACGGACAAAAGGAATCAACAAGACAGACCGATTCTGGCCTGTATTTCGCTCACAAGATTCTTGCCAAATGTCTCTTGTACTAGACTAGACAAAATCTCAGTCTCGGTCACCAAATATGTCAGCTCTCACTCCAGAACCTCCAACAGAGGTGGGTCAGGACCCGAGGTCGTTCGACTATCCCAGTTGGGTACTCCAGTGGGGTCTTAGTTCAGGTCACCAACCTCTCTTGGTTTGGGATGTTCGACCCAGGCCGGTCACCGGAAGCCGAGCGGCTCCCGGCTTCGGATCTTCATCTTCACCGGTGGCCATCCCGGATGCGTGGCCATGGATGGAATGGGCGCCCGGGATGGGCGCCCGGGATCCCGGAGAGGACCTTTGTTTGGATTTGGGGATGCCAAAAACACCAGCACGACCTGTACCAGGACCCTCCAGGCTAGGGGTGTCTATTTATAGCCCCAACTAGCTGTGATTCGGGGTGTCCATTAACCACCCTTTTGGGGGTTGTAGGTGGACCGTTCGGTGGCATTCTGCACTTGGACCCGCCGGACCGAGCACTTCGCCCTTCGCCGTGAGGGAGGTCGGCTCCACCATCTAAGAGGTTGACCCTCTTGACCAGCGGCCCCTGACTGAGAGTTTGCTTACTCCTTTTCTGCCCTGATGGCCTGATGGTGATATCTAAACTCGTGATGAATCAACCCCCCAGACACGGATTGATACTTTCTACATCTTTTTGCTCATGTTTTTTGCCCTGATGATATCCTGATTATGGTAAGAGTGGATTAATAGAGTATAGAGTCTTGATGAATCAAAGAGACATGGATTGTAAAAGCCTCTTCAGATGTGATCTCATATGGGAAGTTTTATTGATGACTCTCAGCTGGAGCTACTTTGCTGAGTCAGACTAGAACCTGGGCTCCGGGTTTTTGGTTCCCGGATTGGTGTTTTCGGTTCCCGCGGTGTTTTTGGTTCCCAAGTGGGTTTTTGGTTCCCGCGCGGCGGTGTTTTCGGTGCCCGGCTCGGTTTTTTCAGTGCCCGCGGGTGTTTTCAGTTCCTGTGATGGTGTTTTCGGTACCGGCCTTGCGTTGAAGAGGGAAAAAATGCGCGGATGTTTTCGGTTCCCGCGTCCGGTGTTTTCGGTTCCCGCGTTCCGTGCGTTTAGGTCTCCGGTGTTTCTGGTTTTCGCGTCCGGTGTTTTCGGTTCCCGTGTCGGGTGTGCTGTGATCCCGTGTGAAATGGTGGGAGTCTTGTGTTGTCGCGGGACAACGCGAAAGAATTTTTGTAAAGACACGAACAAACACGAACCACCAAAAGCCACAATCACTACCACCACCACCACCACCACCACCACCACCACCACCACCACCACCAC
>CAXAMN010028117.1:462681-476926 GCA_963970005.1 Durusdinium trenchii
GACAAGCCATCCATGCAGGACTCTGCCAACAGGCTTCCCTTCTCCCCAAACTTGCCTGTTGGTACCCTTCTGCACAGGCGCGCCTACTAAACCCCCAAAAAATTGAGTGACTGTGCAGCCTACGCAACCGCAACTACGGGAACTGACAACTAAGGACGGTCGAATTCAATTAGCGAACTTGGTCGCTGCATGAACTTGTACCACGGGGCCAGCACGTCCGCCAAGGTTATACGCACCCGATTTGCTTCAGGGAACTTGGCCCTCATGGCCAAGGGCAATGGCTTCGCTTCTGGGTGGTTCAAACGACTTAGCAAGTCAGCCTCTTCATTCCGCTCGCCTGCCACATGGGACAGCTCCAAGGCCACTTGTAGCTCCAAAGCCGCAAAAGCCAAGGCCATCAGCGCAAAGCACAGCGGCGGCGCAGTGGACATGCCCTTACTGCAAGCCGCGACCACTGGCATGTTGTCGCCATATTGTCGCAAGCGCACACAATGCAACTGAGCGGTCCCATCAACCTTTGCGCGAGCCAGAACCAGAGCCAGCTGCGCTAAAAGCTCCAGAGCACATATAGCTGCTTGCATCTTTTCCGGCCACTGCCAAAGATCGGGTAATTGGCCCTGCTCAATTTCCAGGTGGAACCAAAACAGTTTGTTTGACTCCAAGGCCCGAAACCAACCTCCTATGCCTGAGAGAGCAGACCCGGCCCAGGCATCCGCCGCAGCGTCCTCAGCCACCCTCTCACCGGCCCAAGAGAAGCTGTTGGTGCAAAACACCCGCTGTAAAGTGTGCAACGAGGACAACGAAACCGGATCCAGATCCACACAGGGAGTCCATGCCGAAAACCGGACCCAAATCTTGCCCGTGATCGTTCGGGGCTGTTGCAGCAGACGACGCGCATTGATGACACAATCAACTGTCTTGCCACCCACAGCGTGCAAACGCCACCCCTTTTGAATGTCGCTTCTTGCAGCAGCAGACTGGACTACCAGCCCGTCCCCCAGGATCATGGCCAGCTCTTCTAATTGCCCCAAACTCAGACACTGCAAGCGTGACCCTGGCTTGTTCAGCTTGATAAAGAGAGGCGCAAGGAAAGCTCGCAATGCGAGCCGCACTTGAGTCGCCCAAAGCAGAAACCCCAAGAGCTGAGAGAGCTTCTTCCGAGGCACCCGTCGCGGATGCAACCTCCACCAAGCCAGCTCCCTAAGCACCTTCGCTTGCTTGCTTTCCGGCAAGGACGCCCAGAAACCAGAATGCAAGGACAACTGCCACCCCAAATAGGTCAACTCGGAACCCAATGCCAGTTTACGCCAGGACAATGGCACAGCCAAGATTTGCAAAATAGCCAGCACCAGCACCACCAGCATCGCGAACGCCCCCCCCGCGGCAGGAGGAATAGAAAATCATCCACATAAACCGCCCCCAGGTGGCGGTGGCGCACCAGGAAGTGTATGGTTCGTAACAGCAAAGCAGAAAGCCTCGACCACCAATACGCCGACCACGCGGCCCCAAAGTGGTTGACCACGTATGCGTAGAATTCTCCTTCAAGTGAGAATACCGAAAAGCCCACATCTTCAGCAGCCGTACGAATAGATTTGTGAGCCCCCTTGATGTCCACGCTGAACAACACCCACTCTTTGGGGTCCACCGCCACACCTCGCCAAGCGGCGAACCTGTTCAGCGCAGCAGTGAACAAGAAAAGCGAAGGCACCTCCGCCCGCTCAAGGAATCTGGCCGCCGGGCTCGCCCCACTGGCACGGGAGTCGCCAATGAGCCGGTCTTCTTTTCCAGGGCACGTCACGAGCCCCAGCTTGCCAATTGCCAAGGAACCATCCGGGAATCGCTGTTGTACTGCCGACATCCCCCCCTGCAATGTGTACCAAATAACCAAGGTCCACTTCTTTCTGGACTAAAGCGCGAACTTTAGCCGGCTCCTGTTCTGCAGAAATGTGATTGGAGGTGCACCAGAACAAATCGCAAGCCTCAGCCCCCTCGTCACCCCATTTGCCAGAACAAGGTGGCCAAACACCAGATGCAGGGATTGCCTCCCGTACTCCCGTAGGCGCCCCGCGCCGAAGCACTTTGCACAGAGCAACATCTGGATCATCCATACGCAGAGCCAACCTTTCCAGCAGATTGAACTTGTACGGAGTGAGTTCAAAGGACTCCAATGCCCAAGCCGAATCGATACCCAAGGCTGAACAAACGGCCACTTGCATCAAATGCACCTCTGAGTCAGTGAAGAACGGATGCTCCAAGGTCTTGCCACACAGCGCGGCCGCCCGGCAGCAAGCATCTTTCGGCAGGGAAGACCAAATTGCTTTGCGCACCGCAGACAATGGGTCCCGCAAAGCTCCAGGCGGAGGCACTTGCCAATCCAGAGTGCTCGACAGACCACCCCCGTCTTTCAGCAAAATGCGGTGATAATCTGCAGGAGAACCACTCTCAGGCTGCTGAGCCACCCCCGCCACGTCAGCCTGGCCCGCATCTTGACGGAAAGCCGCAGGCTGCCAGGGTGGAGCGCTACCAGCTGGCAGCGAGGGGGCAGCCTGCAGGGTCTGCTGCTACCTCGCTCCCGCATTGCTCCATGATGGGAGCGAGGCAACGCCCCTAATCCTCTTTCGCCAGTTGCAAAAGCTTTGCGCACGCATGCCGCCCATGTTCAGCAGAGCCGCAATGATCACAGTGATGCTTAAACTTGCATTCGTCGCGCATAGTGCATTTGCCTTCTTGGAAGCTCCAACACAGACCCTTGGCACGCTTCACCCCTTTGTCTTTGCCCTTGCCCTTGCCTTGGCCACGACCCTTGCCAGCACTTGTAGTTTCAGCACCATACGGGGAAGGACGCCTTCCCTTCTCTGCTGGAGCTTTGAGGCGCGGCTGCAGCCACAATCGCAAACTGTCTCGCACCACAACTGCCTCATAAATAGCCCTGTCCAAATCATTGCCCTTGCTCATCAAGTCCTGCAGTTGACGGCAGAGTTCCGCATCTGCAAACTCGGCCTCTGCAAGGTTTGGGGGGGCGCATCCCCACATCAGCCAACCCAACGCGATGATACAGCAGCATGAACTTGTTGACAAGCATTTTGCCCGACGACAAATGGCACCAATCCAGCAACGCCCACGCCACACTGCGCAGCGACAAAACCTTCTGCACAGCGAAGGGGGAGGAAGACACGTCAGCTTCCAAAGCGTCAACATGTCCTGTCACATCCGCCAAAAGGCCCAGGAGAGACTTCTCCTTAGAGTGGGAGCAGGACTGGCGGGAACGATCGTATTGCACAACGCTCAAGATTTGCTTCCAAGGGATAAACTTCAACTCCCCATTCCGCTTTTGGAGCGCGATCTGCTGCAGCAATTGCTTGCAGGGCTGCCCATCCGCTTCCAAGCACTCTGATGGGTAGTCCGCCGCAAACTTCTTCCACAACTCTGCCAACTGAGCCGCATCCAGCTGCGGGCCCACTGAGAGACCCAACAAGCTCGTCCCTGCTGCATCCGAAACCACTGGCGCCTGATCACCAGCGTCATTGCATACTTTTGTGCACATAGCCAAGAGACGCCGCAAGCGGCCCGCTTCCAAGCACTGAAGCAAAGAAGGCGCACAGCCCTTATCTACCCCAGCCGCCTGCAGCACAGCATCAATCGTCTCCTCAGCCCCGCTCTGCAGAGTCCAGTGCAACTCCGCGGCAGTCGCGAAGCCCCGCGCAGCCAACTCCTCCTGAACTTTGCTACACAGCCCCACCTTTTGCAACAAGTCCTGAAATTTCTTCTTGCAGTCCATCGCGGACATCGCGCCAGCAAAGACAAAGGAAGGCAAGACAACCAAACAACCAAGGCCAACGCCCAAACAAACACTCCCAGCGCACTTGCTGAAAGGAATTTAGGGAGACACCTCCCACACCGAAACGACTAACGAGCGCCCTCCAGGTGAACCACGTCACCGGATCTCCCCGAGATCCAGATCTCCCACGAGATCACAGCAGACCCACGTCTGCAAGATGACCCACGTCATCACAGCAAACCCACGTTTGCAAGAGGACACTTCCTCGAAGGTGACCCACGTCACCGGATCTCCCCAGAGATCCAGATCTCCCACGAGATCTCAGCAGACCCACGTCTGCAAGATGACCCACGTCATCACCGCAAACCCACGTTTGCAAGGGGACCCCCGACCTGGAAGGTGACCCACCACCGATCTCCCTCGAGATCCCGATCTCCCTCGAGATCCCCACGACCCCACGGCCGCGCAAAATCGCGCACACAGCGCCCCACTTTTTGTCACTCCGCACCCAAGAGCAAACCACATGCAGCATGGCTACAAGGTATGAATGCTCCAATGCTAGTTGACGGGTCTTCCGATCGCACCTCCCAATGTGGCTCATCCACCGACTGAGATGGGGCACACGCCCGCCGTAGCGAACCACCGGCTAGAATCACAGCGTGAAGCTTGTGAGAGCGGCAATTCACCAGAAACTTTCCGCCAACAAGCTGCGCTGGGCCAGGCACCGCGTCCTCTTCGTCGTCCGCCTCCAACAGTTCGCCGCACACGCTGCTCACCGAGGACTCCGCCTCCGACTCATTCTCATCCGACTCAGACTCTGTGTCCGAAGTGCCCGAGGCACAGATGTCCAGACCCAAGGGAGCCCCCCCGCAGTGCCGATGGCGCCGGCGCCAGAGGTTCCTCAGGGCAAGGCTGGCGTGCACCTCTTGCTTGAGGGGTCAAGGGGCACCAACCGCCACGTATTGCCCGAGCCACCACCAGCTGCGCCCTCAGCGCAGGCAGCACGCCGTCACGCCCATACTTTTGAACCATAGCCTCACCGGCTTCGCGCGCCCGATGATGCCCCCACAAGCGGCGGCAGCGCCCATCGATGTCTAACTGCAAGCCCCAACAAAGCCCAGTCACTTTTAGACTGTGCAAAGTGTAAATGGAAACCGCATGCTCTGGGACTTTGGCCACACACACGAGCAAACGCCTCAACTGAGCTTGTGTATAAGTAAACGAGGCCCGGCCCCCAAAGGGCCCAGGGATCAGGAAATCGACCTCTCCAAGCTTTTCTCGCAGCAATTTGACAGCTGCCGTCCAATCATCATAGATACCCACAGTAAGGCAGCCCCAAGGCATAGAAGTCTTGGAGGACTTTGTCTTCCAACATCTGCAGCGCACAATACCCTGCACGAAGTCCATCTCAGGCACTGCCACGCGCTGGGCATCAGAAAAACGAAGCGCACCCCAAAGCATAACCAAGAACACCACACACATCAGTGTAGGTGGATCCAGCTGTGGACCCGAAGCCAAGGCAGCGAGCACTGCAGCCTCCATTCGCGCCACGGCATACAAAGGCAAAGGTACAGCTTCCTTGCGTTCCTTACTCTCTGCCGCATCGCCCGAACAAGCAACCACGACAGGATTTGCTAAGGTAGCCAGCAAGCGATCCCAGCCCAGCAAGGCCGCCACGAACTTCAGGGAACGCCAGGGGGCGATCGCGCTACGGTGCTTCGCCTGTACGCAATCAAAGAAATTGACCAACAAGTCTGCACGCGCGAACGGCGTCTCCAGGTCAGTGCCGTGGATGAAGTCCACCCATAATTTGAAACCCGGCAGGTGCCGCCGCAAGGTACCGGCTGCCTTTGTCCGCAAAACTCTAATCAAGCAACCCTCGGCCAACTCGCCCAAGTCTTGGAAGACCGGCGAGGAGTTCAAAAGTGGCTGCAAGTAGCCAACCCAAGTTCTTGCGAGCGCTTGCCACTGTTCTTCCTCCCAGGATTTGGCGCGGCAGCCCGGCTTGACCCAAAAACTACGGGCTGCACCACTCCTAACAACATCAGCGCTCACTTCAGCGAGAACGGCCACCGCTTGCTTGGCCGCAAAGTCATCGCAACCTCTCACAGGGCCTGGCAAACCACCCTTGCACAGGCGAAGAGCTGGTTGCTTCAAGGGAAGCTCGATGCCAGCTGGTAACGGTTTCTCGCAGCCCTCAAGCAAGTATTTCTCCCTGTCCAAGCCCAAGTTCGGCCTCGGCCTAGGCCTCGCCAACGCAAAAGCTGGGTAGGGCTCTACGGCCTCCCAGTGTGGCCTCGGTCGGCCTGCTCCAGAGAGCGGCATGCCAACCAAGACGCCAGCAAAAGGAAAGGAAGCCCAAAACAAAAGCTGTGTGGCACAGCACCAAACTTTAAACCAGGGAGCAGCTGCTCCTGTTACCAGCAAGCTGTCCAAACTGACAAGGTACACATTGATGCTAGGTGGGAGAGAGGGTTGGTGTTCCTGCCTACCCCGACCAACCGCGAACACCGGTACATGAGATGGACATATGGGAGCACAGGCAGCCGAGAGTCTCCAAGAGAGAGCACCCGAAAGGGCACAAACAAGAAAGCACACCAAAAAAAGAGCACACATGGTCACTGGCAGCGAATTCGCTGCCGACAAACGGATGTGAGCACCCTTCATCAAACCCAGCCTTAGAGGTTGCAGTTGCTTCATGCTTAATGGACCCACATTTCAAGCGACGTTCGGATTCCCAAAGCCTGCTGTGCTTTCTTCCGATCCAACGCTTCCCTTCAATCCTCGCATCTGGCGGGCGATACACCGGCCGCTTGGCAGGTCTCACCGGTCTTGTTCAACCCGTCCATGATGTATGCCTCAGATGGCCAGAGGACTGGCTGTTTCAACCTTCAAATCCTGCCTAGGCTGGCCCTGGTCTCCATCCCCATGAGAATGCAATGGATCGAAAAAGGGAAGCTCCGTCCGAGTCCAGAGACCCGTCTGAACTGTGATGAAAACCAGCTGCCACCATAGTGGAACAACCAGAGCTGTTTCTGATGATGTTTGCAGGATGTACATCCTGTGCATATAACTTATGATACACATATGGGAACTCATCCATGTGGAGGGGGCCCTATGTGTATGTGTAAAAATATAATATATATATATATAATACACCTCTCCAACAATCATGAAGCTGGATGGCCCCTTGAAGACCCAGTCCCGGATCGCTTCCCCTCTCTTATGGTGGCTGAAATGGAGACGACTGACAAACGTGGCAGGTGGTGACCTAGAGAGTCGGGTTGGTGGGAGAATGTCAACATGTCTGAAATCTCTCTTTGCAGCGAAAGGCTCATGTAAGAGTCGGACGAGTTTCTGCTAACTCTGTTTCTTTCGTGTTCCATGTGCAACGGTGTGGAATCAGTCACATGTGATCACCAAGGCCATGGATTGAAAAACAGTACACTCTTGCTCTAATCAATCTCAATCTTTAGAGGGCCTAACTATACCCCAGAAGTCCAAAGACTATATTTTGACCGGCTGAAGGTTTCAGGAACTTCCCGTACTCAGGTCCCCTAGTCAGACCATTCTTTATAGTCTTGACCGACTCCCAGAGCTTTTCGGTGCACGTACGCGCTGTTCGCGCGCGCCACCCGAAGACGTAGGTGCTTTCGTGAGCGAAAATGGAAAGACCTCCCAACCCGCTTTTTGGAGAATCTGACTGTGAGTCCAAATCCCTAGTTCCAATACACCCCAAGTCCTCAAACAGCGCACCTTGATTGATCCATGACGGCGAAAACAGGGTCTTCTTCTCGGTTTCTTCTCGGTTTCTTCTGATGGGTCCCCAGGGGTGTCGAACCGGTCACCGCGTCGGGTGGGGATCGGAGCGCGGAAGGCGCGCAAAGCGCAAGCGGCCGAGGCTCCCAGAAGTTGATGGGGTCGCTCAGCTTGCCGCTGCTCGGGCAAGCTTCCGCCTGGTCCTCAGCAGCGCAGGGGGGTCTCGCAGCCGCATCCATCCAAATAGCACGCCTGGGCTTCTTTCAGCGCCTGCCGGAAAGCGTGCGTTTTCAACCACGTGTCTGTTCGGCCGCCGGAACTGAACCCACAGGTTCGGTGCAGATGCTGCTGAAGAGTGTGTTTTCGAAGGAAAAGAACACCACCTACCAGGACCCTCCTGTCGGGGTGCCCTGTCTGGAAGCCTACAGGTAGTGTGGGGTAGTTCATCGGACACCCCAACAGGAGGGTCCTGGTATACTTGTATGGTTTGTTGTGTCAAACAGCTGCCCAATCAGCAGCTGCCCGACTAAGCTGCCCAACCGGCCCTTCACCCGCCTGGCAACACGCCGCCACAGTGGTTTCACCCGCAAAGACCTTCGAATACTCGGTGGCGCCACAGACCGATGTGGTCAAAGCGGACTTCTCGGCGTTGCAGGAGACGATCTTGTCACGGGCACACCTTAATTTGAGCGACTCGGCTGAATCAATTAAGCGCGCCCGCATCTAAAAAAGAGAAGCCAAAAACTGGAACCATTTGACACAAAAAAGAAAAGCCCCGGGTTTATGCAATGTCTGAACGAGGCGAGAAGAATCAAACGTCTATGACCATGTCCCGCTGATTGAGGTCGAAAGATAGCTGAGGGTGATCGGGAGAGTGTAGTGTGGAGGAAGTCTCTCTTTTCAAGCAGTCCTCTTCAGTTTGGATGTAGGGTTTGCAAACGAGCTCTTCTGTTCTGTGGAAAACGCAGGCTCGCTAAAGATGGTGGACATGGCTCTGTTGCACATGGCTCTGCCTGCATTCAAAGAAGAGGTCGATCACATGCCATCACATGCCATCAGATGACATCATCAAGTCTGACCGAGTCCCAAGGGACGCACAGGGGATTTCAGATGATTAGATTCAGAATCCGACAACCCATCCTGGGGCTCTTTGTGTTTGGTTCCTCTTTTAAGTTCCATTTCTTAATCCCCAAAAAAAAGCAATGGCAAAAGAGGTTGAAGGACCCTAAAAAAGGATATCCCCTCACTTAACCTCTCTTGGTTCATTTTCCAAAAACACGGAACAATCCCAAAGCGCGGGGATGCCACCACACCGTCGTCCTCCGTCTCCGCGCATCCCTTCAGAAGGTTCGCGAGCACCGCGAGGGTCGCGGTCACCGCGAGGGTCCGCGAGGCTGGACACATCGTCGTCGGCCGAGTCGACGCGTGATGAGTCACGGTCTCTCCTGCTCGGTGAGCATGTTTGGAACCAAAGAACGGGCTGCACCGGCGGCAAAAGTAAGTAGAAAAGAGACGGCGGCCCAAAGAGTGCTCGCCATGCATTTTAAACCGCAGCGCGGTCCGCATGTGAGACTCCTTTGGTCCCGCCGAAGTCAAGGGGAAAGAGCCACTTTGGGCAAAAGCATGGAAGTTGGCAACCAGTTGCGAAGGTCATAGCATCTTTGAGAACACTTGTATCTAGGAATCTAGGTGTACGTACATACACATGTTCAGGTCCAGAACTGTATTTGCATTTTTCAGTAGCATCTACTGGCAGATACACCGGTTGATGCACAGGTTTCACCGCCCTTGTTCAGACCATCCATGATGCCGGCCTCAGATGAAAACTAAACTCAAACTGATGTTGAAGGGAACACTAACAAGTCAAACCACCTTGGAGTTCCAGCATATGAAATTCACTGTGATTCCGGTGTCTTTTATGAATGCGCATGGTCTTCTGGAGACGTATTCTATCAACAGTAGCACTCACCCAGGCAGTTTCCCACCATCTGCGTCTTCATGCATGGACAGAAGCTGGCAAAACCAAAGCTAGCGGCGCTTGATCCGGTTCTATTAGTTGATCCGGTTCGGTAGTGTGGACTCTTGATTAATAACACCCCCGCTTTTTCCATTGAATACCTCTTCATATAGGGTGGTTTATTCATCAAGAGTCTACATGAATTATGTGGGTGATGTCGGATGTATGTCTCTTTCTTTTTTCACTTCTTCCATGAAGAGCAGCACTCACCCAGGCAGTTTCCTACTTTCGCTTTGCGGCTGCCAAGCTGCCCAGAAGCTGATGGGGTCACGCAGCTTGCCAGTCCAGGTACAGCCTGCTGCCTTGTCCTGTTCGGCGCATTCCGTGTCGCAATCACAACCGTCCAAGTAGCAGTCTTGAACATCTTTGATGGCCTGGCAGCGCATGCTTTGACCAATCAAAGTGACTGAATTGTAGTTTGGACCAATGTGTGTCCGAGTCCGACCTAAGCAAACACAACCTCTTTGGTAAGGATTGATATAGCACCCCCAACAAGCTGCATCGCAAGCTGCATCGCACTCCTGAGACAGTACCCTACCTGGCAACAGGCCGCCACAGTAGTGTCGCCACTGAAGACTTTGGAGTAATCCGTCTCGCCACACACCGATGAGCTCGCAGTTGCTTTGGTGGTGATGCAGGACATGATTTTCTCACGATCGCACCTGAGATCTGCATTGAAGGCACGAAAAAACATCAAGTCATTCAAGTCAAAATAAAAAAGAAACCTGGCTGGTTGAGGTCCAGGATTGGCTACGCAGTTCATTGGCCACAATCATTATAATCATTACATTAGTTGAAAGTACTTACTTAGGATTTGTCATGGGACAATTCCTCTCGGTTCCTCCTAGACTTGGGGCCCAAGTCACTTGGACCCGAAGTCAGTCTTTTGACCCACACGTTTTTTGGACCCAAAGTCGGGCCGGCAGACCCGCATCCTTTCAGAAGCACCGCCAAACCAACAGCACCGAGCACCGCCAGGAGTCGAAGCATCAGCATGGCCAGTACGGTTTCGATCAGGTGGAACCGCTGAAGGATGAAGCGGATCTCAGTTATCAAGCTATTTTTAACACGTGAAGTCCTTCAAGTCAAAAAAATGAATGAAGCCTAGCTGAGGTCAAGGATTCGCTCCAGTTTCAACTTTAAGGGGGCTCCTCTTGCGCCAAAAGGAAGGACACAGGACACAATTCCCCTTAGTTCTTCAGACTCCGAGCTGACCAAATCCGGAGCTCGGGGGAAGTCGGCTCAGTTCTGCCTCTTGGAGCCCAAAACAGGCGACGAATTTGCCTCTTCGACTCCGCCGTAATGAGCCCAAGCGGCGGTGTTCAGGGCGACCGTTGGGCCGAGACGGGTAGTCCGGACAAACGGGTTACAATTCTGTCGGAGAGACGGGTGCTCCGCCAGTGGCTGGTTGAAAATGGTGCATGTGGAGGAAATCTGTTGTCAACTGGAGAACTTGTGCGAAGGATATTCGTGATATCGTCACTCCTCTTTCCACCCAGGGGATGCCGAGAACCACATAACCCTAAGGTTGTTGCCATGTCATTCAATAAGACCTTTGGAACCTCAGAGTATTACGCAACTTAAAACAGGCCGTTGGTACACCACAAAGGACTAGGACCACGATCGGCCGATCAGCCCGCTCCTTTTCAACCACAGCATGGTCCGCCAAAATCGGCATACCGAAGTCAAGGGAAGGAGCCACTTTGGGCAAAAGCATGGAAGATGGCAACTGTTTGCAAGAGAACGTTTGTTGATTCTAGTTGACGAACCAACAAAATTGAATTTGCATGTTTCAATAAACATCTTCCTTCAACTCTGGTCTCACCGCTCAGCAGGTTGCGGCAGATACACCGACTGATGCACAGGTTTCACCGCCCTTGTTCAGACCATCCATGACCCCAGCCTCAAATGATTGCGCATTCAAATTCATCAAACTTGGTCAAAATTGGAACGTCACCCTTGCCAAAACTGTTTTCCTCTACAAACACGGGTTTTTCCACTTCCATGTGAGTGAGTGAGTGAGTGCGTGCGTGCGTGCGTGAGTGAGTGAGTAGGTGAGTGAGTCAGTCTGAGTGTACACACTCAGACTCAAACTGATGTTGAAGGCAAAACCATCTTGGAAATCAAGGATACTGATTGTGATTAGTGCCTTCTATTGAATACCTGTGATTCTCTGGCGAGTTCTTCCATCAAGAGTAGCACTCACCCAGGCAGTTTCCTACTCGTGTCGTTTTGCGGCTGCCAAGCCACCCAAAAGGTCGTCGGGTCACGTAGTTTCCCACTGAGTGGGCAAAATAGTGGCTTGTCTTGTGGACGGCACTCGGTATTGCAATCACAACCCTCAGCCAAATAGCAATCCTGAGCTTCTTTGATGGCCTGGCAGCACATTCCCAATGACTGCGTCAAATGACTGAATCAAACATCCACGGATTTTCATCAAGGCGCTGCAAGCAAGATCTCATTGGTACTCTACTGATCTCATTGCTGTTATACTTTATATAAATTATGCTTTTAAATATCAAAATGTAAATAGATATGTTTTGCACATATTGTACAAATTGAAAATCACATGTACTATAAAAATATTGCAAGACTCACTAGTCTAAACCTGACCTTGGAACCCTGTCCAGACCCGTAGCACCCGGTTTTCCTCTTTGGCTCCTCTCCCGCACCGCTGTTGTGGGCCAAGTGCATCGAGCAGTCGATCTTCCACGAACGTCAGGGAACAATCAAACGAAGCAAAAAGGAATCCAAACAACTAGAAACAAAAACAATGGCAAAGAAAAAAAGGTTGCCCACCAACATCAATGCAAGTGGCTCATAGGGTGCGTTGCCTGTCTTGACTTGCTGGCCAAAAATTTAAACAAGGCAGCCCGAAAATGGTCCCATGGCTTTCCTGCAGCCAAAGAACGAGAGAGCTGGTCCGTCACGTCCGACAGCAAACGCCTGCCCCAAGGGCCCTTTCCGGCAGTATTGGCCGCCGCCTCAGCTGGAGCAGCATGTCGCAAACAAAGGAACAGCTGGCGGTAGAATAGAAACAACACCAAAAGTTCACTACTTGTGAAAAGTTGCAACCCACATGTCCTCAGAGCAGTCCATCCGAACCATCATGCTGGCCGTCCCTGGAAGATTCCGAAGAATAAACGTCCGCGCCTCAACTCAAAGTTGTAATATCAAGCATACCAAAGAATAGTCCGTTTCTGCTGCTGTTTTTCTAACTTACAAACTAATGACTATGTTGGAAAAAAACCCCACTCACTACAACAACAAAATTGAACATGGCACATGACATGGTTCTAACAGTAGACTGACGGAAGACAAATATTTCCACGAAAAAGTCATTTCAATCAAAGGGACTTCCTTCAATGCGTCCATCCGGAATTGAAACATCTGGTCGATTGAGTCCGGCGGCAATCCTTTCCAAGGTCCAAGATCTTGTGTCCGTCTTCATACTCGTAGGGACCGGCAGCTCTCCAGTCTGTCCGACAATGGCTGGTCCACAAGTTGCGTTGCCTCTGTCGCCTTGATGCACGACCACCCCGGTTGTCTGACAGATGATGTGGATTGTCCTGCTGATGAGGCTGTTCCCTCTGGATGTTCCCCGGGTTCCCCGAAGGAGTCTTGGCCGGCGGCCCACTGACTGACAGACCTGGGAGACAATCGCCAGCGGAAAAGGGGCGGGCGGACACCAGCAGTGACAGAACTGGGAGACAAATGAATAGAAATGCTACATGGCCAACGGAGACGGAAACAGGGCGGACACCACGAGTGACAGAGCTGGCAGACAAATGCATAGAAATGATGCACAGCAGCGACAGACCTGGGAGACAAATGAATAGAAACGCTACATGGCCAGCGGAAAAGGGCGGACACCAGCAGTGAACAGAAAGGCGACATGGCCAAGGGAAGAGGGCGGACACCAGTAGCGACAGACCTGCGAGACAAATGAATAGAAATGCTACATGGCCAACGGAAATTACACCACCGTAGACCCCAAACAGCTTGTGTTTTTCAAAATCGAAACTAGAGCTTGCGACGTCCAGAGCTGGGAGACAAAGGATTGCAAGGCAAAGGCGGCCACTGCAGCCCAGAGCTGGGAGACAAATGTAAAGGATTGCAAGGCAGAGACGGACACAGCAGTACAGAGCGGGCGGACACATCTTAAGAAAGAATTGAGAAGCCCTAACAGCAAACCTTTTGGTGAATTATTCTTCAAGTGCGAACATGATGCTGGTCATGCTGCTCAATCAGCGCGGAGCTGACCACGTGAGGACAAGAAATAAAGGCATGAGGAGCGAAGGATGTGACACAAAATTGATTTTTGGTGCCTGACGTATGCCGCCGAAATCCAATCTGGTCATTCATCCAACGCTTGTCCGAAAAGGAAAACAAAGCTGAGAGAGTTACACAGTGTGGCAGGAATGCAATCCCGGAGACAGTCACGCACCCCTTTCAAAGGAGCAAGAACCTTCCACAGGTGAACCTGTTCCAGCGGACAGAGCAGAAAACAGCAGTGCAGGCACCAAGCCTGAAAGACAAAAAGAAAGAAATCACATGGGAGACAAATGAATAGAAATGCTACATGGCCAGCGGAAAAGGGCGGCAGCACCCATTGCCAGCGCAAAAGGGCGGACACCAGCAGTGACAGACCTGGGAGACACATGAATAGAAGTGCTGCATGGCCAGCGGAA
>CAXAMN010028117.1:476936-517996 GCA_963970005.1 Durusdinium trenchii
ACAGACCTGGGAGACACATGAATAGAAGTGCTGCATGGCCAGCGGAAAAGGGCGGACACCAGCATTGACAGACCTGGGAGACAAATTAATAGAAATGCTACATGGCCACTGAAATTGGGCGGACGCCATCAGTGACACAAAGGGCGGACACATGTTAAGAAAGAATTGAGCACCCCTAACAGCGAACTGTTTGGGGAAAATCCGATTGTGTGTTGCGGATCCATAGATAAAGTCCAGAACTTGCGGCACGACTCTGTTGCCCGGTCCCCATTCTTGGCTCACACAATGGGGGCAGCTTGAGTTTAGTCATTGTACACAAACACCTGTACTGTACTTATTTGGACAGTCTCAAAATTTTTGTTGTCTAAGTTGCAAGTAAACTTATCAATATCTATCAGCGTGATTGTGACCCTTTTCTGTTTCAATGGTGGCAAAACAATGTCAATGATTTCAATGAGACATGTGGCATGAAAGAATAGGTGCTGACTTGATGAAGGCACTGCATGCACACATGTTGATTTAATCATTCAACTGTCTAAAAAGTAAAATTTTCGGAAGAATCATACACACAAGCAAATAGACCTGATGAATTCGTGCAACACACTGTTACAAATTAATGAGTCACACTGAAGTCGAAACTTCTTTTGAAGACCTGTTAGCATTCAACCAAAGAGTTCACATTGATTGGAGTCAGTGCCAATCCAAATTACAAAACACAAGATAATGTCAACCGAGGATCGATTTGCAGATGTAACGTCCTCATACTCATAGCCCGACCCGTACACGACCAGCTTGATGCCCGACAACTTGCAGATTCCTTTTTCAACGCCCGTCTTCAACTTCTGTGGGTCCATCACATTGTCCAACTTATAGTCCGTCTTTCCTCTTCCAAGATGGCCTTGCTCTCCCATAGCAGCAGTGCAGCGTGTTCAGTCCAGCGTGTTCGGCAATCAAATCGTTCCAGGTGAAAGTCTGTGAAGGTTTGTTGCTGTTGATCTCAGCATATTTTAACACGTGGGGCTTCTTCAAGTCGACATATTCCAATTAACCTAACTGCCTTTTGCAACCGTGTGTTATGTGTTTCAGGGCATCATCGTCTTCTGGGAGTGTGTGTGTGGGGGTGCCTTCTGACTGAGCTGGCCTCCTGACTGAGCACATCCGTCTGCAAACATGAAGGTTTCAATGAACAAGCGCTGATTGACCCTCACATGTGAATGAACCTTTAGCTTTGTAATATCATCAATGCAACCTGCCTGAAATGAGGTTGTCACTGCCTGTTGCAAACTAGCAGCCGTTAAAGAAACAACTTCTGCCCAGCTGCCCTCCTGTACTACCCTCAAATGATCACCCAAGTGCGCCTTCATTGATTGGTCCAGCTCAAGAGCTGCCAGGGTCTGGCCTCAATTCAGTTGACCCAAGGAGAAGAACACGTTTAGTTGCAATCACACTCCAAGTGTATTTTGAAAGGAAAACTGAGCCAGTCCAAAAGTATGGTCCATTGACAAGTGTGCCAGAATAAGTAGGCACCTGAGTGGATAAAATGTTGCAAAACTTTACTTTAGATTGCTCTGTCTGACTCACTGATTTGCTCCTGAGGTCCCGTGACTCAGCGCCTGCCCCAATTTGGAACCTCATTCGGAATCCTGCGACGCGTTGGGCGCAAAATTCAATTCTCAAGGGGCCAGTCTAAGTCAAGACTTGAATGACTTGTGAATGTGGGATTTTGATGACAGTCACAAACCATTCAATGAACCAAAACAGGAATGGCAGCCTTGCCGGTGAAGTTGGTGGCGCGCTACAACCTGCCAAAGGCGCGGCTTGTTGTGGCACTGAGAGCACTACAGCATGCGCACGGAGCAGCCCAAGGAAACTCAACTTCTAAGACACAGATCGAGGAGGCCAACAACGTTCTCATGGTCTTCGGCGCACTAATGCTGCTTTTGGGAATGGCCTTGATCAAGATCCTGGAGAGAGTTCGAAGAGCTAGCTCTACGGGCAGAAGTTCCAAGTCCATCGACTATGAGAGTGAACTGAAGGAGGGAGGCTTCAAGGGAGAGTTCTACCCCGATGTCATCGACTTCGCCGCTGAGGATTTCGAGGGTGGCAGTGGATGGCCAACGTGAAGAGGGAAGGCATTCCGCATCGTCATCAATGGTGCCACATAGAACCTCAACGGTGAGTGCGGAACGACGAGGGACGGAAGGAGAAGCTGAACCACATGAAGAACCACCAGTGGAGTCGACGGCACAGCCGCAAGCCATCCAGGTTCAGACGAGAAGGAGAAGGGCGCCTCAGATTTATGTGCTGTGGCAGGCGTGGTTCGCTCCTTCGAGTGTCTGCTACCACAAGAAGAGGTCATGCAGATGCCTGGGCAATGCTGGGAGAATCCAAGGCATAGAGCTGTGCCGAAGTTGTCAATTCAACACCCAGGGACAACAAAGCTATGATGAGACCTCGGTGCTCTACATCGATGAAGTTGACCGCATCCATACTGATGTGAGGTGCGGAGCGGTCGTTGGTGGCATGCTGGAGAAGAGGGCATGCAAACTTTGTGGCGAAACGGCTTGGGCCGATCATTACGGCCATTGGTGCGGTGTCAAGGAGGAGTGCGCAAACAGGCTGCACAAAACGAGAAGTGTACACTTTGAATGCGGCGGGATAGCCGTTTTCGAATCAAGCGTGGCGGAAAAGGCGATCCGCTGCGCGTTCGTAACCAGCAGTTTTAATTAATTAGGTTCCTAGAGCAACCCTAGCTGTCCACCCTCTGTCCACCGTGACGCACCGCATTTACACCAGCGTGTTTTTCTTCCCCGAATAGCGCGTACTCAGGCAAACCGAGGCCGCGCAAAACCACATGGCACAGCAACATCACCTTTCAAAAGCCTTAGTTGTTAGTCTAATGAAGAATGACTATTTTGATAAAGGGTTTTTTGTAACCGATCTGGAGAGTTTTCCTATGTTTGATACGAGTTTAATAAATGATGTTACATCTAAAACAATCCTAGGCGCCTTTCGGTTTTGAAGCTCTTCCCAGGTTTCCATCTTTGCGGGTCCCCCTACTTTGCGGGACCCACTATCCAAAAAAGAAGACGCACCAGATTTTTTGAGGTTCGCTCTCCCTTTTGCTGCTGCAAAGCCAGAGGCTGTCAGTGACTCTTAGAGTCGGCCTTTAGGCCTGAGGAGATCCCTGAACACTGTCTCCTGTTGTGACCTCCTCTGTGAACTCCCCGGCAGGAGTTGAGGTCATCAAAACACTCTGAACCAACACTGTTCCAAAGACACGAATCCCCTCTCCCGGCAGAGAGGAAAAGCGTGTAAGTTCAACAAGAACAAAGGAACCTTCTCTTCCACGAACCCTGACTTGCCCTGTGAAAACAGGGTGAAGAAAAGAAAAGACCTGTACACGGAGGTTTCACTCATGGCACTCAGTTAAAGTGGGTTCCAAAAGGTCACCAGCTGTTGTGCTTCATCAGAGAACATGAGTGTGGGTAACCGCGCAAGCCCGTCCTGAATATACAGCTTGGCCGCTCTGATACTGCTCCATCGTCCCTGATCAAGGGCAGCATCGTATGACAGAGTGTCCTGAAAGAGGGCCGTGGCCCCGCCTCTCCTGAGGCTGTACGGACGAAACCCCATGTGATGAACTTTGAAGGCTCGACAATACGAGCGAAATCGTTGTCTAAAGGCGCCCCGCCAGATGGGAATGTGCAGTAGGCGCTGCTCACGTAGATAATCGACCAACGTGTCGAGAACCATCAGCGTCCACGCGTGCTTGAGGGTGACTACTTCAGCAATTCCCTTGGAGGAAGAAGTTTTAGTGTCCGCCAAGCGTACCAATCCGATGTCTTTACGAATGAGTAGGTCTGCCCCTGTAAGTGCCAAAAGTTCACCAGTGCGCAGTAGTCCGTCAAACCCTGCTAGCAATAATGCCCCGAAAACCAAGTCTCCCCGTGCGATAGCTTTTCCCACGAAAGCGTGGAGAAGATCCCGTGGCAAAGGGGGTGCGCGGCAAGGGACCTCAAGCCGCCTCCAAATTCTAAAGATCTTCCAGGTCTGAACCAGTTTTCCCTTGCACCATGGCATGAAAAACTGCAAACCGCAAAGCCCGGCTGAAGCATGGTACAAAGGGCGGCCCGTCTCCCACAAGTGCTCGAGGTGATCTGCAAGGAGTTCATCAAGCTCACATTCATCCCGTGCTTTTCGAATGATGGGAAGTAACTTTCGGGCATATCTATAATATTGCTGTAAGGTCTTTGGTTTAACTAAAGAATCCTTGAGGACAATGCCCTTGCGCTCTCGGGCTCGCTCGGCCGTGGACCGGCGCCCTAGAATCCATCTAGGCGCGTGAGGCATGGTCAGTTGGATTCTCGGTAGACTCTACATGTCCAATGATGAGATATAAGTTAAAGGCCATGAGATGGGCGTTGAGCTGTTGCAACACATGTTGAAGCTTCTTTGATCCCGATCTACCCTTACCTATTACACTCATCGAGACATACGAGTCCGTGACATGGAAAACTCGAGCATCCAGCGCAGAACGTCGAATATGATGGACAATGGACAATAGGATAGCCCGCAACTCTAGAGGATTAATGTGGTCATCATGCTTCCACCTCAAGTTGAAGACTGGGCGCCACTTCCACCAACCGGCCTCCACCCCTTGGCGGGGGAACGCCTTGGGGTTGAGCACATCGCCAGTTGCTACTCGAATGTCCGATCCGGTGTGGTTGACCTTCGTTAGGAGGATCCTGTTCAAATCTTGGGGTGTATAGGCCCTGGCCTGTGCCTGCTCACGAAAACCATATTGCAAGAACCTGCCTAAGGGGGCTTGACTCCTCAAGGGTGCACGAAACCCTGGGGCCATCCCCATGCGCAAGGCCATCCAAGAATAAGGGATTCGAGGAAGGAATCTCTGGCAGAGGGCAGCTCCAGGAATGCAAAAGGAATACACTGAAAAGCTATCACCGAGCATCGACTGCCGAATGTCCTCGACCGTTCGGGGTCCCGCCTCCTTCTGCTTTGAAGCCGAAAGGCAAAGTTTGGTGTGGCCAAAGCCATATCCGAGCAGGAGCTCCCGCTCTTCGGAATTGGCCACACGCCACTCATCACCTTGCCAAAACAAAAACTCTGGTGAGTATTGATAAGGCGGGAACCTAAACGATTGTGAAGTCTATCTCTGGATCGTGTCAGGCGTACACCTCCGTATGCCCGCAGGCTTCAAGGGTGGTCGATCCCTTCGGATCGACTCCATACATGTAGGCAGTGGGGTTGAAGTCTCTTCCCCCATCCACTGCCAGCCTTGAGTGACCCACTAACCCGGAGTGGTATACTCCGCCATGGCCCAAACACGTTTCCAATAGCTATGTTCAGTTACTTCCAAATCTGTGAACGCCGTCTCCAAGGGCTCCGAACACCAAGTGAAACGAGGACGCCTCATTGGCACTGCATCAACACTATCCAGTTCATAAGGCGTCAACCCGAACAACTCCGAGATCTGCTCAGCTGCCCCCCCTATCCATAGACGATACGTTTTCGATGACCTTCTTGTACAAAACCCCGGAACCAAACTCCTCTTTGACCAAGGGATGACGACGGTCCTTGCAGTCCTTGTCTATTGGCACGTACCCTTGAAAGGTCAACCCAGGGAAAACCGGCCCAAATATGTATTTCCTCAGTCATAGGGTATTCCAAGCGCCATTGCTTCACGAGAGCAGCGTCGACCAGCCGGACATCCGGCACGGTCTTGGACTGCGGCCATCTCCGCTCCACAATGCGTATGGCCGGTTTGTGAAGCTCGACAGCAATCATCCCAAGCGGCCGAATGTCTAGTACATCGTAAACTCTAAAGCACCCGCCAATACCATTAAACAATGAAATGACTAATATTGGAATTGTTCCAACGTCCCCACTCCTAATCTGAGAGCTCAAAACAAAGTCCTTCCCCTCCAAACTGAGTTCTGTTCCGATGCCCACCGCTCCCCCCTTTCAACGAGGCATCCGATGCGGTGGTACAGTCATCGACCGTTGCTCCCAGGAAGGTGTGCATCAAAGGAGTGAGTAGGGTCAATTTCCACAGTTCTTGACGAGTTGCAAGGATCACGGCCGGACTCGGGTGCGTGGTTGAAATAAACTTCCAAACATGAGTGAGTATGCCCATGAGCGGTCGCCTGAATTGCAGCACGTGTACCCATCGTCCTATGATCACCTGGACTGCTTTCTTGTTCAAGAACCGGCAACACAGGAGATACAGGGTGGCATGGACAAAACGGATGAAACGATCGCCCGACGCCGAGACCGTGTGCTGACTCCCGTCAATCCAAGCCCCCAACTCCTGTGCCGACAAAGCTCCTGAGACTCTCTTCTTTGCCGATGAGACCAAGCCCGTGCGGGCCCAGACGTCCTCGACAAGGTTGTGCAGTTCGTGTCCCTTCCGGAAGTCTGGGGTGCCTTTGACTCGTTGCCCTGAACAAAAGTTGTCTAAGTACACGTGCCACCAAGGTCTGTCACGAGATTGGCTCTCATGTACGCACCCAGTGAGGAACAAGGGAAGCGACGAACCTCGGGATACCTGGGCATCTTCTTCAGCACCCCCCCATGTAAGCCACCTGTTCGCTACCTCCTGCATCAACGCCACCGAACTTATCCATCCCATCGGGATGACCCTACAGGCCAAGACGTGAGTACGGGTATCGTCCAGTCCCAAGTCCGTCCCGGGGATCTTGACGTTAAAGGCCAAAAACCTAGTCCACTGTGGAGGTAAGCGGAATAAGTAGAAAGCTGCTGAAAGGTCACTTTGAAATAATCCCACGTGATCATCGACGTCAGTGGAAATCCCCAGCCAAGAAGTAATGGATGGAAGGTGCCGTACACAGCCTGAGATCGACTCCATGACCGAGTTGATTGGGACCAGGTTCATGATCAAACGCAATACACTTCGACCGTCGTCAAGCTTTGCGGACTTCTCTACTCCGAACAGGCCTGACAACACTGGTTGCTGCCGGAATTGGAACACCGTGTCTAGGGGGATCCAGGTGCAGATTTGCCTTTGCACCAACTCTAAACAAAGTGGGAGGAGTTCCTCTTGAGAACAATGGACTCTGGCTTGAAGTGACGGCAAATCTTGTCCAACGTCTTTCACTATGAGGTTGTCAGGATGCAGTAGCAGACGTTGAGTTCCCGGGGAAAGAAGTGTCATGACATCTACAGAGGCACCATGTGAACCTGGTGGGAGAGCAGGAACTACCTGGTCTCTGGTCAATTTATGGCATGTCCCCATCTCCTCCCCTGTGTAGGAAATACGAATCCCTTTTAGCTCAGCTCTGATCGCGTCAGGGGATCCAGTCGAGCGCCCTCCCAAATTTAGGAAGCGCTGGACCGCTGCACTTGAGGCGGCCGCGGCACGAGCCTGCAGCTTGGTAGTGCGGCCCTTTGCCAGCGGCTGAAGCTTGCCTTCAATGGCGTTGAGTCCCACCTTTACGCAGAATTGCCAGGCGAGGTGCTGCCAGCGATCTACGAAGAGTGGTGTCACAACTTGGGCCAATGAAGCATTCTTCAAAGCGTCCTCACAGGTGCTGAGGGCCCCTGAGGGCATAGGGAAGATCGCCCCGCGAGCCGAGACGATCTGCGGCCTGCAGCAGCGCTCAAAGACTGCTCGAGCAACCACTTTGTCAAATTCAAAAGCTGTACCGTTTGATATCCTTGCCAGCAGCCACCCCAGCGCACAACCTAGCTCTCCTAAGGTTGCTGTATTCTGTAGCACTTGGGTGAACACTTCAAGGCCTGCATGCATCAATGGTGTCTGCTCCTCCTCAACGGGCGCGGCCATTGCCAGCCCCTCATAGTGAGATGTCCCAGCTACTTGTCGCCAGTCTTCTCGGTGCTGTCCTTGTCCTTGTCCTTCTTTAGCTTTCCTTTCTTTTGTGACTTGCCTTTTCCTTTTGGCTGCCACCACGCGCCGTCGTGCTCCCCGTCGTAGTGGCTCCACTGTTGTCCTTTCTTGCCTCTTCCTTTTCCGTTGTCTGGTCGCCAGCTCAGGTTGATGTCCTGGGCCCGGCTGACTTGGCGACCATGTTTCCTTGCTGCCAACAAGACCCCATCGCTCAGGGCCGTCCCTTCCGGCATCGGCATCACCTCCAAATGCCTGGCTGAGGCCCATGAAGCGTCCAGCAATGACTGATGAATTGCCACGAGATGGCCGGCTAGGACATCTCCCAGCCTGGCTAGTTGGCCTTGGCGAAGTAAGTCGATACTGGTCGCCAGATTGTGCATCTCCCTGAGCTCCTTGGGACGGTGTGCGAAGTGAGGTCGGATCGCGAGGGCGAGGTAGGAGACCACCTTTACGCCTGAAGTGAGGTCCCCCCGAGCCGATGTTGGTACGTCCACCTCGGCGGACTGTTGAAGCTGCTCCGCAATGTGTTCCAACAGCAGGTTCAGGACCGACCCAGGGCGCTTCTGGGAGCGTTTCCTCAATGGGGCTTCCAGCTCCGCATCCTCGTCGGTCGATAGGCTCCCGCCCGAACTGCTCCTGGAGTTGGAAGAGCAGCTCACTGTCCTCCCATCCGAAAGGGTCACCTTCTTCCGGCTCCTCCTCTTCTTTTCCTTCTTTTTCTTTTTCTTCTTCTTTTTCTTCTTGTCGTCCTTCTTCTTCTTCCCATCGTCCTTGCGGCGGTGGGGCTCCTTGGACGTCCTCTTGGATGGGCTCCTGGATCGCTTCCTCTTGCCATGATGTTCTGTACCTTTGCGACTCAGCTCAGCGGTGCCGGCCGCTCGCTGTATGAGCTGGGTGTGATAGTCGCCTGTAGAACCATCTTTTATAGCCTTGGCTGCCGCTGCCCCCGTCTTGCTCCCCATCAGAGTCCCCGCTGTCAGAGGTGTCGGAGCCTGATTCCTCGGACCCAGTGGAGTCGTTCGAGTCGTCCTCGTCTCCCGAGCCCTCTCCTCCAGGGCTGGGATCTGGAGCTCCACCTGTGGTCAACTTTTGCTTCGAGCGCTTCAACTCCTCTCTCAACTTTTGAACCTTGGCCGGATCGAGTGCAGCCTTGGCACCACTGCCACCTCCAACGCCCTTGCCGGAGGGCGCCGAGGCGGGTCGAGCAGGCCGAGGCGGCTTCGGTTTTGGTGCCTTCTTTGAAAAAGGCTCCGCCGGGGGCGCAGACTCTTTGGCATCCTTCTTGGGCTTGCGGAGTGCGCCAGGCCTGAGAGCGGTCTTGCGCAATTGAGACCCATCCTTCTCCTCCTCTGCGGTCGGCTTGGTGTGCTCCTCGAGGTCGATGGTCTCCTTGGCCTCCAGAGCTTCGTCTGCCGTGGCAACACCTTGTAACCACCTGTGAGCTGATCGGATGGCACGGCTTGAAAGCCAGCCTTCCGCGCCCGGAAGCGTGTGCCAGATGAGCCTTGTGACATGCAGGCACCCAGCCTCGTCTTCGAGGCACGGGGAAGTCCCGCACAGGTGAATGCGGCCAGATCTTCGGTTGAAGCGGCTGGACAACTCCTTGTTGAGCTCGACGTCGTCGCTTCCCAAGTATTTGACCTCTATGGCCAGGGTTCCCAGCTTCTTGAGAAGCTCGGTGGACATGACCAGGAAAGGCACCCAGATTTGACTGTTGGGTACATAGTCTGTTGAGGCTAAGTCGACAAAAAGGACATCTCCCTTGAGGGGAGAAATCATACACCATTGCTCCAAATTGTTCAAGTTGAATTCTTCTCCTTCCTCGTGAGGCCTGCCAGTCATGGCAGACGGCTCAAGCTGTCCTGGCCCTTGTCCGTCGCTAAGGTGTCCAGGTAGTGATTTGAAAGCTTGATGTGCACTGGGGTTGTAGGGTCTTGTTCCAACCTTCCCAACCTTTGATGCTTGCGTCCAGCTCGATGGCGAGGTTTGTTCGGCTTGTGGCTCCCTGGATGTGCTCCTGAGTGCCTCCGCTTATGGTCACCTGTCTGTCGATGATGCTCTCCTCGTCGTTCTCGCTGCTTCCTGAGATGGGGTGGCGGACCGTCTGGCTCCGGCGGACGTCGATGGTCTTTGCCAGCCAAAGGTGCCAACGTCTGGTCTGCACCTTCCTCTTCGCTCTCCTCCTCAAACTCGCCGGTCTCTGACTCCTCGTCCTTTGGTGGATCAGGCTGGCTCTTGGCCTTGGCCCCGGTGTCCTTACTGTCCTGACCAGGAGGCTTGCGCCTCTTGAGCTCCGGCTTGTCGCCAGCTCGTGATGTACCGTCCCCCTCACGCTTCTGCCCTGAGGCCTGTGCAGCTGATCGCTTGGCCGAAGTTGCGAAGAGCACGGACCTGTCGAGTACAAGAGATCACCAGGTCCTCCACCAGCTTTCTCGACCCTCCTGGCCAGCTGCTGCACAGCTCACGGCCCAGGGCCTCGTGCCCAGCACACGCCAGGCACCAGGTATCGCCCTCTGCTGCCGCAGATTGGCGACACCTATTGCACCACCCCATGAACCCAGCTTTTTGAGCCGAGCGGCAACCGGGAGATTCACCTCACCTGTCAAAAGACAACATTTCTTGGCGGAGCCCTCGTGTTTGATTAACAGATGGAAAATGATGGAAAGCATTTTGTGTAACACCCCATTTTCTGGCTGCAAACAGCATCTAAACCATCCTCTCCCCATTTTCTCCCCTGAACCCTACCTGGCAACAGGCCGCCACAGTGGTGGCGCCGCTCATGACTTTCGAGTATTCCGTCTCGCCACACACCGCTCCAGCCGAAACTGTTGTGCTTAATGCGCAGGACATGAGTTTTTCACCGTCGCACCTGAGATCTGCGCTAGCACGGCTCCAACAAACTTCAAGTCACTCAAGTCAAATTCAGAAAAAATAGACCTGGCATGACCTTTGTTGCCAGGTCAAGGATTGGCTAACAGTTTCAACGTTAGGGGGGCCACTAGCAATGCCAAGTGGGACCAAACAGCTGAATGTAACTTCCCTTGGTACATGACCGACCTGCGATCCCCGCATCCTCCCACTCCGTCCGCAGTCTGACGCCAGAAGACCCACACCCTTTCAAAAGCCCCGTCATGGCCAGGCCGATGATGGCAAGGACCTTCCACATGGCCGAGGTGGGTCGCGGGAGCGTACTGGAGCGGATCGACCAAAGCAGGTCGTTGGAGCTGCGTCTTTGCACTGAGCCAAGAGAGGTCGAGCGAACGCGCCGCGCTTCGGGGCCAACGCGCCGAGCTTCGCATCGCGGACGGCCCAGGGCGCCGAGCTTCGGCTTCGTCTCGGACCCCCGATCGACGCGGTTCAGCGGTTCAGCCCGGGCGGTTCGACTCATGGTTCGGTGCCGAGTCTTCGAGGGCAGTTGAGTCTGTTGAGGTCGAAGAACCTTCCGAAGATCCGGATCTCGACTTGTGATCGGACAGCTACTGCGGGGGGAATGGGAAATCCGGAACCGGATCCACCACACGAATGCAAAGCACGTGATCAACCTGGATTCAGAATGATCCAAAACACCTGTACACTTGTTAGTTAGGGATTTTAGCTATAGTATGTCCAATGCAAAAAACGGTAAAGAATAAGTTGGGACTACCCCGTAAGGAAGATTTTAAGTCAAAAACGAAACCCTGGTCCAACCGGTCCGTAAATGAGGGATTTGAAGTTATAAGTCAAAACTATCTGGATTTGTTTCGAGAAAAACACAGGTCGATGATGATTGAAGTGTCAATTAAAAACTCTTAAAAGAAAGCAAGAAGAAGACAGATCGATGTTACTATGTTGATTGATTCTTTAGAAAAAACAACCATCATCCATCAATCGATGTGTCACTTTGGGAGGATTTGTCATTGAAAAAAGCCTCCTCTCGGTTCCCCCCCCAACACTTGGGGGCTTAAGTATTGGACCCGAAGACAGTCCATTGGACCCAAAGTCGGCCCGGCAGACCCGCATCCTTTCAGAAGCACCGCCAAACCAACAGCACCGAGCACTGCGAGGAGTCGAAGCATCAGAATCAGCATGGCCAGTTCGGTTTCGATTGGGCGGAACCGCTGAAGGATGGGAGCGGATCTCAGCTGATCTCAGCGATTTTTAACACGTGAAGTCCGTCAAGTCAAACGAAAAAATGAAAACCTGGCTGAGGTCAAGGATTCGCTCCAGTTTCAAGGATTGGGGGGGCTCCGTTTTTGCGCCCAAAGTGACACAGGACACATACAACTCCCCTTAGTTCTTGAGACTCTCAGCTCCAAAATCCTTTGGAACTTGGGGGATGTTGGCAGCTCAGTTCTCCTGCCTCTTGGAGCCCAAAAAGGCCACTCCTTTCGACTCAAACGGCGGCGGTGGAAGGCATGGACCGTTGGGCCGTTGGACCGTTGGTGCTCCACCAGTGACGTCCGTGCAGAAGCAGAATGGTTTTTTCCAAAGCAGCACCTTGTATGGGCTTGAAAATGGTGCATGTGGAGGAAATCTGTTGTCAACTGGAGAACCACATAACCCTATGGTTGTTACCATGTCATTCAATAAGACCTTTGGAACCTCCGAGTATTACGCAAGTTAAGAAAGACCTTTGGTACACGTAAAAGGACTAGGACCGCAATCGGCCCATCAGCTGGCTCCTTTTCAACCACAGCACAGTCCGCCAAAATCGGCGTACCAAAGTCAAGGGGAAGGAGCCACTTTGGGCAAAAGCATGGAAGATGGCAACTGTTTGCAAGAGAACATTTGTTTCTACTTGACGAACCAACGGACTTGGATTTGCATGTGTCAGTAAGCATCTTCCTTCAACTCTGGTCTCACCGCTCAGCATCTAGTGGCAAATACACCAACTGTTTCACAGTTTTCAACGCCATGCTCCAAGCCATCCATAATCAAAGCCTCAAATGATTGCACATTCAAATTCATCAAATTTGATTAAATTGGAAAATCACCCCTTGCAAAATCACGGGTTTTTCCACTTGCATGTGAGTGAGTGAGTGAGTGAGTGAGTCATTCAAAGTGTACACACTCAGACTCAAACTGATGTTGAATGCAAAACCACTTTGGAGTTCAATGATACTGATTGTGATTAGCGCCGTCTATTGAATACCTGTGATTCTCTGGCGAGTTCTTCCATCAAGAGTAACACTCACCCAGGCATTTTCCTAATCATGTCGTTTTGCAGCTGCCAAGCCACCCAGAAGGTGATCGGGTCACTTAGTTTCCCGCTGACGGGGCAACCGGTTGCCTTGTCCCTTTCAGCGCATTCCGTATTGCAATCACAACCGTCCAAATAGCAATCCTGAGCCTCTTTGAGGGCCTGGCAGCGCATTCCAAATGACGACATCAAATGACTGAATCAAACATCCACGGATTTTCATCAAGGCGCTGCAAACAAGATCTCATTGGTATGGATTGAATATATATATATATACACTATATATATATGTGTGTGTGTGTCTTTGTTATCATCTGTGTTATACACATTATGTTTTAAATATCAAAGTGTACAAAGACAAATTTTGCACATATTTGTACAAGCTCTAAATCACATATACTACATATATATATATAATACATATACATATACATATATATATATCCGCATATATATATATATATGTGAAAATCAAATATACACAACCAAAAAACAATATAAAAACACCTTATCGACGCTGCAGAGCGCCTTTTCTCCCTTGAGCCAGAATCATTGAAGGCCTTCGTCAAGACTGTACAAGCGGAGTACATATGGGCTATACATTTCAACACTCCTCCTCTTGCGAAGAGATTTAACTCTGAGTAAGCTATACAAACAAATGACAGTCCATCTCTCCCATTGGCCTTTGCTCCTGTTGTCGAGGAAGATGTATTGGAGATCTTCCACCGTCTTCCGGAGCTGGACTCCAGGGACTGACTTGGTGATGGAACGTCAGCCTTGTTCTTCTTTCCAGGGACATGGGCAACTTTGAGGTCTCTCCTGTGGCCACAAGTACCTCGTTTGGATATGGCGCGCCTTGCCAAATCCAACTCTCTGTGCAGTGCCCTTGGCGGCAGTTGAATCTCCTTCCACCGCCCAAGGGCGTCCTTCCAGTCCTAGTCCAAGATCTTTGCAGAGGCTCTGCAATCCCAGACCTGTTGAACTGCCTTTCACTAGGGCATAGTATTCACTTTCTCCAGTTGAAAGGGCGAACGTTGACTGGACATTGCTGCTGTGCTTGGGCACACGGGCGCCATCTCTTTCAACCGCCGCAATGCCGGGACGAGACGGTCCGTCTTCCGGCCCCTTACCAGGCCGCTAGTGAAAAGGCTCTACTGCCCCTTGTGGGGGATGGTGCGAACCTCTGAGGTCTCCTTGACCTTTGATCCGCTGCTGCTTGCCAACTCTGCAGGTGGCCTTCCGAAGGATGGCTCACCCTCTGTTGCCTCCTCTTTTGCCGGAGGCTTGGCAAGCGTCTTGGTGCGAGCGCTTGCTACCGCTGGATTTTCCTCGCAGCGGGCGCCCTTTTTAGTCCACGGGCTTTGATATATTCGATGGTTTTGGCGCGCTGCTTCACCGTGCGCTCGTCACACGAGCTGGGCGACTCGAGTTTCCACTTGGCAATCTCTTGCTCTTTTGCGGCCTCGTTGGCCAAATCTTTGACCCTTTAGTTCGAATTAAAAATGGCTCGGACCCAAACTTCGCGGCCCTCAACTTGTCGCGGCTTGCCGGCCGCTGTACCGCTCTGATGGCAGTCTACCTTGCTGCTGAGCGCAACCTCAACGGGCTTCTTGGCCGCAACCGCACTCGGGATGGGCTCTTAGGAGATTCTTCTTCCTCCTCTTTTGGCCCTTCTTCACGATCCCTTTCGGCGGCTCTTCGAACTTTGTGCCGTTCCTTTTGCTCCTCACGCTCCTCCTTGATCTCACTCAACCGCCGCTATCGGCCGAAATCCTTGACCTTATCCTTGAGCTCTTGTGAGATTGCTCCTCCTTTCTTGCTTTGGAACCTGATGTAATCTTTCAAACTGCGATACGTGGCTTCTCAATCTAAATCCAGACCCCAATTCCTTGAGCATTTCCACCAAGCCGTTGAACCTTCTTTGGTTTTGCCTCTGTACGCCACGGGGTAGTTGCGATTGCCTTTTCTGCCTTGCCGTGCAATCTGCTGGACGTCAATTCCCAGCCGTGCCTTGTTCCGTCTGGTCTGTATGTTCGTCTCCCAGCACGGATGGCAGCTTCTCTTCTTGCTGCCCGGCCAAATCGGCCGCTTGGTCAGGATCACCTGGTTGAGAAGGGGCGCACTCTTCCAAACCTCCTTCTCCCTCCTTCTCCTCCTTTTCCTTTTCAAATCTTCTTCTTCCTCTTCAAACTGTTCTGTGGTGATCTCGGTTTCACGCAATTAGTCAGGCAAAGGTTCCTCCTCTTCTTCTTTCTTTTCTTCCTTTTCCTTCTCCTCTTCATTCTTTTCCTCGGGTTCAGTCGCTGGTGCGGCCGGACCGACCTCCGACACTGACCCTACCTCTTCAATCCACTCCTCCTCTGAGGATGGTTCGGCTTTACTATGCCGCTCTTCTTTTGTTCTCAACGCGTGGTCCCTTTCACTCTCACCGGGCCTTCGCGCTACCATCAAAACACCTTATCGACGCTGCGGAGCGTCTTTCCTCCCTTGAGCCAAAGACAAGTATATATGGGTCATACATGTCAACACTTTTTTTAATATATTGTTTTCTTAGTTTATTTATGTATATATTGTTTTTTGTGCGTATACATCAAGTATTTTATATCATATAAAAAAAGTCCAGATATAGTGATTGATCAATGCGCGCGATATGAAAAATATTTTTACACTAGTACAAGATATAGAAAGGATATACACTGTGGAACGTGCATAAAATAGAGTAAACCAAAACTATATATGTTTAAAGAAAAGTTTTGAATATGCTACATTTTATATATATATATAATTGGTACTACATCTTACAATATACAGTGTACATTACATTGCCATGTACAATTTACTATTTAATTTTGCAACTGTCCATATCTGATCATAAGAACATAGATATGTTTGCTGTATTCTAGAGCCTACAGACTATATATATACGTATTATATGTGATTGACACTCTAATTTATATATATATATTGACTACATAGATGACAAAACGAATACATCAAAAATACACTGATATTGGATACCGTGCGCTATAGCATAGTATTGCAACCCCTAGTGCCTAGTAAGAACACTGGGAGACCCCTAACTACGGTATATATATATATATATATATTTGTGTTTAAGCTACCGCCCTTTAAGCCCGCTACTAAACTACCAACATGGTCGATTTGGTGTAGTTACTTAAATTAGGTTCCAACAGCAACCCCAACTGTCCACCCTGTCTGTCCACCATCATGCACCGCATTTACACCAGCATGTTTTTCTTCCCGGAATAGCATGTATTGAGGCAAACCGAGGCCGCGCAAAACCGCATGGCACCGCGACATCACCTTTCGAAAGCTTTAGTTGTTAGTCTAATGAAGAATAACTATGTTGACAAAGGGTCTTTGTAACCGAACTGGAGAGTTGTCCTATATGTTTGATACGAGTTTAATAAAGGATTTTAAATGTTTAGAAGTCCTAGGCATTTTTCGGTTTTCAAGCTCTTCCCAGGTGTCCATCTTCGCGGGTCCCCCCTACTTTGCGGGACCCACTATCCAAAAAAGAAGACGCACCGGATTCTTTTATTGGCGGAGGGGCCCTCGTGTTTGATTAATTGATGGAAAGCATTTTGTGTAACACCTCAATTTCTGGCTGCAACCAGCATCTAAACCATCCTCTCCCCATTTTCTACCCTGATTCCTACCTGGCAACAGGCCGCCACAGTGGTGGTGCCGCTGATGACTTTCGAGTATCCCGACTCGCCACACACCGATGAACTCGCAATTGCTTTGGTGGTGGCGCAGGAAATGATCTTGTCACGGTCGCACCTGAGATTTGCGCTAGCACGGCTCCAACAAACTTCAAGTCACTCAAGTCAAATTCAGAAAAAATAGACCTGGCATGACCTTTGTTTCCAGGTCAAGGATTGGCTAACAGTTTCAACGTTAGGGGGGGCCACTAGCAATGCCAAGTGGGACCAAACAGCTGAATGTAACTTCCCTTGGTACATGACCGACCTGCGACCCCCGCATCCTCCCACTCCGTCCGCAGTCTGACGCCAGAAGACCCACACCCTTTCAAAAGCCCCGTCATGGCCACGCCGAGAATGGCAAGGACCTTCCACATGGCCGAGCTGGGTCGCGGGAGCGCGTCGTACTGGAGCGCAGGCTTGCTGAGCGGAGCAGGTCGTTGGAGCTGCGTCTTTGCACTGAGCCAAGAGAGGTCGATGGGGCGAGCTTCGGCTTCGTCTCGGACCGCCCGGGCGGTTCGGCTGGTTCAGCCACTGCGGGGGAATGGGAAATCCGGAACCGGATCCACCACACGAATGCAAAGCAGATGATCAACCTGGATTCAGAATGATCCAAAACACCTGTACACTTGTTAGTTGGGGGATTTTAGCTATAGTATGTCCAATGCAAAAAAAACGGTAAAGAATAAGTTGGGACTACCCCGCATAGGGTAAATTTAAGTCAAGAACAAAACCCCGGTCCAATGTTGCTTGATGCTTTAGAAAAACAACCATCATCCATCAATCGATGTGTTCACAGCCGTGTGGCAGCCGAACCACGTGGTCGAACCACGTGGTCGATCTGGATCGGTCCAGATCGGCCCGAAGTCCATGCGATGGTCCACGTATGTCCACGTCTATGGACGGTGTCACCTTCGGCAAAAGGCGGAAGTCCCCATCCTTTCATGTTGTCTTTCGTTTTAGGGGTGGGGAACGGGTGGGTGAGAAGCCTTATGTGACAAAAGCCTCGCTTGAGTGAAAACGGAAGCCCCCAGGTCCGCCGGTCCCGCCCCACCTGCCCCAAGCAGTCGCGCAGCATCCTCGCCGACCTCGGTGCGAGAACAAACATGGTCGGATGAGGAAACAAGAAAGGGGGGGGTGGCAGACCACCTCGTTGGCCACTCCCTTTGTCCCCTCATCTCATGTGGGTGTGTATGTTATATCCAGTTCTCGCTGGGTAGACCAGTCGATGTTCCGGTTTGGTACCATTGCCACGCCTGGGGGGTCGTGGCTTGCCACACCTACGCCGCTACGCCTACACCGAGGGCCAAAAGGTCTCCCCATTTGTTCGCCCATCTCCCCATCTCCCGTGACCTGTGGGAGAGGGTGCTGGACCGGCGTCTGGTGCTGGACCGGGAACCAAACCGGTCCAGCACCAGACACGGCCGAGCGTGTTCGAGGAGCCAGGATAGGGTCGGATCTCGAGCCCTAAGCAGCTGAGAGGTCCAAGACAGGTGTTCATTGTGACAGCCATGTGTCTGGGTTGACAGAGGTTGTTCAGAAGCCCAGGCTATTAGGCTATCCCAGTTGGGTACCTCAGGTTAGGGGTCCTAAAATTAAGGTCACTGAACTTCTCTTGGATGGTTTATAGCTGCCCTAAACAGATGGAACCGGTGTTGTACCAGGCACACTGGCCACAAACCGAGGCCGTACTCATTCCCCACAGACATCACTACGAGGACGCGGAGGACTAGAACATGGACTGAAACACGAAGCTGGAAGCAGAACACTAGGAGGACATGGGACTAGCAATACTATTGTAGTACTAGGAGGACTCAACATGGACTGGTGAACTCGAAGCTGGTGCATTGTCGTCGACTGGGAGGATTCGGCCAATCCTCGTCGCATTCGGCGGCGTATCATGATGTGGATCCAGACACCGTTTGTACTAGTCAGTTGTAGTCAAGGACAAGAACGGCTCTTGGAATAGGGCAAAAAATAAGAACATACCCCGCTTCAGGGCCCCAGGACAAGTCAGTGTGGTGCCTTTTCTTCTCCTTCCCTTCGCCCTACACGACGAGAAACTCGGCGTCCCGGGTCCCGAGTTTGGGCTCAGTTCATCCACTGGCCGGTAGCACTCTTGGCGAGTTCATGGTGTAGACCCTGAGCTCGTCCGTCTGTTCCCCCATGGGTCCGGACGCTGGTCCATCCAGCCAGCCCAAGAACCTGCCATCAGAGGTTCTGTCCCAGATTATCGAACGATGGGATAGAACACTGTTCGGGTCCTGAAAAAACCTCTGGTGTGCGTGTGCAAGGAGGAGGTGGATGGTACTAACTGCTTAGAGATGTTTCGTTAGGTGGGGATGGAGGTTACTAACTGTACTAACTAGGTGGGAAGGTTACTGGTCAGATGGAGTGTGGATGGTATGTGCTTGGAAGTCGGTCCTGGACCAATTCCAAGACATTCCAAAGCTGGTCCGACTGCAAGGTAACCGAAAAAAAGGAATCAAGGATTTTCCCAAATGCCCGAACTGGTGGTCGATCAGCTGAAATCAGATCCAGTACTCCTCCAGTACTTCACCTGAGTCATTTTTCTTCCCAAGAGAGGTTACAAGTGAGCTTAATGATATGATTCGTAACCTGAGGTACCCAACTGGGATAGCCTTTTTGGGGCTCTGAACTCAGAAAAGAATCTGAAACGGCACCCCCCCCATGGTGCCCAGTCAGCGCACCGGTCATGGGGGGGGTCCAGCCGTGGCTTCCAAGAACTCTCTTACGTAGCCCATGTGGCGGCCCAAGGCTCTGGCCGTGGCTAAGGGGCCGGATTCTGTAGGGTCACAGCTTCAGATGTGTTCCATGTGCTTCCACACTTCGCTTCCCTTCGCTTCCCTTTTGCTTCGACCCTGCCTGCCCATGACTTCGACCCTGGCAGCGACGAAGTCAAAGATTCTTTTTTCAGACAAGTGCAGAAAGTGCATGTGGTATGGGTGTTGCAGTTGCACAGAGTCTTTTCCCAAAAAAGAGTCATACACTTTTAATAAGATGGTTGAAACATCTTGCTGTGTCCTCTTTCTAAACCAACCAAACCACCCCTGCAGCCCAGGGCCGCTGCTTCGCGGGTTTCACCCGCAATTCCAGGTCTCGAGGTGACGATGTTCAGGTGGTTCATGAGTTTGGAGGTGTCTGAAATTCAGGAGTCTTCCAAAACCCAAACAAGAAAGGACGTGACTCCGCTTGGAGATTGTGGCATTCAGTTGGGGGGAATGAATAGTCAATAGTCAATAGATGTGAATAGTATATAAACAGATTGTATATTAGATCGATAGATGACAACCACTCCCCCTGCCAAGAACGAATTGGTACCGTGATACTGTCGGAAACCTGTGAAACACCATGTCGGAGCAACCAACGAATTGCTAGAATCTCTCGGATCTCCATTTCAGCCTCCGAAGCCGGACGAGACGTCGACTTCAAACTGCAAAGGCCTAGTTAAACACAAGGCATCCTTGAAGATCATTGAAGCAATTCACCTACCCAGCCATCAGAAAATGGTCCCAGCCATCAACTGAGCCGAAACCCCATCTCTTTCCATCTGAAACCGCACCTCTGCACACCCATGCGCCAGGCACGCTCCAGCACCGCCAGCGCCGACGCGTCGGGGCGCGTTTCGGCCGCCAGCGCCAGCAGCAGCTCCGGGGCGATCCTCGTCCGGGGTGGCTGGAAGGGGGGGTTAAGAGATGATCTTGGAAGGGGTCGGAAGAAGGAAAGCCTTTGAAGACCCAAAAGGGGTGTGACTTCCAGGGAGCAGAAAGTGGCCGATGTGGCCTACCCTCGGAAAGCTGAAGAGTTTTCAAGGGAATCGTCCGTTTTCATGACACAGTACGTGGAGTTTTTCATGAGTTGGAATCGTGCATTGGTTCAGACGAGCCGACCGCTTCAGGGCCCTATTTTGTGGCCCTCATTTGAGGGCATCGAGGTCTGACTCATTCATGACGAGTTTGGGTCACGAATCCATCCCCCAAACCACCTCTAATCCTCTCAGCCGGCAAAGGACGGGGGCCCAAAGGTGGATCAGCCACGGAATTCCAGGGCGGCTGGAGCACGGAGACAAAGGTCGGAATCCAACTCAATTCACACCCTTTCACCACCAAAAATGACCTCAAAATACCACCCAACTATCTGTGATCCTTCCCTGGGATCGACCAGAAAATCTGTCCACCCATCCTCCTCCATCGATCGGTCCCCGGTCCTCTCAGGGCCTGGGCGCAGCCTCCCGGCGCGGGCGTAGAGCGCCTGCCACTCGCTGGTGGTCGGCCATTCCGGGCTCACGACGTGGGGCTCCAACGCGCAGGCGTGGACGAAGTCCTGGCCAGGGCGCTTCGGTGGTGGCGGGAGCTTCGGTGGGAGCGGTGGTGCTTTCGAGGTGTGGAAAACGATGGTGGATGCCCCAGAATTCGTGAGTGCACGGTCGCTCAGGTTTGCCCAGGTCGCTTGGCCGACTTCGGAAGGTGGATGTGTCCAAGGTCTTGGCCAGGTCTTATGCTAGACTGGCCAGGTCTTGGCCAGGTCTTATGCTAGACTGGCCACGTAGGATCTTCTTGCCCGGTTGAGCTCAAAGGCCTCCATGGTATTTAGAGATCTATCCCAGCCCGAAGGCTCCAGGCTCCACGGGAATCCGCTCGGATGGTTTCAGCTGGCCGAAACGGAGAAAACGGAGGGTGGATGGCCTCCACGGAACTGGTGAACTAGGCAGTGTGACCATCTGGGCATTCGTCCTTCACAAACACCTCCAAACACCGTCTCATTCCTTTCCCTGTTCCTTTAGCAGCAAAAGACCACAACCACTCTAACCACTCTACAACCACTTTAAAGCACGAAAGACCACCAGAACATCTCAGACCAAGTTCCAGCAACCCAAAGCTCTGGCCTCACTGGCCTCACATCTTGGCATGCTCAACCCAGAGCATGGTACAAGGCCATGGAATTTGTTCTTGTCTTTCCCATCTTTATCGGTCTCTATCCTGGGTTCTGCATCTTCCCGCCTCAGCTGCCACACGCGCCAGCCCACTGCTGCGCCGCCGCCCCACCACATGCTCCAGCGCATCTACCCGGAGCGCGGCCAACGCGGCATCCGCGCGCCACAGCACGGCCTGTGCCGTGCCGGGCGCGTGGCGGAGCAAGGCGCAGAGCTCCTGAAGGGACCAAACGGATCTGTTGGAGCAACGAAAGGAGTTGCCGTCCGCTGGGAAGCATGTGTTTCCAAAAATACTCCCTAGCGCTCGATCAGGATGTCCTCAGTTATGGGAATTCGCCCATGAGGAAAATGATGAATATAGAATTTGTAAAAATCGCCCTAAGCAAAACCAAAGTGGAGTGCGAAGGATTCTTGGCGGGAGTCCGAGTCTGGTCCGATCGGCGGTGGGGTTTTGGCAAATAAGAGGGGGTTGGTCTGTGGAGTGTGTGGAGATCTTTAAAGCTCTAGGCCATGGCCACAAGAGAGGGAAAACTCAGACTCATTAAGGATGAAGATCGGTGCGAAAACTTCAATTGCTATCAATCGTTCATGAGCCAAACTTGCGGAGCAGCTGGCCCCAAACCCCTCCAGAAAAGGGCAGACATTCACCATTCACCGTACAGAAACGCCCAGTACAGAAACGCACAGCGCCTGGAACGTGAGCTCTTGCACACTGATTTGCACCTGGACCTGCCCGACGGTCGCACAACGGTGGGCCCGGTAGGCGACTGCGGAACGGTCGGACCACACGGTCAACGTGGGCGACAACGACGTGCCATGAGGCCAGGGGGCCAACAGGGCTTCGAGAATGAACCCCACCCTAAGAATCCGGGCCCTCAAACACATAGGGTTTTGAGGGTCCGGACCCCTGCTATGGAGGGTCCGACCCCTGCTATGGAGAGCCCAAGGATTCTTAGGGCAATAAAGATCCATCAACGTCCGTCCATCAAAAGGAACCTCGTCTACCCCGGTCCTCGCAGGATCCGCGGAGCGGAGACGGCGGGAGCGGCGGAGACGGCGCGCCTGACTTCCTCCGAAGTGGGCCGAGAGCTCCCACGAAGCCTGGAACGCCGCAAGACCCGGCGTCGCGGCAACGAACGGTCGGGCAACGTGGAGGCACCGTGGAGTCATCGCGGAGTCATCGCGGAGCTCGGCCACCGAAGCAAAGATCGGAGATGACGTCAGACGTCTTCACAGCTGAGAAGATCGTCATCTGGAACGTATTGTTTCACAAGTGTGGGACAGCACTTTAACGCATGAAAGCTCGTAAAGAAGCAGGAAGAAAGCCAGGTTCTTCGCCCAATTCGCTTCGTTGGAAGTTCGCCTCCAGCTTCGTGAGCCCCGCGGCCAGCCGCGGGCGCAGCTCGGTGGGATCCTCGGCTCTGTGGGGTCCAGCGCGGGACTGAAGTGATTCTTCACTCGATCCTGATACTTTATAGGTCCAGATCCATTATAACTATCATTGTAACTAGTGATCTTGAAGTTCGCTTCGAGAAATTGAATTAACTCAAGATCCATCGACGCAACTGTATCGGTGTACTCCTGTTCATTTGGGGGATAGCTCTTGTGGGCTGAAAACGAACACCTTGGAAAAGGTTTCTCACCGACCTTGCTGACTCACATCCGGTCAGACCATCGACCCTGTCAGACCATCCAGAAGATGGGGCTCTTGGGCTGACGGCATGGCGTGGCCTTGCACAGGGAGAAAGAGCAGCCTGAACCAGGGTGGTAACTGCCCCCCCCTGGGCGGAGTTCCACGTGTCTTTGTTCCGCCACTCCCAGCACTCCTGTCCCTTTTTTCTCCACATGATGGCTCTGGTGAGATGCAGCTATAGTTAAAACGTGTTAAAACCTTGCTACATCCCTAGTGTTCAAGAGTCATACCCATCCAACCCTCTTTCAACCAACCCTCTTTCAACGCTACTGTACCTCTTCGCCCACTCTGCTGGCTTGCCAAGACGCCATGCTTCGCCCATACTTCAGCAGCAACATCTCCTCCAACACAGCCATCACCGCCCACTGAAGATCCTCCTCCACACCAGCACGCTTCGCATCCGTGCGAGCGCCCGCGCCGGCGCGTTCCTCGCCCGCGGGCGCGCCCGCGGCGCCGCGGCTCTCGAGCTGCACGGCCTCGCGGGCGAGGCCGATGCCGTGGTGGTCGGTCGGAAGTCGTGGTCGTGGGACACGAGGACCGCCGTGTCGAAAGTGAAGGGGTTGCCATGGACGCCGGGTGATGTCTTTCTTTTACTCTCTTTTCTTTTGTATTTCTCGTTGATTTGTTATTTTCGGGAGAATGTGAAGGTTGAGTACAATGGGTTGAACAGTCTCAAAGTTCCAATGGCTGATGCCTTCTCACTCACAAACAGTTGCAAACACCAGGCGAGGATCTGGCAAAGCACCAGCCACTTGGAGACTTGGATGATACTTGGATGATACTTGGATGATACTTGGATGCTTTCCGTACACTGGGGCGCCGTTGACTGTGGCCACCTGTTGGCTTCCTGAGCTGCCCAAACGAGCTGTTCTTGAGGATGACTTAAGCAATTAAAGTACCTCTTCTTCAGCTATAGATCAAGATCAATGATGCTAAACTGGAGGTATTTTCAACAGCTCCACCCACCTCAAGAACTATGCCAACCACAGCAAGAGCAGCTTCTTATGGTGTCCTCTTTCTGTGACCTTTCACCACTATGCCCGTCCTCCACCCACCTTTCACGGTGTCGGGTGGTGTCTTTTCCGGGTCCGCCTCCAGCTGCGCCGAGCTCGGCGGCGCCCTCTCCTTGGGCAAAGGCCCAGCACCTGGCGGGGGCACCGTGGTTCGGCACACCCGTTCGCGTGGTTCGGGCGAGTCCGTAGGTCTCCCCCAGGTGATGAGGACGTGCGCCGGACCCCTTGTAAATCGAACCAACTTACATAAAGACCTTAGGGGAAACCAATGGGCCCAGCCCTCACAACCCAGGGCTAGGGCGGTTCGCCTTCCAAACCTGATGTGAGCACCGGTAGCAAAGAACAAGAAAGAAAAGAGCAGCCAGTAATTGAAGAATCCCCAGACACGACACGTCTGGGACTGCCATAGGACTGCCGATCAATTGACCCCTCAAACCACCCCAGTCCCATGGGCCATATATGCCGACATTGACCCCTTGTCAACCAGCCCTGGCCGTTTCTCGGCAGTCCTATACCAGTCCCAGACGTGTCGTGTCTGGGAATACAGAAAGAGGGCCCAGGCGTGAGGCGTGAGCACAAGGGTTATCCAGTTATGATAGGCCAGTGGTGTTGTGACGGCGCGCCCAACCAGTCACCTTGACAGAAGGCATGTATATATTGAAAACAAAGAATCATTGCGATGGTGTCTGGAAAACCCCCATCAATTAGGGTATGATATGTGTGTGTAATAATTTTGGCTTGAGGGTTTTGGCATGTTTTGGCCTTGAAGTACATGTAAAAACAGCTAGACCTCCTTGGTCAGCAGCTTCTACCCAGGTGAGTCTCAAGGTTGCGTCGCGTTGCCAGCTGGAGAAATCGCCAACGAGGCGTTCAGAAGCATCGCGGAATGAACATGTTGACATCCAGAAACGAATCCCCTAGATGTGTTCGATCCCCATTACGTAAAACACACAAACCAGTGGGTATCGATGTGTGGGCAGGTGGTCACTTCTTGGGGATTAAGGATGTTCATCAACCTCCTTGGGGTGTCAGACTTCTACAAGCAATTCATCCAAAGCTTCGGACTGAACGTGTCGGACCTTTGCGGTGTCAGACTTCTCCGAACCCACAGTCCAACCTCTCAGACCGCCACACCCAACGCAGCCAGGCCCCCCACCTGAGGACGGCCTGGCGCCGGCCACGCGACCGTGACCGGGACGTTTCTCGTCGAAGCGTAGCGACGGGTGCCACGCCACGCCGTGAAACCCAACGGAAAGGAAGGACAGATGAACCCAACGGTGGATGAATCCGGCAAAAGCAGGATTCTTCGACCTCTACACATGGGTGTCATATATATATATATATGGGTGTGCTTCATGGGTGTTCTGCATGTCATATATATGGGCGGCTCTTCTAAATAATTTAACCGTCAGCATTATTCTCGATCTTCTAAGCTCCGGGTTCGCCGGCGTGCATGCAATCTAATGTGCAGAGTCCCTGGGGCAGACGTTGTTCCTGAAAACCTGCAACAATGCCTTCATGAGGGACGTCCTGTCATGGCTTCTGCTTTTGGCCTTTCCGTGTATGCACCACCTGCACAAGCTGAAACCTGAGGACTTTGACACAACTGAACCCTGGAGCAGAAGCAGTTGAAGTTTGACACAACTCAGATGCTGCACAAGGACCTGCGCAAAAACCAACATGTGGCGTTAAAATGGTCTCTCTTGAATCTGTTCTCCACCTTGTCTCCCACAGAAACAAAACTCATGAACTCCAATTGCAAGCATTGAACCTCAAAAAACCGCCTCCTCCAACGCCCTGCCCCGCCCGCTCGTACGGCTCGGCTCCGGCCCCTCCTTGCACCGGACGGCCAGGAACCGCCAGGAACCGGCTCCAAGACCGGCACCGCGACCACCTGGCGGCCATAGCAATAGATTATATAAAAGATTATGATAAGAAAAACTAAATAGTATTTCAAACATACATCAATTATATAATGATTACTAACAGAATCTAACAGATAAAAATAGAGCAACCAAAGTGCAAGACTTCCAGACGTTCGGCATGTTCCAGACGTTTCCCAACTTTCAGCGGCGCTTGGTGGTTTCGCTCGCTGTTTCAGTTTCAGGGCCGGTTGATCAAGACTTTGAAGAAGCACTTGAGCAGGCACCCTACATCCCTTTGTCGCTTCCCACGAAGCTAGCGTAAAGCCTACTTATAGGATTTTTTGGCCCTGTGGAACATCTTCGAATGGAGGCCGACCAACAGCTTCCTGCCAGGATCGGCACCAAGATGTGATTCCTTTCGACGAGTTTCATCTGTCAATCATGTGGCAAATGACACACCCTGCGGCCCTGCGGCCCTGCAACAATCGATGGTTTCTGTGGGAGTTCGCTCCCCCCCCCCGGTGAGTAAAAGTCGGATTTCATGGTCTTTCGAAAGGGCCATGCCATCCACGTAACCATGATCGTTGCAATTAAGTAGTAAAAAAGGGTGAAACACAACAAAGGCACAACGATTGTCATCCAAATGAGAAAAAAAAACGGAAAAATTTGAGACAACTAAAAGTATACAAGAGTGGATCAAAACACGTTGAGGCGCGGAGAAGAGGCTTACTTTGAAGCGGTCTTTTTTCACCACGTTGGGCACCGAATCGGATCGAACACCGCTCGGGCCTCCAGGCCGGAGCGATCCAAAGAGCCTGGCGAGCGAGACGAGGCGCACGGGAAGACACGTCTGGGGAAGAGAAGAAGGGGGGGGCTCGAACCGGCTGGGGGGGTTCGTGGGGTTCGTGGTTCATGAACCATGTTCTTTCAAGCGGTGAAAGTGGAGGGGGGTTTCTTTCGTTGCGAACCCCTGGGGTCCACTGGAGCGACCTGCTACGGTCGCAAGAGTTTGCTCGACCTGCAGACATCTGCGGATCACTGCGGATCCCTGCGGATCCCCGCGGATCACTGACATCCAGGATCAAGAAGCTGTTTCCCAATGGGAAGCTGATCAAAGGGAAGCATCTCTCAAACATCCGAGGCTCCGTGACTTGGGCAAACCGTTTGTTCAGATGTTCAGACCCCTTTTTCTGGTCAGACAACCCCCTTCTGTCGGAAGCCATTCGCCCCGATTCACACCATTCGCCTCGATCTGGTTTCGTTTGGTCGCTTCTTGATTCAGGGCATCCTGTGCTAGGGGTTGTTGATCAACCTCCTTGTGGGAGGTACTGCTACGACCAACCAGTCATCAATAAATGCTGATAGTGACTGTTGATTGATGAAAGCCCCAGTCTCTATAGAGTGGTTTTACATCTCCCGGCTTGGGTGCATTTGATCCATCAACCTCATCAACCGTCTACATGATGGAAGACCCCCCGAAAACGGAAAAAAATAAGAAACGGTGGTCTTCTTCTTCCAGTTCCACATAGGAAGGTGGAACCCAAAAAGAGTAGCCAAGGATGGGCGTCCATCGAATCATGGACGTCCTCGCGTCCGAACTCGCGGCGCTCTTCCACCCGACCCACCCGCTCCTCGACTCGCTTGGTCGTCACCTCGACTCGGTGGCACGAACCTCAGCCGGCTGTGCGGTGCCAAACACATGGGACTGCCGTTCTTGCCTGATCAGTTGGGGCTGGTTGACAAGGGGGATTTAGGGTTTAGGGTTGGCATGTGAGTTCCAGTCCAGAGTGTGGCTGGGTCGTGGAAGAGGACGTGAGTGTTCCCCCCAAAAAGGAAGACTACTGTCATCTTCCATGCTTCTTGCATAGCGGGTATATAAGCTTTACAAGGGCTCTTGGAGGCACTGGGAAAGGGCACCTGAAAAAGCTGTCCCTGAGAGGGTGACCTCTCTCTATGCACGTACGAGGTGTGATATATTTGTTGTGCTTCGTGCGAGTTTCAATCAAGAAATTAAGAATGAGTGAGAAAATACTTCCCATACCTGGATCTTCCAACTATGCACAATTTCTGCCCTTTAAGCTGGTTTTATGGATGAAAAGGCAGAAATTTGGCATAGTTGGAAGATTATGGAAGATCTAGGTATGACTACTAGCCATATTCAAATCAGACAGACCTTATATATAAATTGCCTTGAAGGGTTGCAAAGTCTCCGTTGGATCTGCATGTTTAAAGCCCTACCTCCCAAGCTCAGCTTCCAGCGTGAAGGATGTGGCACCTGTCGGTGAACGGGCTTGGCTTCGGCCCACTTGGCTTCGGCCCAACCCAAACACGAGACCGGACGAACTCAGAGTCACCTCCTTTTAGAGGTTGGGCCGGAGTCACCCAGGCTAGCGGCTAGAACCACCGAAATCCATGGAAATCCGTGGGGATTTCAAACCCAGCACGGTCTTCCCAAGGCTGTCGAAGAAGCTGTGGCCCCGATTCATCGACGTCGGGAGCGCTTTTTCTCACCACATTGACGTGTTCACAACATCCCGGCGAGCTCGTTTTCTGGTGTCTCGGTACCGAACGATGCCGCAGATGGCTGATCCCTAGATCTTCCTATGCCAGATGTCTGCCTTTTCATCCATAAAACCAGCTTAAAGGGCAGAAATGGTGCATAGTTGGAAGATCCAGGTCTCTACCATTCCCTGCGCCACACCTCACGACGAACCGATGCGATCGGTTTGGCGCCTTGAAGTCGCGTTTCTTCTCTTTGGCGCCTGAGCGGTGTGGGTAGGGAACCACCACCGTGTCGCCACCAGAACAACCGAATGTCCAAACAAATACATCAATCTATTCTCAAACAACACAAGACTTAATTACTGTAAGGTGCTCCCATTTGGATGTTCCAAGCACTTTGTTTTCTTCCTTGAACCTTCCATCGCTGCAAAGAAATATCCCTCATGTGCCCCGGGCATTTCAGTTCCAAGGCTTTGGGCTTTGCTTCGTCATGGTGACGCCCTTCAAGGACCTCCGGTTTTGGGGACAACCCCGAACGAGGCGAACGAGGCGAAGCATCCATTCATCACGTTCGTTCTTAGAATGGAGGGTGGGTGTTGGGAGGATTGGACTATGCTTGACACCGCTGGATGGCCCTGGTATCGATCATACACACCCAATGTTTTTTCCTGATGGACCGTGCCAGGAATCGATGGCGGGGCCGGAGAGATGTGCGGGGCCCCAAGGTCCACATCGGTCTCCACCCCTCAGTCCACCCCTCACCGATATGACGATGACCTCCAACCTAGTAGCAACGGCCTCCGAGCCAATAGCAACGGCCTTAGGAGGCCGAACTCCGCCCCGAAAACCCAACTCCGCACCTCACCCAAGGTCCTTCGTCAAAGCTCGACGGCCGCCAAAGACCTCCATTGATGGATGTACCGCGCGCGTGAACAGGTGCGGAATGGTGCGGGGGTGTCACCGCTCGTGGTACGGGGGGAAGTGTGGCCGGTTGGGTAGACTGTTGATATCCTTTGATGATCCTTTGATGATACCTGGATCTTCCGACTGTGCAGAATGTCTGCCTTTTCATCCATTAAATCCACCAAGTTAGGCATACATTTTGCACAGTTGGAAGATCCAGGTATGTCAACCCACCCATTTGGAGTGTGAAATATCATCCACCGTAGCGTCCTCCAAACCGTCCACCTTCCCATTGAGCCAGTTGATACCACATAAAAGAAAACAAACAACATGAGCATAGATGGCAACAGATCTTCCCATTGTATGCAAAATCTCTGCCTTTGGGCTGGTTTGTTTGATGAAAAGGCCGAAATATTGCAGACCTGCAGAAGATCTTGAGAGGAAATCGGAGGACTTGGTTGATCCTCAACGCTCTTTTCGGGCGTCAAAGCGGTCAACTTCGGAGAAAAAACACTGATCCCATGCAGCAAATATAGTCTCTTCCAAAATACGTACTAGCTGGTTTCTTTTGGAAAAGTCTTCAGACTTCGACCTGACGGTCGTCCAGGATGAAACAGAGGCACCAGACGCATGTGAGGATTGTTTGAGGCTTTAGTGCCATTGTTTGACGGTCCATTCCTTCGCGAATTCCCGGGGTCTGGGGAGGTTTGTGCACGCAGCGAACACGACCTGTCAGTGCCTCAGTGTGTCAGTGTAGAACCCCGCACACCAACCAACAGGCTTGATCGTCCAATGGTCCCCTTTGTGGGGTGGTTCCACTCCTTTGGTCTGCCCGTTCCATGCTCCGGTCCGTCCGGTCCATACCGTCCGGTCCCGAGAAGAAGGGCGAAGCCGGTGGACGTGGCTCGTCTCCACATCCGATCAAATCCACACTGTTCAGGTCTCAGAGCTCGGGGGTGGTGTGGCTCGTCCCTCCAAGAGAGGTCTTTGGCGACCTGAACGAGTCGAACCCGTCACTTGGGGTACCCAACTGGGATAGCCTAGTTCGGGTGCCTCAACCTCTGTTGGCTAAGTGAGTGGATGTGACAGGGGCACCCCGGAAACGGCACCCTCCATGGAGTCCGTCTCGTGACTGCTGGCTGTTGGGTCTGAGCTGGGTCGATGGGCCGCCTTCGAGGCCTATCGCCGTGGCGAGTGCTGCCGACGGAGTGTATGTCCTTTTAGTCGACTCTTGCGAGTGCCGAGTGCCGTGCTTTCCCAGACAAACCAACAAACCAAGTCGAATAGCAGCAGCTGCTCACTGAGCAAAAGCAGGTCATGGATGGTAGAAAAACCCAAGCCGAGTAGTAAGCGCAATATATAATCAACCCTACGGGAACAAGTGTTAAACTAAAACTGTGCTTTTTTGACAAACCCCGCTCAAATTCACATCGTTCATCCACGCCACCTCCGCACTCGCCAGCACCAGCGGTGGAAAAATCCATGCGGTCATGGACACTGCGCCACCCGTGGGCACTGCGGGTGGGGCTGGACCAGGTCTCCTGACGGCAGTGGGCACTGCTAACAAGCACTGGTCCCAAAAAACGTGTATTTCTCTAATATGACACGTCCTTGGACTAATTTGTAACCCAAATCGGCGTCCAAGGCACCTTTTCCAATACTTCCCAAAACATCGATTTTCCGTTGAAGGAGGTCTACCACCTTCATTGCAGACCCAGACCTTTGAACCCAGGTTAAAGTGCCACGGGTCTCCTTTGACCATGACCAGTCAGAAGCCCTGTGCCAGCCATCCTGCGGGAGCAAGAAAAGCGAAATCCGAGACTACAATCACACACCGTTTTTGCAATGTTTTATGCTTGGTGCTGCCACCTCGCAGCACCCAGGTGGCAATTTTCCTCCTTTGAACAAACCTCTGTGCAAAGCCATGTATATAGCAAGCGAAACTGTTGCTATCGCAAAACCTGGAAGTTCCAAAGTAATAATCTTCACTATCATTGCCTGATCATCCGCTGGCCGCTTTGTTCATGCTGGGCAATGCGAATCAATCAGCGTCCAAGTACGCGCACAACCAAACGCCGATCCAAAGGCACACCAGTGAGAAGTAATGAACTCCTATAGCTTGCAGCTATCTGCCCAGAGGAGCGGAGAAGAGAAAAAGAAACACCATGGAGTTTGTCGTCCAGAAAAGGTATATACCGACCCTGGGCCCGAATACTTTGGAGGGGTCGGACCCGAATCCTTTGGAGGGGTGGCATCGAACCAATCCCTAGGTTTTGAGGGACCAGGAAAGGGCTGTTTGGAGTGTCTGTGTACTTTAAAAATGATTTATGATTTATATAAACATCGTTAGAAACCCTATCAACGTCTCCTTCTCTCGCCCTCAACATCCATAAAACACAGCACCCTCCAAAAGCTAAGCCACGGCTCGCCACAGCTCATTCTGGGCCTTCTTTACCAGGCTGCTGGTGTTTGGCAAAGAAGCATCGACCGCCACTGAGTGGTCGACAAGTGATGATCATGGTCATCCGAGTCGTCGTGTTGCCCCGCCATCCACGGTTTTTCGTATCACGATGGTTCTATTAATACACCCCCCCATATCTAAGAGGATCTTCCAATTCAAATGGCTGGGGTTCTGGTCCTCAAGAGTCTACATGACCGGCTTCTTCCAAGCCAAGTTGGCTCTCCCTCGGTGTCTCCCTCGGGTCCCTCGCGCGCGTCGTCGTTGCTCGGTCCCAGCTGGACCATCGCTTCCAGTGCGCGGTGGATCCCTCGTCCTCCGGCGAAAACGGATTCCGCGCGGGGCACGGAGAAGAAGCATCGGAGGGGTGAGCGGTCGCTGGACTACGTGTGGCTTCTTTCCGAGCGTGGGGACCCGGTGACTGAAGCAATTAAGAGACATGACACCCAGGAGTCACAGGGCTCGGGGTGGTGTGGCTCCTCCCTGTTGGTGTGGACACCCCCCCCACGTGTCCAATTGAGCACCCCGTAGACGGTGACTGCTGACTGCACTGAAGTTTCAGAGAGCCCTTCAATGAGAGACGAGATGTTTGTGGGATGTGCAGTGACTCTCAAACAACCGTTTGAATTTATAGGGGGGAGTTGAAATATCATCAATCTACATTGAAGATGTAAGATTCCTGGGCAACATTCTGAGACCCAAAAACCTTCCTGGTTTGAAAACGACTTCAAAGGCCCCTGTGACGCCGGCTGTCCTCGGGCCAAGCCTGCCAGCTGGTCCAGCTCTGGTTTGGAGGCCGTCCTGCCCGTGACGCTTTAGAAAAGGATGATTCTTCCACAGTCCCAACCACTTGTGATCTCAGATTTTTCGGATGAAAGAGGGCGCATGGTCGTCAAGCAAGCAGTGATTGAAGAACTGCCAGAGAACCACTCGAGCAGCTCCATGTTTGTTGGACTCATCGCATTGTCAATGCGACTTGAAATTGCCAAGCGTAACCCGCAGGAAGAAACACTTGGATCATCAACAACCTTGCGAAGTGGAGCCATCCCTCAAGAGATGTGTGCTTTGTGAGCTGAGAGACTTCTTTGACTGAAAGAGGTCGCGACACCGAAACCAAACTCGAGGGAGCCTCCCCTGCCACCTCTTTCGTTTTCCGGTTCTCCCTCCCTTCCCCCCAATGCCCCTTTCACCCCGCCCCGCTCCCCCAAGCGCCCCACCAGTCACCGGACCCTCTACGCCCCACCGTCCTGGACTGGACGGGAGCGACGCCCGTCCCTCCTCGCGCGTCTCGTCGCGCGGCCTCGACGCGGCGCGCAAGGCGGGGGCTTCGCGTCGGACGTCGAGCATCGACCGGCTGGTCATCGGTTGGCGAAGCGAGAGGGGCAGAATTTGGTGCTGCAGCGCCCTGTGTTTCGGTGTCGAGTCTACAAGAGTCCCTCTTTCGGATGCCAGTGGAATCGTAACAAGCCACAATGTCCAGGTCTAAACAGAATCGGTCAACATGGAACGTCCGTCATGGTGCGGGGAAGATGCACTTGATTCAGCATGATGCTATTTGTGGTGTCGATGACACAGGTTTTTGACTCTTGCGCACGCCATCGACGATTGTCTGTAGCCGCTATTCTAATTACTAATTCATGCATCGGCTTTGCGACGGTTACCGTAGTCTTCCCCCATGTCCGCTGACATATTGAAATCTGCCAGCAGTGGCTCTATCTCTTCGAGAAAGGCCGTTGGTTGAGGGGCTACCTCGCCGTCAAGAGGTTGACTCTCGGAAAGGATCTTTGCCAGAACTGCACAGAAAAGTGGCGGATACTCCTTCAAAGGAGCAGTGCGCCACTTGCGCTCAGCATCAAGACCTATCACTCCCTTCTTAGGGAGCGCCGTAGACCTCGCGGCCAACAAAAGCTCTTCACAAGACTCAGTGGCATTCACAACGAGCAAGTCTGTGGGCTTGACAGCCTGTGCAGCAAAATGGCCTTGGCAGACCCTGTGTTTGAAGCATCGCGGAAAACGAAGCAGCGTCTTCACAAAATCTGTTCGCCACACAGACACAGTGTAAGGGCAAACCTCGTCCTCTGCGGGATGCTCCATCAATCCAGTAGCGCCAGTGATCAACGCAACGACCAGCAGCCGTAACGTGACCCCCAACAGCCGGCTCCCAAACGAGGTTTGGCGGTCCTCGCTAGCTGTAAGCTCCGGCTTTCCAAAGGGATAGCGCAAACTCCGGACAATTCGGGGTCCAGTATTGCCGTCTTCCAGGGCAACCCCCCGAGCACGGCTCCAGGTCTCGCATGGCGGTCCCCCAATGAAGCCACTGAGGAATCCATCATGCATCGCTCTCATGAAAAGTTCGAATGTCTCTGGCCGACATAAATCCCCTTTCGTGGGGTGAAAAATAATATCGATCGAAACAGCAAGGTGTCCTAGAGTTTCCAAGCAGCTTTGCAAATCTGATTCTCGCCGCCGTCCTGAAAAAAGGTGAGCAAACACTACTGGCCTGTATACCGGTGTTCGGTATCGCTCAAAGCGAAAGGGCTCAAATGAGACCGAATGCTTGGCAAAGAACTCATGAGCTCGTCCTGCTGTCACCATTGGTGCTCCACCCATCCCAGTAAGCCACGAAAAGGAACACTGTTGCAAAAACGATTCCAAAGCAGCAAGAAAATAGATTGGTCGTTCGAAGGCTTCCCAATCCATCTGTAGGACCCATTCTTGGAAAGCTCGTCTAATTTCACCAAGCGTCAGGTATGTGAAGCACGTAGCCTGTCGAAGGTGAAGGCTCCAGAGATCAGGTGAGTCTGCATCCCTCCTAGTGGCCTCTGTCCATCTGCTCCAAAGATCAGCAGCTTCTGCTTGGAAGTGCGGATCACCTCCAATCTGATCTTTGGGGGGTTCAACCGGACCTTCTGCCTGAAAGAAGGGATCAACAGCCTGTCGGTGAATCTTTGTCGCCACCCTACTGTTAACTCCAGGTTCAGGGTCAACAACAACTGCTTTGCTGAGGTAGGCAGCCATACATGTTGTCGACCGCTTCACATGGTTGAAAAGATTCACATAGCTATTGTATTGCTTGAGGCAACTCTCACACTGCGTCCCAGTCACATAGTACCTGGCCGCCTGCTTGCGACCATGTACCTTAAAGGAATGTACCGCTTGAGCGGCCGCAGATCGAAAGACTCTCTTACAGCGAAGACAAAACCATTCTGAATCAGAGTTCTCTGTAGCCACTGGGATGACCTGGTGCTCTTGGAGATATTTAAATGTCCAACGATGCCAGTCATCCCATTCGAACTTTCTTCGTCTGAAGGCCACAGCACGCTTGATAGCTTTCTTCAAAACTCGCTTCCACCAGCCATCAGACTCCGAGATCGCACGCACAAGGTCATTCCATCCGTCAGGACCCCCACTTGGAACATCAGCTTCCGGGCAAAAACAACGAAGCCACTCAAGATCTTCAAGAATTTGAGCATACCATTTCTGTTCCGCCTGAATCAGGCTCCACAAGTGCGGCTGTCCAGCAAAGACCAATTGCCCCAGATAACGCAATCTCGAGAGCTTCAAGACCTCCTCAGCCGAAGGCACCTCAAGAACTGTGAGGACTCGGTCGTGACCCCATTCCACCGCTTGCTTCCCAAAGTGGCACACACAGAGCCTCTTATACAAGCGTTGGAACCCATGGTCGATCTGGTTCCATTGTTTTGAAGTATGGGCACGCCAGAGAGAACATCCAAATATGACAGCATTCATCACTAAGGATTGAAAAAGCTGTACTTTCTTCGCAATCGGCAGGGCCCTATTGGCAAAGAGCTGCGCTCGGTATTTCCCAATGGTGTCATGCGCGATGGCAAACTTCTGTCTCACGTCCCTCGCTGGTCGTCCTCCTTTCTCCAGAACAACTCCCAGATGCTTATAATAGTGAACCACCTGGATCTCCTCCTCCACAAGAGGAGTGGATAATGGCAGTCGATAGTCTAGGAGGGCCAACCTCCTACGTGCTTGCACTGCACCCTTACCTCGGAGGTCCAATAACATCTCCGTCTTTTCGTGCTTCATATTGGGCTTGAGTCCAGCGCTGGCAAGGTGATGCAAAACCAATGAGGCAACTTGGGGTGCTATCTCCAACATCGTATTAGGACAGTCATGTACCAAGCCCAATGCGATGTCATCCGCCCACACCGGCATGATCGGTCCCAATCTGCACAAACTTGCATGATGGTCACGAAAGGGGGGCACAATGACCACTCCACTCAAGGGCCATAAAGGGGAATCTCTCGAGTAGCTTCGCTTCAATATTGCGCAGTATGCGTGCTAGTGCATAACCAAAGCACAAATCCGCGAAGCTGTCTCCAGGTCGCGAGCCACGACGAGTCCATGTCCACTTGGCAGCCCCATTAATCTTGTACCAAGTGTCCCTATAGAACTCTGCAAAAAGAGATTGCAAAAAGGGGGATACCTCCCCTTCAGACAAAGCTGGCGCAGCTTCCACCTGTCGAGCAAAATCTTCATAAGCATCTGGTGGCAATCCTAGAGTGTCGAACAACTCCTTAGCTCCTCGTTGATCTGTAGGAGTCTCGGTCATGTGACGTCTCACCAACCGATAAAAGGCATTCTGTATATCGACAAACAGAAATGCAACCGAAGCATGCTGGTCAATTGCCTGCCAATGGAGCAACTGAAGGCAGTGTGTTGCCTGCGCAATGGACTGGCCTCTAATGCCACCAATTTGTAGGGGAGCACGCACCTTATCAAAATGTGGCCCTAATTCCTGACGAAAGATGCTATGCAAGGCCTTTCCTACAACACTAGACACAAACAGACTTCTGTAGTTACAGCATTCCTTGGGATCTCCCTTCTTATACATAGGGACGAGGCGACCCCCTTTATACACCAGAGCTTCATGTTGCATCATCACTTGTTTGAGGATCAAACGAAAAAAGACCTTGGCCATCATTGCCGGCAACTTAGCTAAGATGTCGCCAGGGATTTGATCGTCGAAGAAAGCTTTATGGCGGGCTGTGCGGCGGAAAGCGGCCTCGAGTTCGCAGACTGTAGGGAGGTCTGTCCACTCTGGCCATATCGCAGGCAGTGCAGGCTCCCTAACCGTTCTCTGCAACATATCCGAGACTGTGACCGCAACACCATCCTCTTGTTCAGCAAAGTGGGAGCGCCACTGCTCGGCAATCTCTGCCGATGATAGCAAAACCTCACCTTGCTTATTACAAACAATGGGCAGAGGGGAAATGCCGCTAGGTTTCTTCTTACTTTGGATGCCAAGTTGTCTCAGCCTAGAGGCAAACTGCGCAGCAGGAGCCCGAACTGCCTCCTCAGCAAGCTTTGTCAAGGCTGCCACACGATCCCGCCTCAATGACTTTGTCAGTTTCTTAGCCAATCCTCCAATGCGTTTCTGCGTGTTGATGCATCGAAGGAGCGCACTCAGGACTTGCACCACTGGCCCATGTCCCCAACAACTTTTCTGGCTCCAACAGCAAAAAGCCCCACGCAGTGAGGCTTCATTCAAGAAAGCCCGGAAGTGCCGCAGCGCCCCTCGTAATGAAAGCCGTTGTGCACGAATGTCTCAGGTATCATCTTGGATGTACCCTTTTCTCGGCCTATTGCCTTGGAGAGGAAAATTTTTGATCAGTGTTGCTGAGACCCATTCTGAAAGCTGTGTCGCATGGGAATCAACATCAGCCCTCCAACTGATTTGTGGCGCTAAAGCGAACATCTTTTGCAATTGCTCAGTCGGACACTGCAGAAGGGCTTGCCGATCACATCTCGGCCAACCCCCCAGCCTGAGACCTTCGACTCAAAAGCACCTGAACATCAGCCACCAATGGAATGTGGTCGTGGCCAGCATTTCCAGAGTCGACATATGGCTGCGGATATGATTCAATCCTACCACGAGACCACTCGCCAGGAAGGATAATACAATCACATCGCGCCGGCTGTCCATTAGCTGGACTTACCCATGTATGCGTGTGTCCAGAATGGAACTGCTCAAAGGTGGATGGCGAAAAGGCCTGTAACTTCTGCACAAGCCGCTTGAGATTATCTCCTGCTGCATTCGGCTTTGCTTCAAGTCCAAATTCACCAAGATGGGGCAAACATGCAACATCAACATGAGCATTCCCATCAATACCGCCTATGAACAACGGCACCTCAGCTGTCCATCGTTCAAGCTCAGAGGTCAACTCAGCCCAGAATGTTTGTAACTCATCAGGGGCAGATCCACTGTGCGGCGAATGCGCTGAAAAGATCAACAGATCAAACTTCTGATACGTGGCCTTTAGGATCAGTATCTCACTGGTAGCGTATAGGACCCGGATGCTATCCTTGGCCACAAATTGGACACCACTTTTCGGGTCAGCTCGCATCAGCCAGATCTCAACTCCTCCCTTGCCACCTTCTGCAGCGGAAGTAATTCGGAAGTGTGTCTGTGACACTACCAACTGCGAAGATCGTGCACGCGTTTCCTGTAGACAGACAATGTGATGCCCACAAGCCGCTAGCTGCTCTCGCAAGTAGACAACATGCTGCATCCCGCGTCCAGGGTGCAAACTTGTCACATTGAACGTTAATATCGAGATCTTCAAATACTTATCAACAAACTTCACAGTTCCCTCCTCGTCCAGCAGCTTTTGTGGGAGACGCTGATGCATACCAGGTGGTGGGTCAAGACATCCCGTAGTCAGAGAGCCATCATGCATCCTCGGAAGATCAGATGGCTCATCCAGCTCTGTGAAAACCCACCAAAAATTCTCAATGGGTGCCCGTTTCCCAAAGGAATAGGCCGCATACTCTGGTCGCACTCGTGGAGAACTTTGTCGGCCTGAAAGCAAAACCATTTTGGCCAATGCATCTGCCAACTCATTTCCAAGGTCTCCTTGATGGGCTTTAACATGACTCCAATAAATAAATCCCGGCAGGTACGTCTCGAGCGCGATGCTCATGGACCGCAGAATACGCATAGGCACATTTCCTTCAGAGTAGCCATTCCACCCTGCAGCCCCGTACCCCACTGATTGAGCATCGAAACAAAAAACCTGTCTGAGATCATGAGATGCAGCCATTGCCCACTCAATTGCACGAATGAGAGCTGTGATCTCACCCGCCCGGGCATTGGCAATCGTGTTGCCACACCATCCAGCCATCATCGGATCAGTCTCAACAAGACCATGCTCATAATGCACAAAGCCATAATGGCCATCATGGCGACACAGCACCACAAACGACCAACTTGCCTCTTCGGATCTTTCCGGCATGAAGGACCCATCGGTATAGATCTCCAGTGCATCCGAGTTGCTCGGAACAATCGTCCGCATTTCCTGCATCCTTGGGACAAGATCATCCGGCAGTAGAGGCCCTATCTCTGGCATTGGCAAGTTACTAGCTGGAACCTTGCAAAACAAGGCATCAAGAAGAGGATGAAAATCAGGGAGGGAAATAGTCATTACCTCATGTCTATCTCTGTCAAGGGCATCGGCCAAAGAAATCACCTGCCGTGATGCCGAAATCGGTAAATGGTCAAACAGACTCAAAGACCGTGTTCGGTTGTGATAGTCAAGGACAATCTCATTACTCCCAACACAGAAGTAGTCATCCATCTTCTCCTGATCAACATTTAGCCACCAGATCGGATTCCCTGGCGGCGCCAATCTTGTAAAGTTCGAATAAAGAAAGTCAACACTTCCAACTTGCTCCCCAGCTTCGACTGACCCCAGCAAAGTCCCCCTCTTACATCGTCGCATCACATTGCGTTGTAACAAAGAGGAACCATCTGAGTCTTCGAAATATTCATTTGCCTGCCCCAATGGAGTTGCAGTGTTTCCTCCATCACCTGGGGCATTGCTGGCCGAATGGATTGTATCAGGTCGAGAACGATCATTGCCCGTTGATGCACTCCAATCGTCAAGGCACATGGTGTCAAGCACACGCATGGTAACATAAGACCCACTCGGCACACCTGGAACCTCATATGCCTTAAAGCTCAAAATCCCTTCGGGAGCATGCCAGAGCATGACAAAAGACGTAGACAACAAGGCCCAAAGCCGAATCCTACCATGTGCTATTACCCGATACACATCTAGGACCGTCGAATCAAATGCCGTTTGAACTGCCACACGCACTGTCTGATCCAGTAGCAGTAGGTCAACCAACAAATGAGTATACTCATTGTGCACAAAGGCAAGGACATGAAGATCGCTCTCTACATCAGCCTTTGCCGGTGGCTGTGGCTGAACAACCAGAAAAGTCCACTGCGCCGAGATTTCAAAGGAGCCAACCAGAGTCTCTGACCAATCTCCATTCTCGATCTCTAGCAAGGAGGCAGTACCTTCTGCGTCGGCATAAGGCCCATCCATACAGAAAATCCACGAGGTCAAAAGCAATGGTTTTGAAGGATCCAATCCAAGCATCCTTTGCACTCCATGTATGGCTCGAAACAGCGGGTCGATGACTAGTCGCTCAGAAAGTGATGCCCTCGGCCGAACCATGACCTGCATGCCAACGAAGGCATCACCGGCATCATCCTCAGCCATGCCAAGTGCCATTTCACAGGTATCAGAAACAAACTGAGCCAGGACCTGGCTCACCCGAGTGCTCCGCATCACTACATGTACAAAGGCACCATCAGGCGCAGCTGGGATCTGGAAAGCATGATAAACATGCACCTCACCACCACTTCTCCAATGGAGCTGGAAGCTCTCTAGCAGTGGACTATCGATAGGAAACTGGCGCCCTGTAAAATGCTTCACAATTTCGGCTACTGTGGCAAGCAATGGACACCGAACTGCTCCCCGTCTCAACACGCTATTAAACCTCAAATCCACCAACAACGTTCGAAGACCGTTGGCAAGATCAGAAGAACTAGCGCCTATC
>CAXAMN010028117.1:518006-546115 GCA_963970005.1 Durusdinium trenchii
ATCAAGAACCTACCTTCCGGAGGTTCATCCCTCCAAGATTCTCGTACCCAGTTCCCCCAGGAAGGGATTTCAACTCTAAGATCAAGCATAACTGATGCATCGTGCGATGTGATGCCAACCCCAGGTAATAACCAGATCTGAGCAATCCCACCTTGTGGTATTTGCAACAAGCGAGCATCCAAGTAGCGTGTTACTTGGAAATAGACTGGATCAACACCTAGCCTCTGCAAATGAACTCTCTGACGCTCATATACAGGTTCATGCTGCGTCGTCTGCATCATTTCCACCTCGTCATTGTCCAACGCCAGAGGCAGCTCACATTCGCCTCCATCTCTGCTGATAGTCAGGTGGAGCTTCATACCAGGCAGGGTACGCCACTGTACCATACGCGGCAACTCTTGCATCTCATATTCAAGAATGCATGTGGTCTCATAGTCAATTGTCCGGTGGGCCTCTTCAATGACTTGCCAAGTGTCTGTCAACTCACCGACACCGATGGGCCACAACTGGAGATGGTCTGACTGCCAATGGTCTTCCACAATAAGAATTGCACGTTCCCCTTCAAGAGGGTCCAGCAAAACTAGGATGTAAAGCGCATCTTCCCCAAGCTGTTCGAGAGGCGTCACAAAGGGCTTGACAGCATACAACCCCACCTTCTGGTCAACTGGGAACCCATCAAGCAACACTTCTCGCAAGTAGACGACCAAGGACTCATAATCAAGGAGCCATGCATCTCCTGGAGTCCCTTTGTGCCAGTCATTGGGTACGACGCATGCTACCAGTCCAGGCCACACACCCCGAGCCTCATGATAGGCTCTTGCTTCTTCCAGCAGCTGATGCAAATTGAAAGTCTGTGTGTAGGCCAGTGCCACGCGCACTCTTTCTCTCCACAACTGGTACTCTCGAAAGTCCTGCTCGTAGTAAGAGAGGTCATCAACTTGCCTTTCTTCGGCAGTGATTGGAACGACCTGGATTCCCTCCTGCCAGAAGCCAACAGCAAAGTCGAACCGCCCTTCAAGTGATTCCTCATCTCCAGAATCACTCTCATCGGTCGTGTAAATGTCATTACCGTCTTCGCATTCGGTAATGTCTGAATCGATATCATCTGTGAGCTCGTACAGCTGCACAAACGCACCTCTATGCAACTCGATGTCATGCCTAAACATGTAACGAATGGCCCGGTACCGGGCATAGCACAAGGCTGCATAAGCACAATCATGTTGCGGGACAGCCACTGCAAAGAGAGTGGCCACATCGGTTGGTGGAAACGGCTCTGGAAGGACCACTGATACCAGATTGCTTCTGCCTTGTGCAAAAACTTGGCAAAGAAACGGGCAGTCAGTATCTGTTAGCCCGCCAACCACCAAAATGTGAGGCCGAGGCAGTTGAAGAAAAATTGGCGGAGGATCAATAGGCACAAAGGTTAACCGAGCAGCATGCACCATCACCCAGGACTCAGCACATTGTGCAAAAGAGGCCTCCACCCTGTCGAACTCGCAAACACTCGGATACTCCTGTACCACATTGTCAGGCAAAGAATGCACCCATATCGTCACCATTCCAGAACCCTGAAACCATCCCCGCAAATATGAAAGTACCTTCTGGCGATCAACGACAGAGAAAAAGGATGGTTCTGACCTCCGAAAGGAAACCTGTGTGGACACATCTAGGTTCATAAGGGTATGCTCTTCAGTCTCATCAGCCTCATCAGGCCAACTTACCGGGACAGGATCATTTCCTACTCTCCCTTGCTGTTCTCCTTGTTCCTGCAAAGAGAGAATAGAGGACCACGTGTCATGTGGTTGCATCTCTAGGCTTCCATTCGGAGTCCGTGTAGCCGGCAAAGGATTTGCCAGCTCATCTTCTGGAATTACCCGGACTTGAAAAAGCCCTCCAGGGTGGGTCTCGATTGTCTGCCACCGAACCACTCTCTGGCCATTGTAGAATTGTTCAGTGAGTGCAGGCACCTCTACAAATCCGTCCAGCCAATCCAGTATCGTTGAAACCCTTTCAAAGCGATAAGGCTCACAAATGTAGATCTCATGCCCATCCGGAAAGTTTACCTCAACCAGTATGACAGCACGACGGATCGGAAGGTCATCAACAACCAATATAACTGGCGTATCTTGCAGCAGCTCACCTATCATAGGGAACGCCCGTGCTACCTGCGGATCAAAATGAAAGGTGTGGTCCTCTACCCATTCGATGAAGGTGCAAACCGGCTGATCAACATCCAGTATCCAACTTGGGCATAGATATCCACCTTGTGTGGTGATCCCCTCATGCAGCTGGATAATGTGCACCAAGACATCTTCTGTGTGGGGCTCAACCCCACCTAGGTAATAGGAAGCGACATGACGTCGTACTGCTCCCCAGGTGAGAACCCAGTTGAACACTCCATTGTACTCAAATTCCAAGTTGACCAATTGCTCTCCAGAGCTAGCATCAATTGGACCCCTGGATCTCAGTGTCGATGGATACGATTCTATGGTGCCTGCTTCACCAGAACCTGATGCTTGGGAGGCCTCTGGCGTCCTTGACGATTGCGAGCCCCAAGATGCACTTCTGCTATCAATTCTGGAGCTGTGAGAAGAAACACCTCGCTGCATCAACACCATTTGATCCGAATTGAAATCCCATGGAGTTGCAGTGTTATCTCCAGGTTGACCGCCAGCTGCCGGAATTTCACCGCTTATAGCAACTTTCTTATCATCACATTCATTCATGATCTCTACCACAAAGTGGAAGGCAGTTCCGTGCGGTTCTTGCACCTGATCCAGCCCTTCCCAGACACGCGTGCCTCTATCATCACGATGCACCAAAAAGCATCTCGTAGACGGCTGCAAACATATCTCGGCCATGCCGAGCCTCTCACGTAAAGCATTGAATGTCACTGACCTTTCACAGGCAACCGCGACCCGACGTGGAAGGAAATTACCTATCAAGTCAAGCAAATAAGCACGAAAACCCGCATCTAATGCTCCACTCGGGATAGCGACCAAATCAATTGGCTGCACTCTCAAGGTTAGTGGCTCCATCATAGGCCTCGACATAGAAAGAGAGAGTACAGCACCTTCATGCCGGTCTTCCCACTCTCGAGAGAAGACTCTTGTGAAGGATCCCCTCTGTTGAAGTATGCAAACCCTAGCAGCAGACTCAACCGGCCTCCCCATGGTCACAACCCAGGTATACACCGAAACTACCGGCAAATGGGCCACCTGAAAGTTAGCGTACACATAAGAACGCAGAACATCGGCTGATGCCTGGATATCGCCAGGGTCAATCTGCAAAACTTCATGTTCCGGAGGCTCCAGATCAAGACCATCCACAACCTGCAGTTCTTGTTCACTAAACAGCTGCATCAAGCCAACTGTGTCTCCGTCATGCTCATCTAGGAGAGCTGCGCAGAGGCCATCTTTCGATCGACTGAAGGCATCCCCTTGAGCTCCCATGCAAGTTGCAGTGTTCTCTTGCTGCTTAATCTCATAAAGCATCGGAGTTTCTGGAGATTCCGTTAGAGGAGTCTGCTTGCTGAGAGTTGCAGTGTTCCCTCTCGCAACAGACTCCGTCCATCCCACTTGCAGCAGAACTCCATTATCACTCTCAGTAGCATTGGAATTGCTTTCATGACTGCTGTAATCATCGGATCCACTATCGCAGACCGTCGAGGCCTCACTTTCCTGCTCAAGTATCTCATGCAATTGCAGAAACATTCCCTCGTACAAAGGAATTGTACTGAACCACTGGAAGCTGCGTCCCTCTGCTTCAATCCAGCATTGTGTCATCCAGATACATTGGTTCATCGGAAGCATCTGCATAAATATCGCAGAAACCAGAGGAAACGTGGCAGCTCTGAGCAAGTACGTGCCAAGCTGTGTTTGCCAAGGCGTCTCAGCCCTGACCAGCAGGCCAACCCACTCCTCGGCATCAACTGTCAGGGCAAGGAAATTCGGAACTTCTCGAGGCTGTTGTCTCAATGTGCATCTCACTCTGAAGACCTTCAGAGTAGGACGAACCTGGAAATCTCGCAAGCCTTGAACAATCTGATGCCGAACTGCGACTCGAGGCCAGACATCTATGAACCTACCAACAAACGCCCATTGCCCTCTGCGATCCCAGGTGTGCAACCAAACTAGAACCCTAATCGGCAAGTCAGCGGAGACACCCCAGGCATGCAACAGCAAAGGATCGAATGCACTGGCAGTAGAACTGGTCTGCATTAACGATACAGCATCACTACTAAAAGTAGGACAAAACCCACTTTCTACTTCACCAAAATCGCCCCCCACCAAAAGGGTGACCGTCTGCGGCAAACCAATCACCTACAAAATGTGGGACAAAACCTGCATGACAAAAATGGGCTCGACGGCCTAATGCCGGAGCAGCGGGGGTCAAGGAAACCTCCGCAAAGCCTTCATTGCCATCATCGAAAAGGCATTCCGAGAAACCCTGCCCACAAGGCCAAGAGGCGGGGTCCTCATCAACTGAACGAATAGTGCTCTGGTAGGCTTCATCCAGTTCTTGATTTCCAGGCTCATCACAATACTGAAAACCCTCAATACTATGAATTGCATGGGCATGAATCACGTTGCAAAGGAGAAAAAACCCCAATCCATCGTATTCGAACAGATCTGCAACGAACTGATTTGGTCCTGCGACTCCCACATCTTCTTGCTTGAATAGGTTCTGGGTATTGTCCTTCAAGACGCCTTCGTAATATCAAGCAAGTCAAGGTCACGCAGAAAGAAAAGAGCGCAATCCGCCAGCACCAAATCATGAAATCAATGCCCCAAGCATTGTCATCAACCTCAGGAATACTCTCTAGCCACAGGAGCGGCACCGCCCCACAGCAAAAGGAGAACCCTGCGGCATATAGGCAAAAGGCGACAGGCGGAAGTACGAAAATGCTTCTCCTATGGAAAACATAATGCCGAAGGAGCCAAATACAAGCCTTACAAAGCTCACAAACACTGCAAGCCCAGAAGAAGATCATAGCCTGTCGGACCACTTCAACAAAAACATACCCTGAAGGCCAGCAAGATCGCTTACCGATTGGGTCCCAATCATTCTGCACCCACAGGAAGGAAAGTCCACTGCAGCTAGTGACCAGCCCCCACCAATCACTCCAAGCAGTAAATGACGAAAAGCACTGCTCCTCTCCCTGTTCAACTTGTCGACAAATGAAGTTGCTATGGGGATCAGAGAAAACGGAACTCATATCTTGGGCTCCATCAGCCACGCTGCTGCCTTCAAAATTGGCGCACCCGAAGCTCGAACCCGCACTCACTTGGCACCTCAATCGAAACCTGAAAGAACATCCTCCCCCGGCTTCTTCTGGGTTTCCTTGGCTGGCGAATAAGGTTCGTCTCTGACCTTGGATGAACGAACCCGTCCAAAGGGCTGCAGCGCCCTGGAAGGACTGACCCGGCATAGCTCTGACAGCACAGTCGGACCTTTCATCGTGGGCAACTCCGCAATGCCAACCTCCAACTCTTTGGAGACCAACTTGGTGAGCTCCGAGACCATACCTGGACCTTTGGCCATCCCTTGGATCTGATTCAGAACCCGGCTCTGTGCACCATCCCAACCTTGCCGACTGCCCTCATAGGAGATCTCGATCTGTTTCGCTCTGATCCCTCTGGACTGGTCTCTGCTCCTCTCTTGTTGCCTCTTCGTAACGGATGCTGTGGTGAGCTCACTGGGAGAGAAAATCCACCCTGCATCATTTGCATCATAGCAGACATTTGGCTGGTAAGCTCTTGATGCCTCTGGTCCATCATCTGTGCATAGGCCATAAAGCCATTCACTTGCTGCTTCAATGACCTTAGATCTGCTTGGGTATCTGCCTCTTGGGCATCGTCGTCGCTGAGAATCTCTGGCTGCCCATCTTCGCCTTTCTCTGCATCTCTCAAAGCCGTATTGAGCTCGGCCATTACATTGCCATGCTTCTCCGCGGCCTTCTGCAAGCCAACCGTGATCCCTTCCTTCCAAGAGGTGTACTTCTCCTCCTTTTTGCGCATAGCATCCTTCAACTTTTCCACCTTGTTTAGAGCTTTGCGCTCTTCGTTGAGGAGACGTTGCTTCTCCTTGAGCTCTTCCCTGGGGTTTGTCTCCAAGATCTTCTGCACCTCTTCTGGGACATCCTTCTCTGCGGACTTGGGATCCATCAACTTGCGAAAGGCCTCTTTGAGCTTGCGATTCTCGGTCTGCAGCTGCACTTCCTTGGAGGACGATGAAGTAGATCGCAATCCAGAACCACCATCTGATAGATCGATCTTCTTCCCGTCGTAGTCGTACAACACGACTCCTCCTTTGGCTTCCTTCTCTTCTTGCTTTTTGCGATCTCTCCCCCAACTCTGATCCCATTCCTGGGACTGCTTCGGCCAGCCTTTGTTCTTGTTCCATCCCATTCTCACCTTGTACAAACAAGAGAGATTGTAACTTGGCCTGGAATGATGGGCCTCGAGGCAGCGAACGCCCCGCCAGATCCTTTGCAGCAAACCTGATTTCACCAGGAACTTATGCCGATGCCGATGGATCAAAGCCCTTGCACGGCTGCGTCTGCGCCGAGCCGCCCTATGGCTGGTAGGGGAACGTGGATAGCGAGACGTGTCCGTTGGACACCTGGGGCTACAAAAATTCCTACAACCTCCTGTAGGCTAGCTTGAGCCCTGATGACACAGGTCTTCAAACAGACCATCCGACCAGCCGCCTGCGGGGTGCGGAAATCACACGTGTGGTGCGTGGGTCGTCCATCATTAGTGACCTTCAAAATGGGTTTCTTTTGTCCAATGCAAGACGGACGGACGCGGTTGGACGCACAAAACCAGCACCATCGAACTCTAAAGGAGACGTCCCAGCTGCTTCCTGTCGCAGTTACCGACAACTCCACACTGCTCACCAGACAGGACACCCCGAACGCCGTCAGCGCTAGGACAGGAGGCCCTAGGTGTGTGGAATCCTCCCAGTGATCGAACGTATTCTGTGCAGCCCACAGGTCTGTGCGGAAGAAAAACATCCCTCCCTCCAGTCACACCCGTTCCATCCCTCCGTCTTGCTGGAAGTCGTAACTCTTCGTTCACTTCACGTTCCACTTCAACGGTGTTCGACGTTTCCCATGCCAAGTGGTCTCTGATACACCTCGTGGAAACAGCAGCTGTGCCACTTTTGGATGTCGAATCCCACCTGCTGGTTGAAATTGTTGGTCGTTCGTCCATTCTGGCCAGTACCCCAGTTCTTCGCATCCACTCTCTGAGTTCCTCCATCCAGCACTTTGGTCCTTCTTTTTCCAGACACATCCCAAAAACCCTCTGGGGCCCACCTCGGAAGCGCGCTCCGCCCGGGCTCGGAGCGCATCCCGCTCCGCCCGGGGCCCGTGGGGCCGGCGCGAGCCAACGAAAGGGCGGGGGCGTCATCTGGGGGCGCAAGGATTGGAGGTGACACTCCACAAAAACGAAAAGAAGTTGAGGAAACCAGCCAGGAAAAAACAAAAGGAACTCGTAAATCATTCCAATGACAGTTCAGAATGTGTTCTTGATTGAAAGCCTTGAGCTAGCTTAGCAACCAAGTTATCTGAGCACACTTGCCACAGACTCCTATGGTTCCATCATTGTCCATCCCACAGGCCGTGTTTCTCCCCCTCCAGCATTCGACTCCACCAAGCCAACCATGTAAAATGGTTGATGTGGCGCATAATACGTATGTAGCGCACTAAGGTGCTTATATAATGCTACTGGCTACTACTAATACTAATCCGGCGCCCCTCTGGTCATTACAAAAATGCCTTGCTTGAGATCAATTTACATAGCAACTTGCTGTTTGGGCGGTTTGGGGAAACAAACATGAAACATCCATTCATGTCAGTCTTGATTCTGCTTTGCGACCTTCCAACGCTTTAGGGACACAGGACCCAGGGACACATCTATACCAGGGGTCACAAGACGGGGTGGTGTTTGATCCCTAAGTGAGTGGATCATGGGCACTCCTAACCTCCAAGTTCGGCACCCCGACATGTGACTCCTGGTATGTCTTCATTGGTCATGTTCTATCTTTCCAGAAAGAACTGGAGCAAGACAGTGTCCCCACCGGTCCCAGCTGCAGCTGTGTCGCGCTTGCGCGGTGGCGCACCCAGTGGCGCACCGGAACGCCCCCAGACACCGTCCACCGGACGCTCGTTGCGCTCCTCCACCGGTCCAAGGGGAGCGCTCCATCCACTCGCAGTGCCAAGTGACGCATCGAGCACCGCGTCGAGGTCGGCGAGTCCACTGGGCCGTCGGCGCGCGGCCGTGAGAGACGTGGTCGGGGGAGCAGGGAGCGAGCAGGGAGCAGTGGGATGGGGCAACGAAAATCACTCAAATGCCACGCTCAAATTCCAAAGATGCCAAAAAAGACACTTCCAGGACTCAAGTCCAGTGACCCTGAAGAAAACCTCTTTACAAGGAAAGGATTGATCCTCCTGGTTGGAGCAAAACGATGTGTGTCGAAAACGCCCCAGGCACTCCGCCATAGGACTGTCTCCGCCCAGGGACGGAGACAGGACGGAGAAGGAAGTCATGGGCCGTGCGCAGCACAGTCCTCAACTGATTTGTCAGTTCAACATACCTGATTTCGTAGACTACTCACTGATCACGTGGCTGGTGATGAGTTTGAGCTTCCAAAGCGGAAAAGAGAGATAGCCCCTCGTTTTTGGGTTGACCAATCTGATGTTTTCTGAAGTCGGTTCCCCAATCTGTCCGACGATGACGTTGCCACGTTGCCACTCTTCTATATTTCCAAACACACAAGACCAAGCCATGTTAATCATGTAATGAAGGGAACATCGGAATATCCAATAACAAAAAATGCATTGTTATTTCATGATATACTAAGGAAAGAGAGAGAGAGAGAGAGAGAGAGAGAGAGAGGGGAACAAAACAAGGCAGGGTGAACTTATGAACTGTCCCAAAACACGCGCTTTCATGTACAGTAGAAGAATCTCCAGCTCTAAAACGAACAATCATCAGAATCACCTGCCCCGGACTAAAGAAAAAATGGACAACACAAAACATGCACCAAAAAAAAGAACATTGAGAGCTCCAGAGTGCCCTCTCCCACCTCGCCTTGGAGACACCACCTCGCTACTCTCCTGACAGGGTTTGGCACAGAGCGAAGGGGATGGACAGCGGAGAGCGAAGCTCGAGCTGCAGCAAGTGCGAGCAGGGGTCTCGGGTGGTGTAACCACAAGTAGAATGTAGGACATGGCCTGCCACATGGCCCACACATGTTGAGAAGTGTGATTTTCTGTCCATTGATCATCCAATTGAGACATATGACATATAAAACACCTGCAGCCTGGTGCTTTTTATGGCTTCAGACAGCTTCAGAGACCCAAAAATACCTCAGACAAAAGGTCGTCTTGACGTTCAAGTGTGCTGTTTTGCTGCTGCATCGTGCAACTTTTTGCGTGGATCCATCGAAAACTCGTCTCTTTTGTTCATCGCCAGGTCTATTCGTTTCAGAGTGACATCACGTGACCTCCTCTCCACTCTGGTACTGTTCATGTCATCCGACTTAATTACCCTTTCTCACCGAAACCCCTTTGGGAACATGTCTTCCCCCCCGAACCCTATCACCTGTTTTTTCACCAGGCCCATCCCACCGCTCTTTTCGCCGCGTCCGCTCACCTCGACCGCGACGGGCACCAGCTCCACGGCGTTCGGCCTGGCCGGATGGATCCGACGGAACCGCGCGACCGGAGAAATCCCGGAGTGCCGAGGACGGCCGGAGAAGATGGACCTTGCACCTATCATCCACCGTCCAATCCACCAGTCGAACCAGGTGAACACCCGGTGAAGCCTTTTCAATTTTGTCTTTCCTCCTCTGGGAGGGCTCGAGATCGCCTTTTTCAGGAACACTTGTGGCCCCAGTGCTTAACAAAGCACGCTTTCCCAGCCATAGCGGCCTCCTCACCCTCGTGGCACCGCAGACGGCGGGCGCGACGGAGCGCTGCACGAGCCTTGTTACGGCTCAACAAGGACAAGTGCTGGGTCCGAACCCAGATCCTGAAGAGGCTCCGACGAGCCAAAAGCCTCCTGGAGCGGCATCACACTCGGCCGCATTACCGGATTCAGGCAATGTCATGGAAGAGCAATGGCAAGTGGTCCAAAGGAGCATGGCAGGAATGGGACCCCAAGAAGCAGAAGAAGGACCCCAAGGACAACAAGGCCAAGGGGCATGTGATGTACGCCTGGGACGGCAGGCGCATCAACCTCGACGCCGACGATGGAAATGGCAAATCCTCATCGGCTGTCTCTTCCTCGTCTTCGGACAGCCAGCTTCGCCTGGAAAACCAGAAGATCAAGCAGGCGGTCCGGAAGATCATGGACTCAGAGACGCCTGGAGAAGAAGAGGTGGAGATTCTCAGGGATCTGGTCAAACCAGACCCGAGAGACCAGCTCAAAGAACGGCAGAAGCAGCTCAACTTAGAGCGGCGATCGCTCAATCGCGCTGCCAAGTTGAAAGAAGACATGACGGAGAAAGAGAATGGCTTTGGGGAATGGGTTGCCTCACAGCGCAGAGGAATAGAGAAGGAAGAGAAGCGCCATGCATCCGAGATGGCGGAGATCAGAGATGCCATCCGGGCGGCGGAGGAGCGCGAGATGGCAGACAAGGATACGGCTCGCAAAGAGACGGACGAAAATATGAGCCCGAGCCACACAGAGAACTCGACGGAAGCTCTACAGCAAGAACTGGATGGTGTCAAGCAGCAGATGACCCAGTTCACTACATACGTAGCCACGATGGAGGAGCAGAACAAGGCCTTGCTGGCACAGAATCAAGTGCTGACAGAGCAGATGGCAATGTTGGTGTCAAGCCTCCACAACAGGGATGCAAGAATCGATCTCAAGGATTCACCTCAGCATCCTTTCAGGCTGGATCAGGCAGCGAATGTGGGAGAGCGGGTGGCGAAAAGGTCACCCAATCGATCTCGCTCCCCTCCAGCACACACACAAGGGAAGAAGCCCAAGAAAGGGCAAGTCGACCACAGTGTCGTCAAGCAGGTCATCTCTGCATTGGAAGAGACGAGCCAACAGATGTTCCTACAAGAGATGCAGAGGGACCCAGAGAAGTACTCCAGCATGGACGCAGTGATGGATCTTATGGAGCGGGCAAAGCAATGGGAAGCCAGTGCCAAGCAGCAACAAGCAGAGAAGGCTGCGCTCCTGGCGGCGCAAGCCGCGAAGATCCCTGTCGAGCGTCACGGAACTGTGGCACTGCTGCCATTCCGTGGTGGGCAGCCTCTCCCAACGGCGCCCGGAGACGCAGGCTTGTTGAGCTTGGACGACGAGCAAGATGGAGAAGTCGAGGATCAGAACCAGGAGTACAAGACACCCAAGACACGACCCAAGGCAGTCGAGATGGGGGCAATGTCCTAAACCAAGAGGGCATCGGAATTGTTGGTTGCGCTAGATTTGAAAGCTGCAACAACCCGGGTTTCTTTTCCGCACTCAACGTGAGGAGCCAGCTACATGAACAGAGCTGGCACTCGCCACTTTTGAAATCTCTTAGATCTCTTCTTTTGGGGGACACGGCTGGAGGCTGTAATTCCCCATCTGTTTCACACACGGCAGTTGACGGGGGTTCCATGATCCTTTGTGATTATGAGATGGTTTTTGAAGATCCAGTGAGCCTCGTCCGAGGGTTTGCACAGAACCTGCACATAGAAGTTTCCAAACTCTCCTTCTCATGGAGGAACATGATCGCTATGCAGTGCATGTTCACCCTTTGGGCGTGGTGCATAGTCCAAGCATCCGGTAGTTTTTACTTGATTGCTTCTCGAATGGCCTCCCAGGTATACAAGCGAACACGCCTGTACCGTATGCCGACCTGCAGTGAAATTCGTAGTCTAAGTGGTTACCTTTTCTGCAGCCTTTGCATCAACACCACATGCCTTGAAATCATCGGGCTAGGTGAAATGGAAGTGCAGGCGATCTCCTGCCTTACAAGATCCTGGCAGATTCATGTTTTCATGATTGTCAGCCTAGGCCTTATCTGGACCGTTCGCATTCGTGAGGAAGAACGAATCCTTATGCCTCGATCCAGTGCCCTCAAAGGAGGCTGCAGGAAAGGCATCCCAAGAAAGCAAGGCAGGGCCTCTTTCACTGGCATATTTCTGTTGGCCAATCTGATCGGGGCACATGCCATCGATACTGGGAATCTGACGCTTAGCCGAAGCCATCCTGATGACCAGCGAACATCCGCTGCCTACCAGAGCAAAGGATGTCAGGACTGCCATGGACTCTCTTCGCCTTGTGGAGTCCAGGAACTGCCGGTTTCTACTCGACATGAAACCCAAGAAGGCAGGTCGGGAGATGTTTTCCAACTGAGGCTACAACAGCCAGGCCACACAAGTGCCCTTTTTGGGGAGAACACCACCGACCAGAACGCTCCTGTCACCTTGAGCGACGGTAGAGCTAATTGGCAATCGCACTGTTGCAATTTTGATGCAAGTAAGCCTCGTTTTGGGTACTGCAAGAGACAAGAGCTTGTCAATACCACCAGAGGTGACATACCACAAAATGTACAAGAGGACATGATATCCTTGATGCAAGTTGGCCCGCCCGCCCAGGACATGATATCCCACTACGTGGGGGAAGTGACTAGGTCGCGAAGAGCGGTGCGGATTCTAAGCTGGTTTCATGCCAGCGAGCATATCGGTCGATTCCAACACGAGCTCCGACATGTGCACTTTGACTTTCAGTTACCAGGGGGTATGGCAGTCAGAGCAGTGTGGGGAAGAGATGTTGGTAGACGAGCGGTATACATCGTGCCTGTCCGCCCACCGCCCGCCACGACCGAGGGTGCAACACCGACTGTCATCGTTACCACAACCAGGGGAGACAACATTTTGCCAACGTACATTGAGTACTGGCTAGATGCACACATGACATGTGGCAGCTTTCTTTTTGTCACTCGTGCCTTTTTGACTGTCAGTGAAATGTTCCTACGTGTGATCCCCATGAATCAATGTGTTTGGCAGAACGAATGCACCATCATGACTGAGAATGGTGGGCAGCAGCATGTTTATGACTGGCACGAAGTCGTGCCTATACAAGAAGGAAGCCGTCTTATTTTTTCCGAGCTGACACCGCCAGCTACAGATGGTTCCTCAACTTGTGCAGATCTAGAAGGGACTGACAGCGAAATTTCGGACGATCTCGGTTCAGGGCCTCCTTCACATGAATCGCCTGTTGGGGAAGATGAGATGCAACACGGGAGTGATGAGCATAGTCTCGTGCAGTTGACGATGCCAATCGATCTGCCAACAGAGACTGCATCACCCCATCTGGTGATACCAAGTTCTATACAAGGTATAATCTACCTCGACAATACCCTTGCAGAACAAGCCGACGCACTACAACTGTATGTTCGAGACAGGATAGGAGCTCCTACCTCATTTGTGGGCGTTCATGCATGGCTTCTTCGAGCGGGTACACATGAGGCCCAATTTTTCGCAAGAAGGGTTGCCATGTCCAGTGATAGATCATTCAGTATGACCCTTTTCCGTGAAGGGGCAGATGTTTTTGGCGAAGAAACTGCTGGAGTGACTATAGTTTGCCCTGCTCTGGAGCCGCTTCAGCTACGGGCCCACACAGTTGATTTGATCGCCATTCCAGAGCAGCAACTTCGAGAAGGTTGCAGAGCAGTGCTTATTGACATCATTGGAACTGTGCTCCCCAAACGAGTTGCGGTAATCCTATTCCAAGCTGATACAGTCCGAGCAGTCGCAATCCGGATCGGAGTGCGCCATCTGTGCGACCCCCAGAATATCCGATGTTCCATCCAAATGAGAACCCCGCATCGTGTAGATGTTTGGGAATACCATCAACGGCTAAGCTGTTTGCATGGTGCAGGGCTTACTCTTTTGATCGAACAGCTAGATGCCACATGTACACAACACCGCACTGATGCACGCGTTGATGTCGAAGACACCTCGCACATGCAGATGGGGCGGATCCGTCCTCACCCTTGTCATGTCACTCGATATCTACAAGGTTGGTTCCAAACTGAAGGGGAGGTAACCCTCTGGATTCACTGCCGACCAGATGTGACAACACAGATGTTTCCTGCAAGCTGTTCTTTTGACCGCCCGGACACAGCCAGGAAGCAGTGCGAGATGTACTGGGATGCATGCCACGGAGCCGCGTCACTGCAAATCATACCCGTCGATCCACCACCAGTTTTTCTGTTTGTGGCACGACCACACATGATCGTCGTGGTAGATATGAGACAGGATGATTACCCTATCCTAGTCCAGACGCACAGGAATGGACAAACAAATTTGCTTTCCATACTTGTGCCGGGGCAGTTCCCGCCGGTGGATGTTGCTGCCTTGTTTCACCTAGCACTGCCGCAACATGAATGTGCAAGTGATACATTTTGTTATGCTGTCCACGAACAAGTGCGATATATGTATCGGCACGACATTCCTGTGCAAAGGGGGGGCATTCTACTTGCTTTTCGAGCACACACAAAACCTCGAAGCAACTCCCCCAACAAGCTGTGGGGAGTCAAGCCCCAGTTCCGACGTGTATGATGAAATCTGGACTGAGGTCTACGAGCGCACTGCACCCACCGAAGGCGATGACATGTTTAGCCTGATGCAGCGACCATATCCAGGGCCGCCCACAGACCAGCAGACCGCTGACCTGACTAGTGAGGCTACTCAGCCATCAAGTGCTTCGGCGGATGTCACACATGAGGGACAGAACGACTGGGGAAGAACCCTCGCAACACAGACTTTGACTGGATCCTTGGATGGGTGCGCATCAGGCAATACTTGGCTGAATATTGCCGAGCCGATGTCCGCCAACGAGATCAGCAGCTTGTCAATATCATCCTTTACCGACATGGACGCACCACCTCAGCTGCGTCCTATTGCCCTGCATGGACTCTGGAATCGCACCGGACATATGCGGTCCTCAGTGACTGGTGTGAGCACAGCACTTGCAGGTTTGACCCAGACTTCACAAGGGTATTTCCAGTGGCAATCGAACTCTGGCAGAACCTTCCTTCCTTGGTTGTAGTCCAGCACCTGGAGAACGACTTGATGCCGCTGATTGTTGAAGTCAACACAGACTCACATCTGATACATCTCGTTGTTATGGCACAGCAATGGGAATACATATCAGAACTCATTGATTGGACGCAAGCCAGAACCTATGTTCGGCCACCTTTTACACAGTCATACCAAGGACAAAGAATTGATTACTGGGCAAGAGTGACGGTTACGCCTGGGGCAGTGCTGCAGCTACGATCCCTAACGGATGATGAATTGGACAACCCCGTCCAGTCTACCACGGAGCAAGGACCAAGCTTAGAGATGGTCACGCACAATACCTGGTCTTCCACTCCAAGTGATGCTGTAGCTGACTGTATGCAAGCACCTGTTGAGCATGGACAAGAAGCACCCACACAAGAGGAGAGCGACTCTCAGGACGACGAGGAGCACACGCTCCTGCAAATTGGCGGCAACCTCGCGTACCACTTGCCTGAGATCGGGGATATATACTACCCTAGGGCATTTGGGCGTGAGATTGCAAGCCAAGATGACGACAAACAGACACTGACGCTGGAAGTTGACGAATTTTCTTCGTTTCAGCCGATGACACATCAAAGAGCGACAGTTCTTCGGGACAGGGATAGCCCCACGGGAGGAAACGATCAACACCTGCCTGAGCTGTGGCGCTTGGTTCGATGGATCGAGTTTGTTCGAAGAGCTGCAACCAATACTGCATTCGGGCAATATGACTACCTGGAACAGGAAGCGCGATGGTTCAGACAATCACAAGCAACCTGGCCCGCTCTTGTGATTCATGGTGTCGATATGCCCAGCATTTCCTTTTGGGATCTGTCGCTTGATGATTTTTTCATCTGGACGCGCAGTGAACTCCTTGGCGTCCTTAGGGGCTACGTCCAACCACCTTTCCTGCCGCACGACCAAGTTCGCTTTGTCGCAGTGAAGCCTTGGCCCACGGTCTTTGAGCAAGCAGGAGAAGACAGCCTATACATACTTGTCGGATATGACCACCCGCAAAGTGAGATTTTCATTCTGGTTGTCATTTGGTGGAGCGACGCTGAAAATGAGGTGACATTCACTAGTACGAGGATGCCGACCAGGCTCACCATGACAGCACTCCTGCAAACGGTAGATATGGAAGAAACGTGCATATACTCCCAAAAGAGTTGCCGAGTACATCATGACCAAGTTGACCTTCCACAATTTGTGGCTTGGAACGGTTTTGATGGCGTGAAAATCACAATTGAGGTCTTTCAAGGCAGAAGAAATGCTGCAGAGGATGATGACTCCTGTCAGGAGAGTATGTCGCTGCTGCAGAAGAAAGTTTCCTTACATACCTGGATGCACTCGCTTGAGCATGGACGATCTCCACGGCACAGATCACCAGTGAGCGGACTACGACCGCCAGGGAATGTTGTGCTATGGCTTTCTAGTAGTCTGCAGAAACTAGATGACATAGTAAAAATTGCGGATCACACCATCGTTGTGGACCTTCTTACAGAGCCCTTGCTGCAGACTTGCGCTTCACAAAGTGGGTTTGACCACAAAAAGACACCAATCTCTTTGCTGGCGGCTCTGGGACTGCCAGATGGGCAGAGAGATTCAGATCAAGTACTGCACGCAATCCCTCTTATGCCGAATGACGAATTGCAGAGGTGTATGCTTTTTGACTGGCTGCAGGAGGCTCCACAGACCGATATTGTCCGTCTCACAGATCTACCAACCGAGGCGTCCACCTGGCTATCTGAGGCCACGTGGATGGATTTCGCCTTCTGGGAGAGCAACTATGCTGACAAAATTGAGATATACACAGATGGATCCTACAATGGCACCACAGCAGCCTGGGCCTTCGCAATCGCAATACATGAGGGAAATGATTTGATGATGCTGGGCTACTGGCATGGAGCCATCACTCAAGAACAACTCCACACTCTCAGTGGCGATAGAGCTGGTATGAATGCGCACACAGCTGAACTACACGCTCTTGTCTGGGCAACATGGTGGGCCACACGATGGATCCAACATGAGGCCTGGAATGGTCAACTATGCTTCTGTTGGGATGCTATCACAGCTGGACAAAAAGCCACAGGGCTCTTCTCTTCCAACGATCGAGCAGGTCACCTACTCCGATGCCTGCAGCAAATGTTGGACAGCCAGCTTGACAAGCCAATACAGCATACCCATGTGAAAGCACACAGCGGCTCTCCTCTCAACGAGCTAGTTGATTCTGCAGCCAAATTGGCTACAAGGTGTCAAAACCATCAACCACCACCAGGAGCACAACAAATGTATCATCTATGTGACAAGCGGGCGAACCATATCCCGTGGTTGTGGTTGCTGATCCAAAAGAACCAAACGACCTGTCCCGAAGTTCGGGCAGGTCGACTAGTTTTTGAGAAAGGAGAGGGAGCGGCCAGCCGCGTCTCCAAGAAGCAAGTTGCAGCAGGTTTCAATCGTGCACCAAGAAACCTCCACACAGAGGTCCTTCACTTCGACATCCACTTGGCATCATACAATGCATTATCCTTGCTGGACGAAAGCGAAGTTCATTTAGGCACCGATGGTGGACGTATAAGCCTGCTGCGCGGAGAGGCACATCAATCAGGGATTCACCTACTGGGCATTCAAGAAGCACGTACACAAGCGGGCATGACAATTTCCCAGACTTATGTACGACTGGCTTCAGGAGCCACGCCTGCAGGGCAAGCCGGAGTGGAGTTGTGGATCTCGCGCAAGCTGCCCATAGCGCATGATCCAGACAACAACATGAATTATTTCATCAAGCCCTCTGACTGCACAGTTTCATACAGTGAACCCCGTATCATGATTGTCCACATTGTGACGAAGCCTCTCGCCTTTTTTTGTTTGCGTGGCGCACGCTCCGCACTCTCTGGATCCTACATGTGAGGGATGGTGGAGTAACTTCCATGAGCTCCTGGAAGCACATGTTGACCTAGCCAACACGGTGATCCTGATAGATGCCAATGCGCGTCTTGCAGAAGCGGCAGAGCCGCACTCTGGAGGGGTATTGGATAGTAGACAGAACAAAGCAACACCCTTCCTGTGCAGATTCATGGCACAGGCTGACCTCTTCGCGCCAGCAACCTTCGATGCCTATCACTGGGGGGCCCATTCATACATGGGTCCACCCGTCTGGAAAGTTCAAGGCACGACTGGACTACGTGATGCTGCCGCTGCATTGGAAAGGAGGACAGATCATGTCATGGGTCAACCCCAACATTCATGCGGGACACCCTACTGAGGATCATTCGTGTGTCTCTCTACGAATGCAATGGATGGCAGCTGCCGAAATCGCACAGAAGAAGAATACAAAAATCAAACGTGAAGCTCTTCTACACCCAGACGCTAGTGCAAAACTGCAAGATATTTTGAAGCGGACTCCAGAAGTGTCATGGGAAGTGAATGCCTCGCAACATGCAGCAGAGGTTATTGATTTCTGCCAAAAACAGCTTGTCCAAGCATTCGCTGAGGCCACAAGTTTCCGGGCAGCTGGATTTGCCAAGCAGCACACTATTGCAGTTTTTCAGGATCTCACCCATACCAAGAGAGCAATCAGAGAGCACCGGAAGATCATGGCCCAAGTGTTTCTGAGAGCCATTTTCAACAAATGGAAAGGGATAACCATTACCGAACAACAGCTGTGGTGGGAATTTCGAGCAAGTCTCTATGCGTTTTGTTTAGGACAAACATGCAAACAACCAGCCAAAGAGCTCAAGCAGAGCCTTCGTCAAGATAGAAAGGACTTTGTTGATCAAGTTGCCACCGAGGCTGCCAAGGCCCCAGCTTTCGAGATATGGCGACTTCTAAGACCAATACTTCCGAACAGAAAAACCTCCAATGCAAGACGCGCAATCCCGCAGGTGCAAAACCTGGATGGGGAGTTGACCAAAACGCGCGATGAATACCAACAAAGGTGGACCCAGCATTTTCGAGACCTCGAAGCAGGGTTCCCTGCCGATCCAGAACAGTTTGTCAAGTCAGCTCTGGAGCGTCAGAACCGTGAAAGGCTTGCGCTCCAGTTCGATCTTGACCAGCTGCCGACACTGCATATGATTGAAGAAGCGATCAAGAGAACCAAAACTCAGAGAGCGCCTGGCCCAGACGCCCTCCCAAACGAGCTTTTCCGAAGCAACCCTAGCCTCGCAGCTAAGGTGCTATGGCCGATAGCCATGAAGTTCGCAACTCGGCTTGAAGAACCGCTACAGTTTAAAGGCGGGCAATTAGTCAGTCTGTACAAAGGCAAAGGACAGCACTCCAACTGCGAAAGCTTTCGTGGAATCCTGCTGATGGCCAACGCAGGGAAGATCGTGAGATCAGCCATGAGGAAGCATGTCAATGAGCCTTATGTCACATGTCCTGACGAGTTGCAATTGGCAGGCAAACCAGGTATCTCAGTGACCTTCGGGGCACAAGCAATTCGGAGCTTTCACGCTATTGCTAAGCAACGTGGATCTAGCTCTGCTGTCCTGTTCTGTGATATCAAGGCCGCATACTACATGGTACTACGGGAAATCTCAGTGGGCGCGACGACATCCGATGAAGATGTGGCAAAGATTGTCGCACGGCTTGGCTTAGGTCCCGAAGTGATGAGTACACTGGCAAAAGCACTGTCTGGCGTGCATGCCTATGCAACCATCGGAGCTAGTCCACACCAGCAAGCGTTGCTCCGGGAAAGTCTCTCTGACACATGGTTCACACTCTTTGAAGAAGACTTCACCCAGACCTCAAGGGGCACGAGGCCAGGAGATAGCTGGGCAGACATCGTATTCAATGTTACATTCCACGCCCTGCTGATACAGCTCCAGGAGGAATTGGCACACCTCCCTATCTGGATGCCTCTCCCAGAATGTCAAGACAAGGTGCTAGACTCACCCATGCCCGACGACTGCAAGCCGCTAGCACACGTGACCTGGGCAGACGACTTGGCTATCCCGATGATTTTTGAAACTCCGCAGGCATTGGTGAAGCAGTTGCCGGTCGTGATAGACCACCTTCTACAGGCATTGGAGATGAGGGGCATGCAGGCACACATCGGAAAGGCCAAAACGGCGGCCATCGCCACTCCCCGGGGAGCAGGCGCTATTTCAGTCAGGCGACAACTCTTCAAGAGGAAAGAAGCAAATATGCCCGTTGTCCGCGAAGAACAGACAGTCCAGGTGCCTCTGGTCTCCTGTTACAAACATCTCGGAGGACAACTTACAGCCAAAGGCGATCTCTTGACTGAAATCAAAGCAAGGATGAGCCGAGCCAGATCCTCCTATTGGCGAGCTGCCAAGACGGTCTTCCGAAATGAAAAACTCACCAAAGAAGCAAGGTGCCAGCTCTTTCAAGCTACAGTGATGGCATCTTTTCTCTGGGGAGCAGGATGCTGGCCCAGTCTCAATCAACAAGAAGAACACAGATACCAAACATACTGCTGGGAGCTGTACACATTTTTGCTGCCTAAGAGCTTCCGAGCAAATAAATTGCACCTCTCACATGCAGAAGTGCTGGACTATATCCAGCTCCCACATCCGATGTGTCTTCTGCATGCCGAACGAGTCCGACACTTTCAACTGCTGGTGAACAAAGCGCCCATGGCCGTCTGGACCCTTTTCAGAATGGACAAGCTTGCCGTCAAAGGTCTTGAAGAGTCGCTGGAATGGCTTCGATCCATGACGGAACGGGATGCCAACATGCCGGATTTCAGATCTTTGAATGACATAGCAACCTTCATCAAGGAAAAGCCAGGCACATGGAAAGCTGCCATCAAAAGGGCGCTCAAGCGGGCGGTGGCACACCAGACAGCAGAGAACAAGCAGCAATATTGGCACCAACGACTCTACCAGATGCTAGCCGAAGAGGGATTCGTTGTAGCAAAGCCAACGCTGAGTCCGCAAGCAAATCCATGTCTCTTGTGCGAACAGGGTTTCGGATCCAAGAGGGCCTGGTTTCTCCATGCGCACATCAAACATTCATACTTGTCCATGCATGGGCAAGTTGCAGAGGGGCAAAAGTGTTTTGTATGTGCAAAAGAATACACATCCCGACTATCCCTCATGGCGCACCTCAGGTACAGCCCAGCCTGCTGCACCCAGATGTGGCAAAAGCCAATGCCGCCGGGGCCTCTAACTGAGGAGCACCCGCAAGCGCCTTGGAGATACACGGGAGCTGAACAGGAAGAACCGCCGATACCGGTTCACCGGGATTTTGTTGACTTGACACACGAATTGGAACAATGCATTCGATGTTTTTCAGTCGACACAGGTGATCCAGCGTTTACACAGGTTCTTTTCGAGTCACTCCAAGCAGCTTGCACTCGTGCTATGCACTTCGCAGACATTGTCGAGTGTTTCGGTGAGTGGGCGGCGGAGTATCGAAACTCGGAAGACCCCAAGCTCACCTCCGCACTCAGCCAAATCGATGAGTGGTTTGTGGACTGCGAGAAAAGGCTCAGTGTGGCAAGTCCCGACCTCTCGTTTTGGTCAACCGAAGCCGAACGTTCGGATATTCAAATCCGACCTGCCGGACCGAGATGCAGAGAGTTTCTCCCGCGACAGATGATTTGCCTGCACCTCTTCAGCGGGAGACGACGCCAAGGGGACGTTCAGAGTGCATTTGAAAGCCTGCCGATACCGGACGGCACTTCCCTGCTAGTCGTCTCGGTGGATGTTGTCGTGTCGCAAACCAAATGCAACCTACTTAGAACCGAGCAGCAGACTCAATGGCTCAAGCTCGCTCTTGACGGCGCTATCGCCGCAGTCATTGCGGGCCCTCCATGTGAAACCTGGTCCATCGCCAGGTATGCTACCCCATCCAGCCAAGGTGACCGAAGATACCCTCGACCGCTCAGAACACGAGGTCAGCCATGGGGTAGGAAAGATCTGACTGCAAAAGAATTCCTGCAATGTGAGACAGGCAGCTCACTTATGGGGTTCACGCTGCAAATTATGTTGGCTCAGGCAATCCGAGGGGGCTTTGCCCTCATGGAGCACCCAGAAGACCCTGTGAAGTTTAGGAGTGACCATCCCGATGCCCCTTCGGTATGGAACACCCAAGCAGTCCGCTGGTGTTGTGACACGAAGCTTTTTGGCTTGCTCACACTCCAACAAGGCTTCTTTCATGCCAAGAGCCCAAAGCCGACTACTTTTTTGCTTTCAGGAATCCCACAACAAACTGCCCGTCAGCTTGAAGTTGCCTATAGAACATCCGAGCTTCCGCGAAGCGGAAGCATCGGTTTAGGCTCCAAAGGATGGAACACTAGCGGGCTGAAAGAATACACGGCCCAGCTGTGCGCTTTCATCGCAGCACTGTTCCAAGAGTGGATCAGTGCACATGCTCATTGTCCGGCCCGGAGTTTCGACGAAGTTGCCGAATGGGTCAGAGAACTCATTGTCACGGAAGAAGGCAGCCGTGATATCTTCGGACCCGACTTTGAGCCAGCCGCATGCCAATTTGAGAATTTGTAGCCAAGGCGCTGCGCTTTACGGCACCGTGCGCTTGAAAGTGAAAGTGTGTTCCTCCTCTGGGGCGTGCGTTTGAGGTCACGCCTCGCGACCCGAACGGCTCGTTCGTCCCGGTCCGACCGGTCGGTTCGTCCGTCCGAACCTTCAAATAGGGTTTGGTTCGGCCCCGGACCCCTGCAAAGAGGTCGGGTCCGACCCCTGCGGACAGCCCGAGCTCGGATTCTTAGGGTGGGCAATCTATTAGGCCGCCGCGAAGTTCATCGGTGAGGCCGTTGTCGAGGGCGCCGGCCGCGACGCCGCCACACCACCGTGGACGGCGCTGGGCCGCTGGGCATCTCTCCCTCAGCCTTCGGGTCCGTTTTCCCCGTGCTGCCATGGAGGGCCCGTTCGGAGTCTTTGGGTGCTCAGGAAATCCGTTCGGAATCACAAGGAATCCAACGAGAACGAGTTAACGAGAAGACATCAACATCGTGGACATCTGAAACCTTCAAAGCCCCACAAATCCATGTGCTTGGTCCGAGGGGGACGGTGCGCTTTCCTTTGCTTGGAGGTTACTGGAGCCAAAAGGGTTTTCAGTGGTGGTTTCAAGGGACCTTCGGACACCAAATGCCTCTTGCCGCCGGTGTGGGGCACAGCTGCCTGTTGTGTCTCTTACCCGTTGCCCCATCCACATCTCCAATTATTGAATGGTTCCAGAAATCCCATAGTTTCTTTTACAGGAGGGTGGCACCCAATGGTTTCTCCTTTAAAAGGGAAGGGTGAAGCATCTTGAAAGGGTCAACTTTGTTAGGGTCATTCACGCCTGATCCACTCGCCCATCCTAAACTCTCGCTCCCCTCGACCGCGACCTCTCCGGCTGCGACACTGGCGGGGTGGAACTTGGCCTCCGGCGTGGTCTGCTGAACACGACGACGGCGTTTGTTGCAGCACGCGATTGGATGGGAGGACTGGATCCACCATGGTGAATCACCATGCATCTACCTGGTCACGCTTGGGTCATGCTTGGGATGCTATTTTTTTTTGCCCTGCGGAGCAATAGAAGTTTATCTGTTCATCTGCGAAACTGAGCAGGGGCCAGTTCACAGATTACACCGGCGTAGACCCCAGATAGTGGGTGTATGGGTTTAAGGACACGCTGCGGACGGCTGTCATCGCAGCACGCAACATCAGACCATTCCACCAATATGCGCAACATCTATCAGCTGAATGCGCTCGCTTAGCCCAACAAAGACATAAAACTGCAAGATCGACACGGACCAGCCAAAGCTGCCCAAACGCCATGATGATCATTGCTGCACCATGACGTGATGTCTTTCTTGGCATGACATGATGTCGTCATCCCAGGCATGACATGATGTCCTCCCTGGCTTGACATGATGCCCCCCGTGGCATGACATGATGTCGTCATCCCAGGCATGACGTGATGTCATCCCAGGCATGACATGATGTCGTTCTGGGCATGACACCCCTGGCAGGACATGATGTCATCCCAGGCATGCCACCCCTGGCACGATAGGATGTCATCCCAGTCATGACATCATGTCATCCCTGGCATGACATGATCTCATCCCTGCGCGTGACATGATGGCATCCCTCGCATGACACGATGGCATCCCTCACATGACACGATGTCATCCCTGGCATGACAGGATGTCGTCCCTGGCATGACATCATGTGATCCCTGTCATGACACGATGTCATCCCTGCATGGGCATGACATGATGTCTTTCTGGGCATGACATGATGTCACCCCTCACAAGACACGATGTCACGCCTGGCATGACATGATGTCATCCCTGGCATGACCTGATGTCACCCCTGGCGTGACGCAAAACGAACCGCCGATCCAGAGCCAGCCCCTGCACCAGCACGGCGCCAGCACCAGCACCAGCAAAACAAAACGCCGATCCAGCACCAGCATCAGCACGGCAGCAGCACCTGTTAAACCAAAACGCTGATCCAGCAGCAGCACCAGCTATCAGGGGAAAAACAAGGAAAGAAAGAAAGAAAGTCAAAGTCAAAGTCAAAAGAACAAGAAAGAAAAGAAAAAAGAAAGGCGCGCGGCGGACTGGGACGAATTCAATCCCCGCATTGCTCTGATATTGAACGCCAGCATTGGCACGACCAACTCCGAGCCAGAAGCGGCTGGTCGCGCCCATGATACCCTCGAGTCTCGAGTCAAGAATTCATCTGGGTGTAATTGTGGAGGACACCGTTTTCAAAAAGGCCGGGCACATGTGTGTGTGTGTGTGTGTTTTTCAGTGTTTTGGGTACTTCGGGAAACATGGTCAAAATCGTCCTGCCGTCCTGCCAGTGAAACATCACAGGCGCTTGAAACCTTCCCATTCTGGTTTGAAGACTTGTAACTTGCAACTCCAGGCAAGACCCTTCGACTTGGACCACCTGCCAATAGAAATGAGACTCATCGACCGTCCACTGGGCACGCGCCCCATCCCCATGGATCAAGCAGGGTCCAAGAGGCAAATTCTCATTGCGAGGCTTCTCTTCCACCAGCAGCCGAGGTTTCACTTCCACCGCGTCCACCTCCGAAGCACCCCGTCGCGGCCCGGCCGACGGGACGAAAAACGGTCGTTCCAACTGCACAAAAGTGCTGTGGCTCCCCATCCCTCCCTCTCTGCAGTCTTCCACAACAGGTACTGCAGCTGGTTGTTTCGGTTGGCATGCGAAGAGGCAAACGATCAACTGCACAAATCCCTCGCGGTATCTCCAACACCGACCCTTTGCCTGCAGTCGTCCCACGAACGAGAAAGTCGTGGCATCCGTCCAAGGAACGCAGGCCACTTGCAAGGTGAGAAATTACACTCCCTAGGCCCTGGGATTCGTTGCTCAACATTGACTTCATAGCTTGAATTAGACGAAAATCCTGGTTTACTAAGGACTTTACACCACAGAACCAGGTCCACGCAGAGTAAAAGTCCCTGAAAAACCCGTCCCAACCGAAACAGCTCTGGCTCTGGTTGTTCCAATATGGTGCCAGCTTGAGATCCTTGACATAGCATGTGGCTTACAATAGGTGTTTGGGGAAACAAACATGAAACGTCCATGTAATTATTGTTTCTGATTTGTGACTAGGTGCTCAGCTCTGCCAATGCTTTAGGGAAACGATGGTTTCCTCCGTGTGAAGACCGCTCCGACCCACAAAATGCGCGCCGACGTGTCGCCTTTCGCGTTCACGGCTGTGCGCGCGAAAGTGGTCTTTCTAGTGGTTCTCTCCAAGATCTTGGTGAAGGTCTTTCTAGTGGTTCGGAGAAACATCACCAAGAGAGGTGGACATGACCTTAAAAACGACCCTATAAGAGAGTGCCCAAAGCAGACAGGACGCGGTCGACCACGTCTAGGGTTCTTCAGCCTCTGCTGGCAAAGGGTGCATAAATGGTAGATGTGCACTGTTGATGAAGAAATGACACCACCGTAGACCCCAAACAGTTTGTGTTTTTCAATATCGGAACACTCTGCAACTAGAGTTTGCGACGTCCAGAGCTGGGAGACAAAGGATTGCAAGGCAGAGGCGGCCACAGCAGTCCAGAGCTGGGAGGCAAATGTAGACACAGGGAGACAACTGTAAAGGATTGCAAGCGACATGCAGCCCAGAGCTTGGTGACAAATAAAGGATTGCAAGGCAGAGGCGGATACAGCAGTCTAGAGCTGGGAGACAAATGCAAAGGCTTGCAAGGACACATGTAAAGGATTGCAAGGCAGAGGCGGACACAGCAGTCAGAGCTGGGAGACAAATGTAAAATTGAGGATTGCAAGGCAGAGGCGGACACAGCAGCCCAGCACTGCGAGACAAATGTAAAGGATTGCAAGGCAGAGGCGGACACAGCAGCCCAGAGCTGGGAGACAAATGTAAAGGATTGCAAGGCAGAGGCGGACACAGCAGTCCAGAGCTGGGAGACACGGGAGACAAATGACAACGTAAAGGATTGCAAGCGACACGCAGCCCAGAGATGGGAGACAAATGTAATATTGCAGGGCAGAGCAGCTGGGAGACAAATGCCAAGGGTTGCAAGCGAGACGGGGAGAAAGGAGGCAAATGTAAAGGAAAGAAGGAAGACAAGGCGAACACAATGACCAACAAGAAGGGGGGACAACAAGGGAGACAAGAAGGGAGACAAAAGGAAACAGAAAGGAGACAAGACGGACACAATGCCCAACACAAGAAGGGCGACAAGACCGGAGACAAAGGGAGACAGAAGGGAGACAAGGCGGACACAATGACCAACAAGAAGGGAGAAGAAAGGAAACAGAAGGAAGACAAGACTGACACAATGACCAACAAGAAGGGAAGCAAGACCGGAGACAAAGGGAGACAACAAGGGAGACAAGGCGGACAGGACCAGCAAGAAGGGAGACAAAAGGAAACAGAAGAGAGACAAGACTGTAGGCAAAGGGAGACATGCGGACACAATGACCCACAAGAAGGGAGACAAGAAGGCAGACGGACACAATGACCAACAAAATGGCAAACAAGAAGGGAGACAAAAGGAAACAGAAGGGGGACAAGGCGGACACAGTGACCCACAAGAAGGGAGACAAGACCGGCCAACAAGAGGGAGACAAAAAGGAGACAAGACAAAAGAAAACAAACACAGTGACCAACAAGAAGGGGGACACAGTGACCAACAAGAAGGGAGACCAAGGAGACAAGCCGGACGGAAGGCGGACACGCTGTCCGGCAGCAAGGCGGACACTCTTACAAAGCATTTAGAGCCCCTAACAGCAGCCTGTTTGGGGAAGTACAGAAATCACCCACAAATGAATAGAAATGCTGGAAAAACAAAAGTAAACAAACCACATCAGAAACAAATTAATAGAAATGCTCCAGCCAGCGGAAAAGGGCGGACACCAGCAGCGCAGGCACCGAACCTGGGAGACAAAAGTAAAGAAATCATTTTAAGGACAAACGAATTGAATGCTGCATGGCCAGCAGAAATAGGCGGACACCAGCGCTGACAGAAAGGGCGGACACATCTTAGGAGAGAAACCCTACGTAACGGCAACCTGCTTGGGGAGTGAATAGAAATGTTGCATCGCCAGCGGAAAGGGGTGGAAATGAGCAGTGACACATCTCGGAGACAAATGAACAGAAATGCTACATGGCCAATGGAAAAGGGCGGACACACCTGGGAGACAAATGAAAAGAGATGCTAGATGGGGCGGACGCCAGCAGTGACAGACCTGGGAGACAGATGAATAGAAACGCTACATGGCCAGGGGCAGACACCACCAGTGACAGACCTAGACCTGGGAGACAAATAGAAATGTTGCATCGCCAGCGCAAAAGGGCGGACATCAGCAGTGACAGACCTGGGGAGACAAATGAATAGACATGCTACATGGCCAACAGAAAAGAGCTGGCACCAGCAGCGGAAAAGGGCGGACACCACCAGTGACAGCGGACGCCAGCAGCGACAGACCTGGGAGACAAAGGCGGACACCAGCAGTGACAGACCTGGCAGACAAATGCATTTTCAGCGGAAAAGGGTGGACACCAGCAGGACAGACCTGCGAGACAAGTGAATAGAAATGCTACATGGCCAGCGGAAAAGGGCGGACACCAGCAG
>CAXAMN010028117.1:552801-580085 GCA_963970005.1 Durusdinium trenchii
ACTAAAGTTGTACTAGAAAGTCGCCAGTTCTCAGCTTCCAGCTCCCCAGCTACTCCGCGTACTAAAGTTGTACTACAAAGTCGCCAGTGCTCATCTTCCAGCTCTCCAGATACTCTGCGTACTAAAGTTGTACTACAAAGTCGCCAGTTCTCAGCTCCCAGCTCCACAGATCGCTCCGCGTACTAAAGTTGTACTGGAAAGTCGCCAGTTCTCAGCTTCCAGCTCCCCAGCTACTCTGCGTACTAAAGTTGTACTACAAAGTCGCCAGTTCTCAGCTTCCAGCTCCACAGATTGCTTTCGCGCGCTCGACACGCACGATCTCCGCAGAGGGTTGCGCGCACAGCCGGCAAATCGCACTCTCGCCTGTATTTCGCGCACTCGACACGCACGATCTTGCGCGCACAGCCGGCAAATCGCACTCTCGCCTGCATTTCGCGCACTCGACACGCACGATCTCCGCAGAGGGTTGCGCGCGGACCGGACAAATCGCACTCTCGCCTGCATTTCGCGCACTCCACACGCACGATCTCCGCAGAGGGTTGCACTTTCGGTTGACGCTGTTCGTCCCACACTCCGCCTTTAAGAGAGAATTTATAAAGTGGGGAAATGTTTTTTCATTAGGACATCTCCCGTGCTAGTTTTTCCATATTTTCCATACTCACACTTGCCCTTGCATAGTCATTGCATGCTTGCATACTCACACTTGCATACTTTGACCCTGGCATACTTCGCACTTGGATGCTTTCGCCCTGGCATACTTCGCACTTGGATGCTTTCGCTCTTCCAGTGTGTGTGTGTGTGTGTGTGTGTCAGTGTGAGTGTCGAAGTGTAAGTGTGTCAGTGTGAGTGTCGAAGTGTAAGTGTCGAAGTGTCAGTGTTCAAAGGATTTTCCGGAAGAACCCTTCGCAATGCTTTCGGGAAAAAGCGGACGGAAGAAGAACGACAGTGATTGGGTGGATACAGATGGTGAACAGAGTGGCCCGAAAGCGGCACAAGAAAAATATGAGAGGGAATCTGCAAGGAATCTGCACTCCAGAAAAACTACCATGGAACCTGAGAATTGACCGGTGGTTTCGACCATTTTCCGAATACCAACCAGTGTGAAAACCTCAGGGTTCATGTTAGTCTTCCAGGGTGTATGTCTCTGATGTGTGTGCGTGTCTGTTTGTATGCGATGTGGGTGCTGTGAATGTGAAAGTACATATACTTATCATACTTGTGGTTTCAGAGTAGATGGCACAGACCCCAATGTCGGTGGTTTAGGACGTCTGTGCCATCGAACCTCTGAAACCACAAGTATGATACTTGTGAATCCATGTCTACACTCGTCCACCAAGACGAACACCGAAAAGCGTCCAGCATCGTACGCTCACGTTCCACGGTTCGGCGAAACCCGCGCTCACCGGTACGCCACACGATCGGATGCTAGCGTGCACACAGACTGGATGCTACCCCTATGGATCCACATACCCTAGGGATCCAGTCGTACCGAACCTCAGGTACGGTGATTGGAGACTATCTATGTAGGCACCTGGGTCGGGCCCAGTCGTACCTCCTGAGGTTCGGTGGCAGTGGATCCCTGGGCATACCGAACCTCAGGTTCGGTACGACTGGGCTCGCCCCAGCCCGCCTACATCCATAGTCTCCGTCTTCACCGCACGGTTCGGTATGTGGATCCATAGGTCCATAGGGTACAAGGTGACACATGTGGCCTTGTTGATATCAGCGCGTTCCCCGCCGCACGTGGCAGACACGAACTCAGGCCGTGCAGAGATGAACTCAAAGCGCCGAAGACAGAAGAAGTACTAGGAACAAGTGCATCGCTTCTAGTAACAAGTGCCTTACTAGTAGTAACAAGAAGCTATTAGTTAACTTAATTTTAGTTTAATTCTAATAGCTTCTTGTTACTACTAGAAAAGAGAAACACAAACCCTAGGGCTCCAGTCGTACCTTCGTTTCGAAAGTGTTTGGGGTGGGTGCCAGGAGGGTCCAGTCGTACCTTCTGAGGAGGTCCTTGGAGCCCTATGGAAAATGGATCATGATATGATTCTTGTACTCCCAAACCAGATCTCAGGCAAGACACCCCCCCCCCCCCCCCCCCCCCACCAAACACGTCGGTCCCAAAGGCGCCTCTTCTTCCTTGCGCCTTTTCTCCTCCTCCTCTTCCCGGCGCTTGGCTTCCGGGTCGTAGACGGAGTCGGAGGCCTGGCTTAGGCGGCTTCATCCGTCATCCGAAGAACACGGAGCCAATGGAGTGTGGGCTCCTTGGGACCCGATGGAAAACAGGAGCCCATGTTGGAGGCTCCAAGAAATTCCTTCCTTCTTCGATCTTCATCAAGACGTCTTCACCGAACCCACACCGATTCCACAATTTGGGCCATTGTGAAGACTTGGACTTTTCGGAGTCTTGGAGCCAAGATCCCAAAGAATCGCGCCAAAAGCGACCGTCGGATCCGGCGCCTCGCTGGCGGCGTCCACTTCGCTCAAAATCTCCTGCGTCCCGAAAGCCATCAGACCGGTGAAGCCCTTCGAGACCAACAGGGAGAGGGGTGGAGATTCAACCCAAAGAGTGAGATCTTCATCCATTTCGCATAGCTTCTTTTTCCGCAGTGTGGGAAGCAACATTGCAAGGTAGTACTGCAAGTGACGCGACCTGAATGTAGCCATGGAGCTACCTGAAGATCCCTTCAAGCGGCCGCTTTGCCCACCTTGGGCCCCTGAAACTTGGGTCAAACAACCAGCATGGTGCCACAAGAGAGGCTGACTGCATAGCAGCGGCAAAAAGAACTGAAGCCGCAAAGGAAGGGGTAACAAGCAATACATAGCAACACAACCACCAGCTCAACATGGAATCATCTCCCCCCTTAAGGGTACCCGTTCCATTGCTTCAGAACAACGTGTGGGGACCCGAAGCGCGGACATCAACTGCAATGGAAACCCCTATCCTAGTGGTACGCTAGCTAGCTATAGCTAGCTGGGTCTGGGGCCTGGCCTCTGGGTGCGGAACAGCCGCGGAAACCAAGTCCAAAACCCTACAAATACCAGACGCTCCATGGGACTGCCATAGGACTGCCGATCAGTTGGGGTGGGCCATGAGGGGTCTGATCGGCAGTCCTATGGCAGTCCCATGCAGTGTCTGGGAGATCATCCAATGTTATCCTTGCTTCAGTGGTCGACACCTCCCATTCTCTAGTGAAAACGTGCATATCATCCCCAAAAACACAGTGGTCAACCCATCCCATTCTGGCTGAAAACGTGCAGGGGGATGTACGTTTTCTCGTGCGACTCAGAATGTCAGCGTCACACCCGATCGAACGAAGCAGACCGTTCGCTTTGTCGGCTCAGGCGACGAAAGTCTCCTCCTCCTCCTCGATGTCTTCAATCGAGGCGTCGGAAACCTGTGGCACACCAGGAAACCCGAACAGCAAAAGTTAAACCAAAGGAAAAGAGAACAGAAAGTGGAAGTGGAGCGAGGTCAAATGAGACCCACCGAAGAATCTTTGGAGCCCATTTCTGGAAGGTGGACATGTGGTTTCGTGTTATTTGGTGTCTTCGTTGGTGTTCTGCACATTCATGCCCAGCTGGAGCAGATGCGCGCAGAACCTCTCGCGGGCATCTTCTCCATCAGCAACGACATCCCAGCAGTCTTGATCGAAACGACCCCTTGGCTTTGCAAGGTCCTGACCAACCTGTGGAAATTGATACCTGTTTGGCTTCCTGGCCCACCATTAATGATTCTTACCGAACCACCAGCTGTTTTACTAAGGATTTTACACGACAAAAACCTGGTCTGTCCCATCCTGTTAATGGTCAACTACTATGGAGTTTGCATGATTTTACAGTACAAAAGGTCTTGGAAGTCCAGGGACACAGCTTCTCCCATCAACTGGGCCCTCCGCATCCGGCACACGGGTCCCCCCCACGTGGCCTTCCTTAGCACTGTAGTTCGCTGCACGTCGGCCTGGGGACGTTCGCACTCCATTTGAACCGGCAGCGTGCACTGAGTACACTCCAACTCCACATCACTTGGTAGGTGGGAGTCACCTAGCATCTTCTTTACAGAGGCCACATGCCTCCTCTTCACATGACCACAGAATTCGGATGGAAGGATTCTAAGCACGGTCTGCGGTCAGTATTCAGCGGTTTTCGCGGGAGAACACCCAACCCCACAAAGAAGAAGGATCTTCCCAGCCGACATGTTCTTTGGCATCCAAGTTGGTTGAAGGATGGATCGTCATCCTCGAGTCTGCCAACGTTCACGATGTCATAGAAAAAGAGCAAAAACAAATGATCCATGTCCATGTCCATCCTGCAGTTTGCGATCATGACTCACACCTTATGGACATGGCGCAGAACAGCACCAACGGCCCAGCGCAGCGCCCTGCGCCCCCTGCACAGTCCCTTCCGCGGACGTCCAAAACAACGGGGTCGCTGGCTCGGGCCGAGCCTCCTGTCGGCGCGCAATCTCCTGGCGCCTGCAACCAAGAAAGATTGAGAACCTCGAAAAATGCATCTTAGGGTGGTTGAGGTGGGTGTCCAATTACTCTTCTATTCTACATGAGATAAGAGATGAAAGAGTATCGCTCGGTATAGCAACACGGGCACCATATACTCAGTAAAAATCTCAGTCATATACTCCTTCCTGCTCATGAACATCGTGGATGAAACGGCACTAAAACTTACAGTCTGAAACATGGAACCTGCAAAACCCGATGGGTGGCTTGTACAGGAGTAGAGGTCCATGTCTGAGTTCAATCCGATGTTTCTGGGTTTTCGGGTCCTCTTTGGCAGTAGGTGATTCGGTATATCTGTTTGGTGTTGCGAAAGAGCTCCTGGCATTGGAGAAAAACCTTAAAGATTGAAAACACAGAAATACCACTCAGAAACGCTGTGATCGATTCAAGAACATGGATCCTGGGATCAGTGGATGGATAGATGATATCCTGATGATCTCCACACAGTTTGAAGTCAAAAGACTACACTTGGATATCGTTTGCCGTTTGCCGTTTGCAGGACTTCAACCCTCTAGCTAGTCCACCAGGGGAACAACCCCTTCGACTAGAGAATCCGAACCAGAACGACCGACCCTAGCAGCGGACCTTCAGCTCTTCCAACAGAGGGGGATGTGAGACCTGCACTGTCGGACCCATAACCTAGGGTTTAGGGTTTAGGGTAGCGGCTCACCTTCAGTCTGGGGTATACCCATAACCTGGGAGAGTCCAACCGTCGGGTTCTGAAGAACCCCATCAGCCTGTCCAGACGCCCTTCCCCATCCCCTGCTCCCTCCGACCTGTCCAGACGCCTGAGGGGCGGTCCAGACGCTGAACCAGACGCTGAACCAGACGCTGGAACCAGACCATCAAGTCAGGAAACCCCCTAGGTCGACCATAAGCAAGCCTCACAGACTCTAACAGACTCTGGAGTTCGCCCAATGATGGGCTGAAAGCAGTATATAATGATGGTCGTAAATGGCTGTCGCTGGGTTGCTTGGTGATGGCCGGCCAAAAAGCGCGGCTCACCTGGATGTCTGCTGGGTCTGCTGGGCTTTGATCTCACCTTCCAAAGAAAAACTGCCACCCACATGTGTGCGGGGAAGGCATAACACCAAACACAAACGAGGTAGCCATGATGCTGGAAATGCCATTGAAATGACATCGCCGCTGGGCTTTTTGCCGGCATGACCAAAGCCCAAACTCTTTGCAATCCTGCTTTCTGGGGCTGGAATACTCTCAACTACTGGCCGGGACCGTCCATGGCTGCATTGTTCCCTAGTAGTTGAGGGTATGGGCTGGATGGAGAAAAAACTGTTTGCCAGGTCGGGCATCCGTCCGCCAGACCTGCTCAGGCACTCCCAGCTTCCGGAAACGGAAACAGGTTCGAGCCACAACCCTATGTGACTCGGCCGGAACACTACACCCCTTGCAAAACCGCTACGCAACCAGGTCTAGTCCCCCAAACGAACTCCGAGCTCCCAATCACGCCCCATCGGCCTCCACCGCCACGGCTCAGCCGGTGCCCCGCTCGGCCCCGACGCGTCCCTCAGGTCCTGACCCGGAAGGCGCCTCCACGCCGGAGCTCACGCCGGCATCGCACGACTCACGAGGCGCAGACGCGCACGAGAACGCACGACATCCCATTTCGGCCGGCTGGGAGGGCCTCGAAATCCCATTTCGGCCGAGCGGACTGGCACGTCGTGAGGTCATGGCGCGAGGTCGTGATGTCATGCGTGGTGAAGCCCGTGGAAACCCGTGGAGAAAGAGGGATGGAGTGACTTCTGTGACCAAAACCTTGAGAAGTTCTCGGAGTTGGGCGGCCAATTCCGACCCCATCTCCAAGTTGGAGAATGATTTCGAATCATGAATGATCACTGTCCACCCATTCTTCAATGATCTGCTTCACCACTTCTTCTGCTTCCACCCCACGGGCTCTACAAAAGTGCTCTCCAGCCTCAAGCTTCTCCACCTCCTCTGACACACTCAGATCCTGGCCGCCCCAAAACCCGGACCCCGCCCCGCTTCGCCGGTGCCCCGACAGGAAGTTCAGCCGTCCCGACTTCGGGGCACTCACGAGTCGCCTGCGATCTGTTCAGGGCGCCGGGTGGAGTTGGGATCCGAAGGCGATCGTCGGCGTCGGAGATTCAGGTGGAGTCGTTCGATTCCTTCGGCGCTTCGATTGCGGTGAGGGCGTCGGAACGAAGGCTGAAGGCTGAAGGCCTTGAACTGGGCGTCGGAGCGAGACAATGGCTGAGGATTCTTTGCCTGACCTCCGGATAACAGTACAAGTGCATTCGACAGTGATTGTAAAGAATCCAAATCGAGATTCTTGCCATGTCTTTACCTGCCACGAAGAGCACCGCCACGGTCGAACCGCCCACACCGGGGAAGCACCTGACGGGAGGTTCCCCCCCCCTGGTTGGAGGTTCTGCACCCCAAAATGGTTAGCCACACCGAGGGGTGTTGCCAAACTGTAGTCTTCGCCTCTTCGCTGGGCGCTTCTTCTTCTTCACCTTCTTCACCTTCTTCTTCTTCTTCTTCTCGCCCCCGGAAGTCGCCTCACGCCAGGGCCTTTGGTCCGGTCTTCCCTCCCCCGCCGTTGCCTGTGAAATGGACAAGGTCGCATCAGGCCTGAGAAGGGGCGGTGAGAGCGGGTCTTTGGGCATCAACGGCAGTGGATTTGCAAAGGCTTTCGGTGTGTGGTGAACAAACCTATCCAGGTATCCACAAGCAAAAGGTACAACATGTAAGGACTCTAGACCCTGAAAATGCAGAAATTATATAAATTGTGCCAGCACCTCCTAAAAAACAGGTCACCAATTGAAACCTGCAACAGGGCCTTTCCCACCCAACCCTCCATGCTTTTGGAGACCTGTTGGAAACCGGTGCTGGTATAAATGGTATAAATGCCGATGGGTCCACTCCAAATCGATGGGAAACACAGTAAGTGGCGACTCGTGGCAAAAAACGGTCAGCGGGTCAGCGATTGAAACACCAAGAAGTCACCCAAAATGAATCAGAAGGCGATTTCGCCATCTAGCTGGTGCACTGTGGTGCTTTGACTGTGGTGCAGTCATGTGCAGTCGGTACAAGAAAACATTCAAGATTCACAGGACATCGTACAACTATCAAAGTAACGTCAACATATAGGGTGACTTGTTTGTCTTTTTGTCCAAAGTCATTGATCGCTATACCTCTTCCTGTCAGCCTTGTTGGCTTGGGGAACATGCCTGCAACTTCAGTGATTCATCATTGCATGTGTTGCATCACTCTCAGCTGGAGACCGGCCCTTCTGATTCATCGCTTCCTGCTCCTTCGATCAACCGCTGATTTCACCGATGCTCTCCACCGATCCTCCATCAATCTCGCTCGGGTTCCCCTGCAGTGCGTCCTCCGATTTTACCTCCGGCCGTCGACGCTTCGTCCGACGGCGACCCCCTCGGGGGGTGGAGCGAGAGGAGAGGAGAGGAGAGGAGAGGAGAGGAGAGGAGTGCCGTAGTAGGTGACGGCCGCCGCGGGTGTCACCCCGAAGCAGCTTCCCCATGTCGCGGAAGGGGGGAGCCGAACACACCGGGCCGGAGCACCGGGCCGGGTTGGGTGTGAGCGAACAGCGGGGCGGAACTGGAAGCCTCTACTCGACCAGGGGCCGGAACCAAACCATGAAAAAAACCAAGGTTCTCACATACAAAAGCCATGTGTTTTGCTAGGGATAACCAGGTTTTTGATGGTTTGTGGGGGCTCGGACGGGTAGGGCGGGGGCTCCATGAAGCGCCCCCGTCTCCCGCTCCCACGCGGTTTCGTTGGGCTCCGCTGGGGTCTGGCTTCGTTCCGCCCAGTCATGTGGGACACGAGGCCCGGTGGAACTCGACGCCGGGTCCATTTGTTGTGGAACAGTTCGGTTGGGTCGGCAGGGTCGTCCGTTCAAGCTACGCATGTGATCAAAAGATGCCGGGAAAGAGATGAGCCCCCTGATTTCCAGGAGACCCTCCATTTCGGAGAAAACTGTGAAGGAGGTGCTGGTATATTGCATCATACTGACCAAACCCACCGCAGCCGCCACATGCCTCGGACTTGGAGGTGGCCAACGGTTCGTCGAAGTCCTCGGTGTAGCTCTGCCCGCTGGCGCTGGCAGCGCTGGCCGCGCTGGCGATGCTGGCGCTGGACTCGTGCTGCTGCGCGGAGGAGCGCGAGTAGTCCTGCTCCTGGGATCGGAGGATGGAAGACTATCTTCAATCAGAAGAAGCGGATTTCGAGCTTTCATCCTCATGGTGCGCACCTGTAACATCTATAATAATGCCTCTCATGTTTGTGGAATAGGGTCGGTCTCTCAGATCCCGATCCCCTAAACCAAGCCTCATCCCCAGGTCGCTGTTCACCCACTCTCGGCATTCGTCCCCACCCTCCGCCTCCGCGGGCGACGGAGGTGATAGACTTCGTGAAGCGGCTTCAGCACTCCTGGAGGCACTCCGTACTCTTCGTCAAGGGGTGGAAACTCTCTTGGAAAAACCTGGAGAACCTGAGCGTTCCAATTGGCCCAATTTTGGAGACTAAGAGTGACTAAAAGTCTGGCCGTTGCCAGCAATTGTTTTAACTATACGGATTGAAAAGATAACAACACCAGGTCGACCTTTCTTACAATCGTCGAGTGTAAGGCTAGGGTAGAGGGTCCCGTTACTCTGAGTTAAAGAAACCAGTCATAGTAACCACTCAGGCATGTGAGGTCTTGGAGGATCCAGTCATAGTTGGAGGTTTTGGCCCACCACTCAGTGCTCCCGTGACTGGATCTTCCACCACTGGGGCACTGAAGAGTGAGTGCTGGCCCTGAGGGAGTCGTCTAAAACAGGCTGAAACGGAGAGACCAAGCTGAGTGCTGGATGCAAGCACTTAAACATTCTGACTCGAATTAGGTGTCTTGTATCAGTTCTGGACAAGATAAAAGTGACTTTGGAGTTCTATACAGGCCTACAGAGCTCATTGCATTGCTCCTGACGGAAGACGAGCCCGGCCCGGCCCGCCGTGTTGCCGGAGACTTCCCGCCGCCGCGCGCCTCTGCGTCGGACTTTCTTGTGACCCTGCCGACCGGCACGGACGCCGTAACGCCTACGTCGCGTCAACAGTCCAGGATCCGTGGTGAACTTGAGGATCAACGTCCCACAGATTCAGAGGACTTCAGGAAAAAGACGCAGGTTCACCACCAGGGGCTTCCCCAAGGCTTCAAGACAGACACCACGTTTGGGCGAAGGGAAGGAGGGGATTCGTCCCATGTGTCAGCTGTGAGTTTCGCACCAAGTGAGTTCCAACATTGAAAGGGATATATCTGTAGAGGCTCCCGACCACACAACACCACTGCACACCAGTGGAAGACGAAATCGAACATCATCTCGGGCTGGGCACCCCTTTGCAGGTGCATCGACGTTTCCGATCTTAAAAAGCATCCCTCAGCTCCCTCTGCAACCCCCTGAGCACCTGGGTCATCAAAATCCTCAGAGTAGTTCTCCTGGCCGAAAAGCTTCGTCTCATGCTGAGCTTCCCGCCATTGGTGGTTGCGACTCACTGCATGAACACTCTTTAACCCTTCCCAGCAAGTGCCACTAACTGCTAACCATGTGGCTTCTGGGGAGTTGGGACATGAAGTTGATGTGTTTCGTTTCCGCATGCCACCGGAGTCACCGCCCAGCCTACAACTGCTTCGTCCTAAGCGGAACAACAACAACCAGCAGGTCCCTCGTCAGAAACCGCTGCAGGGTGAACTGTTCCAGCATCATCCACCATGCATTGACACGATGGGCTGGCATTCTGCCGTTGCCAGCAACTGCAGAAAACACGATATGTTTGGAATAGGATTCAAGAACCCTAGGCTTCCAACCACCATCAACTTAATAGGCTTTACCAAATAACCATTGTTTTACATTCTTTTCCTAAAGAGTTTACACTATTAAGACATACTAAAAGACGTTAAAACCAGGTCTGTCCCACTTGTTTGAATCTTGGAAGTCGAATGGGAGAACACTGAGTAGGCACACTGACCCCTTCGAACGGCATCGCAAGATGAGCACCTCAACCGCATCGCCGGAGTAGCTGAGCTCCTCCTCGCCGACTTGAGGACGAGTTACGCAGACAGGCACCCGGTGGCGAAGTCCAAACGAGCGACTGGTGACTGGTGCGCCTTCTTTATATATTTACTGAGCTGCTAGTTCGCTAGAAGTCCAAAGACTATATGTTTCCCCACTGAAGTAAAGCATATTCCTTTTCGGGTCACCTAAAGACCATTCTTTTGATAGTCTTTGACTCCCAGGGAGTTGTTTTTTGAACTTCACAGCATGCTCAGGCTCAGGCCGAAATGCTGGTGAATTCGGGCAGGGTGAGCTGCTAGTTCATGTTTCGAATCCCACGGTCTGCAGATTTCACTACAGTTCCCATCTTCCAAACCACCTAAGTCATCCCACCCTTGGGACCCCCTCCTCACGGCCCGTCCCCCGTCCCCGTCTCGGACCGCGGCGGCTCGAGTCAGCGTCCTCGATGGAACCGGAGCCCGACGCATCGCCGACCTCGGTGTCGGCCGGTGGGCTCGGTCGCGTTCGGCCGAGAGGCAGTTCGGACGTCCTTCCGCCGCGGTGGTGTGAGCGAGCGTTTCGCTTGGGTCGGAGGACACCGCGGTGCTTTTGGCACGGCAGGGGGGGGACCACGAAGGCGGGAAAAGGAGCGGCTGGAAGGCTGGAAGACATCGGGCCGGCACAGCGGAGAGGGGTTGTAGGGGAGGTTTGGGAGATGATGGATGGTTCTTTCTGACGTATCCCATCACCACAGGCCGAATAAAGGACGAGAAGAACAACCGCAGGTCTGGCTCTTTGAGGACTCACTTGGAAAGACTTCAAACTTCGAAAGGTAATGAAAGGTATTATATAACCGTATAACCGAAGAGCCACAGCTTGGTGAAGAAAGCACCTAGAAATCCAAAAGAACCAGAAAAGAAACAGTTCCGGTTGTTCCATAACTGAGATTCTTTACAAACACAAGAAGTGGCACTGCAGGGAACATGGCGAAGTATACTCTAACCAGGTGTGGGGTGTGCCCATTTTAGGAGATGAGATCTGATGCAGGACCTGGACTCACTTCATCATTTCGCGTGGACACCTTGGGTCCAGAGAGGTGCTGCACAACAGAAAGTAGAAGCTCGCGCAAGCAAGTCTTGGGAAGAATCTCTGCCATGGCAGTGGGGTCACGGAAGCCGTAAGTCTGGTCTTGTTCCGCACATCGAATCCCACACTCACTATGGTCACCCATACGTACACTGGTGAAACCCAATGAAAGTTCCTTCGCCTCCGGTGTCACCCAGCGTCCTTCAACACCCTCCCCGATGGCCCGGGTGCCCAGGCGATGCCGATGGCCCTGGAGACAGTCCGGTGCTTCGGTGGCTTCTCGTTTTGGCCAAGGCCGAAAAGAAGAAGAACAAGGAGGGACAAACAGGTGCGAGGTGCGAGGTCAGTCTTCGTGAAAAAACACCGAAAAGGCGGTTTCTCCCCTTTTTTTCGGGGGGGGGAGGAAAGAGGTGAACCGACCCTTTGGATCGGAGGTGGTATTTTTTGGAGTCAAACCTGCAGTTTGGGCCGAGGGAAAGGGCAAGGTTCTGGTCAGCTGTAGGGAGCAGTCGTTTAGCAGGAGAAGAAGCAGAAGAAGCAGAATCTCCTTCCATCCTTCCATCCTCCATCCATAGGCCTCTGCCGCTTCATCCCAAACCATCCGCGATTGACGAGTCCAAGACCCGAACCCCGAGTCCCCGAGTCCCCGGAACCGCCCCGACACGTCCATGCACTGCTGTTGGACCCGTCCCGTGACCTTTTTTCAGCCGAAGCCCACCGCGCCGGCAGCTTCCTCATCCAGCTCCTTTCCACGAAAAGAAGGGTAGAAGGGTCACGAGGCCGGTGGATGAACGAAATGAATGGTGACCATCCCACCAGAGGACCATCCACCATCCACCAGCGAGCGAGCGTCTGCCCACCAAACTCATTTCTAAAAAACCTGTGCCGATAGAGTCGCATGATGTCGCGTCTGGCTTAAAGGACATCATGACAATGAGACACCGAGATCGTCTGGTGGAACATGGGGAGATCGCGTCCCAAGCATTTCACGCTACGGATTCGCAGCGTCCGCAAGAGTCTTCACAGCAGTCGTCCGTCCCATCCTTCAGCGTTCGCTTTGAAGGAAACAGCAAGGGAAACCACCCAAATCCCCAGTCCGTATTCCATCCAGCTTCACCACCGCACTTTTTGATGCTTTTCACGCTTTCGCATCCAAGTGGTCCTGTTGGTGACCATTGAAAACTCCATCTCTCCAGGCCCCGGAAGCGGCTCTTCCTCCAGGCCCTTCCCTTCCGGTCCCCCTCTTCCTCCAGAGCTGACTCAGCCTGGCTGGGTCTCCACGGTTGAAGCTCGGGGAGCGCCAGGCATTGCAGTGCCTGGCTCCCACGCTGCCGGTCTTACTGTGCTCCCTCGGGTCACCGTGCCACCATGCCAGAGCTGGAGCTCCGCCGGAAGCCAAGAGGAGCTCCGCACCCAGCCGGGCATTCCAGGGGCATCGAAGCCAATCTTTCGGATCAAGGGAAATCAACTGGTCCAAAACTTTCCCAAAACCTAGGACCTACCTGGAAAACCCCGTCCCAACCAGAAACAGTCCTGCTTCTTCCAATATGCCTTGCTTGAAATCCTTTACGGAATTCACCGACGGCACGAGACCTGGTGGGACCGGTCCGTGAAACCGAACGAATGCGGCAAACAGCACTTGTGGTGGGAAAAATTCACCACCCCAAAACAACCATGAACTGTGCTTGGCTTTTTGCTTCAACCAGAAGGAAGAATTCCCCCAAAGGGGTCGTCGCCTCCAGTGACTTCATCGTCTGAGACGGCTGAGACGTCCGAGACGGACCCCCGCGCGGCCGATGCCGGACCCCCCCGCTGCGGTGACCCCCCTCGCCGCCTCGGCGTCCCCCGCGGCGGCGGCCGCCGCGTAGAGCTCCGCCGCCGCGGCGTAGCGCTGCTGCTGCCAGCGCCGGCGCGCCAGGCGTGTGAGCGCCGGAAAGAAGCCCCTAGGGTGGAGTGAGAGGAGTGGAAGGAACTGGGAGGAAGAAGTGGGACCCAGGTGACCTGTCTGAGGTGTTTTCTTCTTTGGGGATGGTGAGAAAACCGTTGGAGATTGAAGTGCCGTTCAAAGACTGATGGATCATGCCGAGAAAATGAATTCACTTCCCAAGTTCACTATATAACTCTTGGCCCCGGAAATGGAGCCCACGCCTCTCCGCGCTGCGCTGGAACCACTCCTCGGCAGCATCTTCGTCTTGGAGTCCGGCCAGGCCGCGCCTGACAGACGTGGAGGTTGGGCCTGGTGGGCCTCGTGGGATCTGTTCGTTCCCAGTCTGCCACTCTTGGCCGGTGACTTCCCAAAGAAACACGGGGGAACCTTCCCATGGTTCCCAACAGGGATCCGGGACCTGGATTTGACCCCATGACACAGGGAGGGGAGGGTGCCTCAAAATGTTCAGGCGACGGATGGACGACTTGGGGCTTCACTCCATCAGGTGCTGTTTCAACTCATAAGCTGCATCGACCAACTCAAGAACTTGGCCAGGGTTAGCTATCCTCCCGCAGCGATGCCTGGGCACCTCCCCTCTAGTCTTTTTTGTCAACATCCAATCTCACTCCCATGCCACCGAAATTCCAAACAAAAACAACTTGCTCCCAGGCGCTCGTACATGTCGCCCAGGTAGAAGGCCGCTTTGGGCTCGCTCGCAGCCGCTGAGCGCCTCCGTTCGGGAGGAAAGGAACCCGGCGTGAACCGGTCCGTGAGCTTCAAAAGGAGAACTCGATTCCCTAACCTTCAGTTTGACCAGTTTAAAAATGGGACAGACCTACAAAAAGTGAATGTCCAAATGCAGAAGCTGTGAATTCTGTACGAGACCCAATGAATGGGACTCGCCCGAATAGTCCGAGATACATGCAGAAGCTGTTGATTCAATAAAATCCCCCCCCGTGGCACCTGGGGATCTAAGACCATTTTTCGGAGATGAGGGGGCTTGGACCATTTCAAACATGCGACAGACCTGGTCTTGTCGTGTAAAATCCTTTGTTGCTGTAGGATACAGACATGTAGGGTGTTTCATAAACAAACATCAACTCCAACGTAGGCTACGCAAATGATACTCAATGTAGACTCTTGTTATATTTATCCCTAGGGGATCCAGTCGTACCGAACCTCAGAAGGTACGACTGGACCCTCCTGGCACCTACATGTTTCGGTGTCTCCGTCCTCACCTAGCCTGAGAAGGTACGACTGGATCCCTATAGGGTATGTAGACTGTTGATGATTTTTTTGCATCACCACCCTTCGGTGGCGCCTGGAGATGCAAGACCAGGTCGTCTATATCGATCAAAGGTCGTGCTCAGGTGTCAACATCCAGCACCACCCAGTCTCCCGGTCGGGTGGGTTTGGTTTGACCCCCCCTCTTGAAGATGTATGTTCCATCCAATAAACCACCCAACTGCTGGATTGCACTGGGTGGGCCTCCTCAGGAGGACGGAAGACCTCCTATGTTCTCCGTGTGGGTCACCTGGCCTCCTCAGTAGTCTATCCTGTTCATGTTCAGTGGGAGCCAATGCAAGCCAATTGTAGGGCCTTGAAATCAATGGATTGGTGCAAGGCAAGACAATTCTGTTTGGCTGAAAAACAGCGTGTATTTAGGGGGGTGGTACCATATATATATATATATATATAGAGAGAGAGAGAGAGATCTCTCAAAAGAAGACCTCACACAGGTGTCTTCGACATCTACAAGTGGTTTTCCCTCTGGATCTGACAGAAAGTCCAAATAGCAACCGACAAGTCGTGATCTTTCATGCTGTTCTTCCTCTGATGACTGATACGGCGTTTAGGATGCCATGAGGGATACACGACATCCCTTGATGCTCGTATTGATGGTGTATACCCCCAAAATACTTGGCTCTCCAAGAAAACGATCATCCTGCCAAAAACAACCTCCGAGGCACATCCATTCTGCCGCTTCCTTCGTCTCCAACGTCTCTCGACTCAACCTGAGACAAGGGCACGGTTCGTATGCGAACTGACAGGGGCCGCAACTGTCGAACGGTTGCGGCACCTCCTTGGCACGTCGTCCGAACCCGTCCGAACCCGTCACCTTGGGTCTTAGAGCATCACATCTTTGATGATTCTGAGGGCATTCTTCTATCTTCTCTGGCATCTGCAGGGTCCAGGCGCCGCTTCGCTCGGAAACCCCCTCTCCCGGCCCTCTTTCCACCTCATCAACCCCAACCACCAAAGGACAACCCCACGAACCAACCCATGCCCCACCCCCCAAACGTCGTTCCCAACAAGACCCGGTCCGCCGGGACACAGGAGCAGCGCCAGGTTCAGCATCGCCGGGCCGTGGCGCTGCCGCGCCGCGGCGCGGAGCCAGCGCTCCGCAGCCTGACCACTCGCTTCGACGGGGATGGAAAGAGTCTGGGTTCCTTGGCTCTTAGAAGGTCTAGTTCCAGGAGGAGCTGGGAAATCATCGATTCGGAAGTAAAGGCTTTCGACATCCCCAACAATGTGATTGCAGGAAGACGGAAGACTCAAAAAAACAGTCTTATAGCAAAAAAAGGAAGGCGCATCCCTACTTTGGTCTCGAAAATTCAACAAAAATCACCTCACCCGCCAGCATTCCACTGACGCTTCGCCTCCACGTCCTCCTCCAAGAGTGCCAAGTTGTTCATGGCAGAGCAGTGCCCCAACTCAGCGGACCGCCGATAGTGCGCGCGTGCTTGGGCGACGTCCAGCGCCTGGAAGACGATGAGGAACGGAGCGCGGCGCAGAGCCAGACGAGAGAAATGAGGAACGGAGGGGGGGGAGGGGTTGGACTGAGTGACATCAGTTCCCAGAACCAGCTCAAGGACTCCGATTGACTCTGGAGCACTAAGTAGACTAAGTCGACGTGCTTTAAAGCTGTGTTGCATAGAATCAGAGTCATGCCAAAAGGAAGCTAATCCAATATGCCCCTTCTGGACAAGCTTCGAATCTCTTGTGACGACAGTACTTCGCTGGTTGGATGTCCGTTCTTCAGCCGAACCACCCAGCAATAGCCTCACTGACGGCCAAAGGCTCGGGTTTTCCGTTGAAAAGTGCTTGCGATCCGTTTGACCTCTTGTGCAAATGGTCTCTTGCGATCGTCTCGGAAGGGAAGAACGACTCCTACACCCCACGTTTGAGAGCTCCGAATTCCGAAGAGCCATCGATTCTTACCAGTCAAGCGTTACACATCTCCCTTCGTACTCATTTGCTTTCGCCTACAGGTCCCAGGTCACACAGGTCTATTGCTCCCGCCCGCACCTTGCCATGAAGGCCCAGTTCGTACTGAACTCCAAGATTGTAGAGCCTTCCAATCCAGGAGTCACATAGCTCGGGTGGTGGTCGTTAGTCCCATCGGATGTGACATGGGCACCCCGACGACCTCCGTGAGTTCGGCAAGCCGAGCGAAGCCAAACACAGCCGAAGCCAGCTGCTCCAAGAGATGACGAGACTTGAACGGAGCGTTCTCCGGGTGGTTCACCAGGTTTTGTGAGGAGTTCTCCTTTGCAAACGGGTCCGCTACCTTAAACAACTGAGAGGTTCACCCGATATTGATCTTCCCACAACTGGATCTGTGAATTCACCAAAATCTGTTGGGGGCGGCACTGTTCATTCATGACAAATGCCGCAGCGCGGCATATGAAAGAAGTCCCAAAGCGTACTTTCAAGCCGCGAACCGACTTGTCTTCTTCATCAATGAAGATGCCTCAACCAAAACAGAACAGGCTTAGCGGCCAGTGGGCTCAAAAGCCTCCGAAAAGGTCTGGCCTTCAATCTGCCCAGAAGCCAAAATGAACAATTATGTAGTTCTCTTCAAAAGCCCCTTGCGACTCTAGACCCCTCTTAAAGCTCCCTTGGCAAAGCTTCATGTGCCAACACTCCACTCCACCTCCTCCGCACGACCCGAGCTCCACCGAGCGGCGCTGCCGCCGAGGGGACGCCCTCGTACCAGGGGGTGCTGCCGGTCTCGACGGAGTTCGCGGAGTCCTTGAACCAGAAGATGAGGCTCAAGCGCTCGCCCTGACGAAGAAGACTTGGAGACCCGACAAGACACGGTCACGCGAGAGGGCGAAAGGAAAAGAGACTGGAGTGGAGTGGCTGAGAGTGGCTCCAATATATACACCAAGAGAATCACCCAAACAAGTAAAAATTATATATATATATATACATATCACACGCAATAGGGAGTCAGATGTTTTGGAGTGAGCTCCAACCAACTTGGAGACTCGAAGAGATGGCTGGCTCATGAGTCGTGCTTACCACCCCACCCACCCCCTTTGGGCTCGAAAGGGATTCCAAACACCGCCCCGACTGGTGGAAATTGATTTGTGCTGCGTTCCATCACTATGAACATGTCTCAACCACACACTGCCCCCCCCAAGGGCCCGGGGCCAAGGCCCTCAACGGCCAAAACACCTTGTGGAACGGTGAAACAAGGTGAAACATCCACCAGTTCACGCGCTTTTGGCCGCCCAAAAAGGGGCCCGTGGGGGGTGACGACGTGCTCGGTCACGCGGTGTAGGTGAGGGAAAAAAGGACAAATTAAGTCAGGGTTTAAGCTATGAAGTTGTTTGATGTGAATAGTAGAATCATTGACCCCTGTGAGCCTGTGGTAGGAATTGGTGGACATTTTGGCGCGGGACGCTTGGGGCTACTGAGCTGCCCAAGGGCAACGAGCCGAGCCGGGCGACGGATGGGTTTTGGGCATCACCACTCCAGGAGACTGAAAAATGATCACCTTCCCGACCGGAGCCCTGCTTCTGAAGGGTCCCTGTGACCCAGGGTTGAACCAGCAGACCACGGACCACGAGCTGTGACCCAGGTCACTGAAAAAGGGACCAGGGCCCCTATAAGGGCTGCAAAAGGGACCCTCCAAAGGTCACGTTTGAAGAAGCTGGAAGTCTGAATTCTTTCCACGTGCCCACAGGCTGCCTACATCTTACATGCCCAACAAACCTCAAGCTCGCACTCCTCAGGCTCACTCACTCCAAGTCTCTCAAAAGACAAACCTCCCAACGCCCCACCCACGCGCGGAACCAACGACACACGGTCAGCCAGACGGGTCGGTCGGACGGCCTCGAAGACCTCCACGCCGTGCTGCAAGTCGAAGCGATGCAACAGCACGTCGCCCGGAGTGAGATCGCAGAAACGTCCTCGTCGTCCGGCGCGGAGTGAAGAAAGAAACGCGAGGGGCTCGAGTGGTGAAAACACCGGTCATGAAATGAAGGTCCTAGCCGTGGGCCCTGGGTCTGTTTCGGACTTTTTGGGTCAAAGACATGGACAAACTGATGGAATTCATGCCGTGGTCTCAAATTTTCAGATCAGAACAGCTTGCAGCTTGCGAGGCATGTGTGTGTGTAGAGGAAATTTGATGTTCAATATATTTGAAGGTCCTTATCACAACGACATAAGATGACATAACAACATACTGGAACACCCAAATCCCAAAACTGGTGGTTGTCTAGGTTGAGCTCCACCACCAGTTCAGAAGCGCTAGAAGCGTTACGCACCGGTCCGGTCATGCCATGCTCATGCAGAAAGGTAGGACGGGCTGGGAAGTCAGTTCCCAAAAACCAAGTTGACAGCTCAAGTGCTCAGTGCTGAGGTTCCATCGAAAAGAATTCACCGATTCACGCGAAAAGAAAAGACATTCCAAACGAACCCACCCCCATCCACACAGAACTCACCATCAGGTCAGCCATCTCTGGTCTCCTGAAAACAAAAAAAAAAGGACAATGGCAGCTAGCACATGAGCTGTGATTCCGGCTGTTCTCCTTTCTTCTTCAGTTCAAGTCATTGAGCCTTGCACGACTGGCTGCACCTGTTTTATCAACACAAAGAAGACGAAGACGTGATTCCTCTCCCAAGCGTCGTGACTCCACTGCGGGCTCCGGCTGCAAATAGAGTCCTGCAGTGGCTTTCGTGTAGGAGCGCCACGAATTCATTCACGTGGATTGCTTCAGACACAAGCATCCTGCAGCACTGCTGTTGTTTCTTGTTCATTTGGGTGGTTTCGCTTCACCATCTTCACTCAGGGTGATATCACAAATCTGACCAAAGCATATGGAAAAAAGAGAAAGAAATCTGTGTATTTGTATATACACAACTCCAACTACGAGCCTCTTCTTGACCACATCTCAACAGAAAAACCCTTGCGTCCTCCCCCTTCACTCTCGCCACCACCCCACGACCGACCCACTCCCTGCCACCGCCCCCGTCCTCCGCGGAAGGCGTCCGGCTCGGAGAGGCCCAGCACCGCCGTGGCGTAGGCGTGGCCGTCGTAGTGCACCCCGTGGCCCCGGCGCTCGCCCGGCGCGTACCTGTCAGAGCGCCGCAGGCGAAGGCGTAGGTGAAGTCGCGTGCTGGTGTCGTTTGGGTGATCAGTGACCTTCTGGTTCTGTTGGTTTTTTCGGGGGGGGTGGTTGTTGCCGTTTTTTTTAAGAGGTCACTGAAAAAAGAGACACTCCAAAAATAGGTCGCTATAGGGGTTTTAAGGTCCTGGTGGGAGGAGTGGATTCTGGTTGGGAGGGGTCCTGTTAGGCTGTTTCGGCTTCAGAGTCGGTTCTACTGGAGTCGGTCCACTCAGACCCGGTGACTTGTTCCAAAAAGCAGACCCGGTGGCCCGGTGGCCCGCTGACATGTCTGAGATGTCGCGGAAGGGCTGGAAGTTCCAAAGTACCTTTGGCAAGTCACTCCATCCAGTGCCTGTGTGAAAACCTATGCCTTCCAAAGCGAGTGAAAACCTGTGTGTCCACTTGCCCAGATTTGCCCAGTACCTTCCTGACCTCCTCACCTTCCCTTCTCACTTCCGCCTGCGCGCCAGCACCTCGGAGAGCGCCAGATTGGGCTCCTCCAGTGCGTCTCGCAGCGCCGGCAGCAGGCGCTCTTCGACGAAGGGCGCCAGCAGCGCCTGCAGCTGCAGGTCCTGCGACGAAGCTACGGCCACAGCGGTGTCAAGGTTGGGCAGTGGAGGAGAGCAGGTTGGCTTGTCAAACCCAGGGTGGCCTGGACATGTTTTTTCTTAGATCCCGTTAAACGACAACCCACTTGAATCAACGAAGACATTCACCTGGGTCTACGGACTACAGCACATCTGGTGTGAGTAGAATTGGATGAGTTGCGCTTGTCGAACCTGCAGTGGTTCGAGCTAAACTGGGGACTCAGTGGTGTCTTGAGATGAGGGTGATCACTCCAATGTCAACGACAGCTGGTGACCCAGTCGTGAGCATCCACCAGAACCTCAAAAAAAGGAGCAAGCGATCAGGAGACCTTCCCAGTGCACACTAGTGGTTGAGCATCCCAAGAAACACACCAAAACAACGAAAAAGAACAGAAAGAGTTTCTCCACCATCTCCCGTCCTCCATCTTCCTCCCTCCCCAGCTGCTCCCGGCCCCGCACTCCTGCCACTTGCCTCGACACAGCGGGTTGAACTCGAAGCTGGGCCCCTCGTCCACCGAGTCCGCCGTCGCCACGAAGGCCTCCGGCGCCCGTTCCAGCGCCGCGCGCAGCACGGAGGCCGTGGCCGGCGGACAGAGGCCGCGCAGGCAGAGGACCCGCGAGCGGCCGGCTCCTGCTGGGTCCGGAGGACGTCGCCGGGGGGGGTAAGGAGGGTAAGCAGGGGAAGCAGCGATGGAAGATGATATGGTGCTTTTGTTTGGGGGGGGGGAGGAGGCCCTCGTTTCACCTGCTCTTCTCCCTTTTTCGGGGTTCGGAGCTGAGATGCGCCAGGACCTGCGATGCTCGGAGAAAATGGTTCTTTTCAAAAATAATGATGCTTGGCCTGGCATGTCCATCTCAACGTGCCTGGGCTGTGGGAAAGTGCCCAGAAATCAGGGCTGGAAGAATGTGGAAGAATGTGTTTACCCAGAAGTCCCAGGAGATTCGCCAACAACTTCAAACCACAGTGTCAAACATTGAATTCCATTCGAGAATTCTCGGATTGTTGTGTGAATCCGGCCACTGGGTTTGCCTCTGAAAACATCCATCCAAAACCGCATCCGCATACGTCGCCGCGTCCGCTACGGCGCCGTGTCCAGCCGTCCGGGCTCCTGGCGTGTCCAGCTCGCTCTCCTCCACCACACCGCGCCAGCCCCCGAGCTGTGCCGACCTACGCCCTTGGAACTCGAAGTGCCGGAGGCCTCAACAAAAAAACACCATGCGCGCACGTGGGCACACACACCAGGGGTTTTTTGTGTGTTTTTTCTTCGGGCGATAAAGGCCAAGTCTTGCTCGGCCTCACCGCCGCGAACGATGGAGGTCCCACCACCACTTGGGGTCTTTTGGTCCCACCAACCCCTAAGCAGATTGCTTAGAAATACCATGCAGCCAATGAAGGCCACCAGCACCAGTTACCAGCACGGCACAAGGACAACCGCAACCACAACTCTCCCATTCCCTCGCCACTTCCGCCCCGCCCTTGAATGCAAGTGGCACCTCCTCACCACCACTTCTCCCACCACGCCCGCCGCACCGCGCCGTAAGCGCCGCAGCGGTGCCACGCGGTCGGCGGCGGCTGCTTGGCGCCGGCACCGGTGCACCAGCGGAGCGGTGCTGGGGCATCGCGTCGGGGCCGGCGTCGGGCCCCACATCGGCGGGAGGAAAGGACTTCCACCCCAGCCGGACAAATGGACGCACAACTGCCAGGCTGGGTAGATGATGTTTGATCATGTGATGCACATGACACATTGATGATCATATCTTGGGGCCAACTCTTTAAACACTCGATGTTGAGTCTGCAGGAGCAAAGGATCGGATTTAGAAGAACTGCTCTGTTGGAATCACTTCACAGGGCCTTTTTGAAGGACTCCCAGACTTCGTTGAAGAGGTCTGGACCAGAAGGATCAGACCTAACGCTTGTGAAATAACGATTTTCACTTAACTTCCTCAAGAGTCATGACTTCTGTGAAATTGCTGCGGCGTGCGATTGCTTGATTTGGAGGGTGATCCTGACAAAGGCTGACGAATCTGAAAAAGACAAAGAAGAAACCTCCTCTGATGAATCTGAAGAATTCATAGGATCTGATAATCTGACCTGCCAAGTGGAAAATAGCTGACATCCTGGCTTTTTCGAGTCTGTGGACTGTGGACCTTTGGTTTCAGCACGGCACAGCTTGTGTTGACGACTCCGTCCGACCTCCGGGTGGGGTGAAATCCGCTCAAACTGTTCCACTTTGGAATGGTGTTTGGTCCCATCCAGTGCATGGAACATTGGAACTGCTGGAGGCATATCATGTGTATGCTGTATGATCTTGGTTCGTACTTTCGGCAAGGGACTCTATCGAAAAGCATCTGGGTTGCATCCCAAATCTAGTAGCCCAAAACACCCACAAGAAAGCTCCTCTTTCCGAGATCCAAAAAAAGAGAGGGCGCCCCTCTCACGATTTGTCAAGTAGGTCCAGTGCTCCATCGGTTTACTCTTTGCTTCGACGGAACTTTCCACACCACCCGGCTGAGGTCGCTCTGCCTCGACATTGCTCCATGGCACCGGTCGAGAGCGGCACAATCAGACGGCACTGCCAATGTCCAAAAAATAAGCTTCCAGGACAGGACTGCATGCAAGAGGAGCAATCACCTTCAGTATGCTGATTACTTCTAACAACTTGTTGGTCTCACCCTGTGATTCCCCAAGCTTTGCTATATTCAAAAGTACACTACCTGGATGGTCCCACTTCAACTACCAGCAACACTGAGCCAAATGGCCTCCCAAAATCACTGTGCTTTCACGGCATCGGCCGATATCGCAGGCCTTTGTGCAGATTTCGCAGGGGTTGGAAAGACGAACTCAAGGAGCTGCAGCGAATTCGGGGCCGAACGAGCAGCTTTTTTCTGGGCCTTCGAAAAAAGAACGAAGAGGCCAATGAACCCACGTGCTCCATGTTCACGACCAAACTGTGAGGGTCCCAAGACTATGGTCAGAATGGGCCTTCAGATGACCCGTCAAGCAGGATCTTCCCGTCTTCTTCAGCGGGGCAAAATAGTCAAGCAGGACTCCTACTAGGGTCAATGGACTCTTCCGGAGTCTCCGGAGTCCCAATTTCACATCAAGAACAATGCTTCTTGAAGCCCCATTGGCACATATCACGGTCTGCGAAGAGCACCTAAAGACAGAATCGCAGGTTGCATTTGATTTACAATGAGGCAACACACACCTCATAAGGCATAAGACCTGGGAATATCCCACGGTCTGTGTTGCCTGCTGGTCGCTGAAGCACTCATCAAACCGTTTGGTCTCATTGCATATACTGAGGGATTCGGGATGCCCTCCAATGAAAAATTACGTCCGATGGTGTTCTGCAGGGAAGCATCTCAGTCCAACATCCTGTGGCCGAAGTTTCAGAGTCATTCAACAAGCCGCCGCCTTCGGCCTTCACCACCTCCTTCCGTTCATCCCACCCTTCACGACTTCACCCCCCTCCCTCCCTCCTTCTTTTTCCTCTACAGAAAGGTCGTCTCCTCTTCCTTTTCACTTTCCACCTCCGGTTCCTTCCGCTCCTTCGGCTGCACCGGCGCTTCCGGCACCGCCTCCTCCTCCAGGTCAATCGTCCCCGCACTCGCCGCCGCGGCCGCGCGCGCCCGCTGCGCCGCGGCGCCGGAGGCGTCGGCGCGGGTGATGAGGACGTCCGCATTGTCCGTGGAGGTGATGAGCACCTGAGCGAAGGCCACGGTGGGGAGATGGACCGAGACGTATACAAACGAAGCGCACGGAACGAGATGAGGTGTGGTTTGGAGACGCAAAAGAAAACGAAGCGCGAGACCATTGGACCTCCAAAGCAGCAAAAGATGGGGTGCAAGGGGACCATCTGGAAGAAGGCGTCATTTCTATACTAGCCTTCCAAGGCCATGTAGAAAATATTGGGTTGACCTGGTGTTTGTAGTGTCAAATACTTATAGCAAAAAAAATGTTTCTTCGGGAGTCAACCCATGAAATCAAGTGGTGGTCCAGCCACACGGCACGTCGCAGGGTCGCCCTCACACCGCGCTTCAGCGACACGTGTCCCCCGATGGAGACCTGGTCCTCCGTTCGCCCCATCCGGCCCATCCGGCCCTGCCCCATCCGGTCACCTCACTGGAGCTTGAGCTGGATTTCTTCCGCTTCTTCTTCTTCCGGACTCCTCGTTCCGCGCGGGCGCCGAGGAACACCCGGCCCTCGTCGTTTGGCCAGGTAGCGCCGAGTCGGCCCGCGCCGAGTCGGCTCTGACCCAAAAAGGGCGACCCCCGACGCGGTGGGACAAACGCGGGGGGGAGCACGGCACCTGGTGGCGAACGAATCATGTCTTTTGCTCCAGGAAGATGCTTTCAATTTGCTTGGAAGGCTTTCCTTCATTGACCCCCTTGGCCACCCCGAGCAGGTCTCCGAACGGACTTCGGACTTCGGACTCACCATCTCCCAAGCGACTCCGATTCTTCCCATCTCCTACATCTCCTATCCTCCAGATCCCCGCCCCTCCCGCTCCTAGGTCGCGATTCCGTTGATTCACCTCCTTCAAGGCAGCGCGCACCTGCGCCATCTGGTCCTTCTCGGACAGCGCAGTCGTCTCTTTGGACTCCTCCAGGGTTTCAAAACGGACCCGAATGTTCGGCCGACGTGCCGACGTGCCGAGGTGCCAATAGCGGATGAAGAACCATTAACACCGCGTGTTTTCATATGTCATACGTAGAACCAAAAATCATAGGTATGGCAAAAACTGCATTCCTAATGAAAATCTATAGGTATGACCAAAAGGATCCAAAACCCATATTCAGCTCCTGCGCCTTCTCATCCTTCTTCTCTTGCTGTGCCTGCATCTTCTTCCATGCTTCCAGGCGCTTCCGTTGCTTCTCCTCCTCCTCCGCCGTCCGCGGCCCCGCCGACGGGTCCTCGTTCCGCGCCGCCTCCTGCGCGATCGTGAGCCCGCTGCCGGCCGCCAGCGGGGGTGCTGGCTTGGCACCGGCCTCGGTGGTGAACAGTGCACCGGCAAAGGATTAGAGTTGAAGGTCTTCAAACATTTTGAGGACTGCGATCCACCCGAAGCCATGGGATGGCAACTAGCGTGGAGGTGTACAGGGAGGAGGTCGGGTTGTCGAAAGTCCTCTGACTTCACACCAGCCACTCTCCATCATTTGTTGACCCTTCTCCATCGGTAGAGTCGTTTTGGAAGGAAATAGGCACCCTCGCTAATTAGAGATATGTATATAATTTGAAAGAACATAGATTGCAAATTTGGCTAAAGATTGTCCCAACTACAACCAGAATCTTAATGGTCACCACATGCGATACAAAGTTGTAGGAAACGCTGACATGAACGTACCAGGCACGACATACTCACGGGATTGCCGTGCAACAAACCTACCTCACAATCCGGCCAAGCAGCTGATTTCTTACTCCAAGAAAACTTGAGCGCTTCCGACATATCTGGCAACTCTTCACTGGCCGAAACCACAAGGATCCACAAAGCAGTCTTGAGGAGATTTGGAAACGAGTTGCGGGGGACAGGGCAGTAGTCAAAAAGGAGTCGATGACTTCATCAACTTACTTCAGCATCATGGGGTTGTTGACCACTCAGGTGGTCCCCCAAGAAGGCCAAACGAGACGGATCTGTTCAATGTTAGTCCAAATGTGTTAAATGGAAAGGTTGATTTGGAACACATTTCGACTAACATGCTAAGCTTCAGATTGATCACTCATGGGGTGAAGGTTAATCTGAACTGATGATGATTGATCACTGTGTTGTGGTGCTGTGGACTTGTTCCTTTGGTTCTTGGCAGCCTGCAAGCTGAAAGCCAATCATCACCAGCCAATTGAAATATAAACGTGCAAGTTGGTCAAGTGCACAAGATTCGTGCTTATCAACGACATTTTGACTGATCCACTGCGTTTAATGACAAACCATCAGCTGTTGCAAAAAGATTGGTTCTGGACTCCGGACGAAAAACTCTGTTGAAACCAACTGTTGCAACGCCTATTGAAGTGGACATCACCTCTGAACGCCTCAAAAAATTTGGCAAAACCCCCAAACTACTCCTTTAATCGTGCAGATCACATTGTGTTGAGGTGGATCAAATGCGCGCATGGCGGTAGAGAAGAACCGGGCATTGGCAAAAACAAGTGGAAAGCAGCGGAAAAAAAACACGACGCAAAGAGAACTGGGAAAACAGAACACTGAGGTGTCGAACAAATTTCATTCCTTTTGTTTGTTTTTCCTTTTGATCAAGCCTTTTACTTGTCACTATCTCTTTGATCGTTAAGCCTTCCAAAAATGTCACAAAAGTATGCGCGCACGTTCTTCACAGGAATCCTTATGTAAAAACATTGAAAAGCAACAAAAATCATTCCAGCAAAGGAGGTAGTCCATCAAGCAAGTTTCTGTAATTTCATCGTTTGGTCTCATGCACATTTAAACACTCAAGAATGCCCTCCCTTCTTCTTCTTCTGTGAGCAAACGGGGAATCATGTCTCTTCTCAGGCCAAGGGCTTGGCACAAGCTCGAAAACAAATTTCTTCTCAAACTGGGATGGGCAGGTGGGCGCTTTCCGAGCAACAACAAAAGGCGCACCCCCGCACCCTCCCTTGATTGAACTTTGGCTGAGGCGCCACATAGAATGAGACCCGGAAGCTCACTTCCTGAAATTTTCCAATGACAACTCGATCGTTTTTTAACGAATTTCTCGTCATTTTATCGTTTGGTCTCATGTACATA
>CAXAMN010028128.1:7239-26626 GCA_963970005.1 Durusdinium trenchii
GGACTGCCATATATGCCGATCAGTTGGGGTGGGCCATGAGGGGTCAACTGACCGGTATCTATGGCAGTCCCAGACGTGTCGTGTCTGGGTCTTGCAAACCGTTTCTTTCAGGACAGCTTCCAAAGGATCTCATGCTCAGGGTAGCTCCAGGCACTCCGACCGCGCGCCGCCTGTGGGCCACTTGAGCGCCTGCGGCGCCGCCCCGCCGCGCCGAGCGCCTGCGGCGGCGACGAGATCGGAAGAGCCCCGGAGGAGGGGGATTGGGAAGAGAGACCTGGCAAAGGGACCACATGGACCCTGAGAAGGAACTTCACACCTTGGTTTGAAAAAGATCGTTTCCGAAGACCAAGCAAGTGGGGGTCCATTTTGGTGATAATTATGTTTTTTTGCTTTTTCTGCCGGGGAGTATGTTTAAGAGTTTGGACTTCAACATGGTTCAACAAACCAGCGCATCCAAGCAAACCATTTCCAAAGTGTCCCAAAACCATTTCGCCACAGACCGAACATTCCAGCCGTTCTTACAGTGCTGCCCGGGTGTCTCGCGACCGGATATGAGTTCGCGACCGGGAACGGGAACGGACCCGAATCCTCTATCCACCCACACACTGGACGCCACACAGGGTCCCAACACCTGGTATGAATCCTCAAGCTGAAGAGCACTGGGAGGCGCTTAAGTGGTGGTAAAAACATGTCCAAGCGCAGTGATGGGGTTGACTCATCAAGAGCCCCAAATGAGTAGCTCCCACACCCTGAGCTCTCTTCACCCTAGACTTCCAAGAAGAAATGGGACAAACTGGTGTTGTAGGGTAAAATCCTGAGTAAAACAGCTAGTTCTTCGGGATTCAGCCAGGCCAGGAATCCTAGGGTTCAAGTCTTCATCTTCGTCTTCACACCGCGCGCTCCCACAAACCGTGCAAATCCCCGGTCTTTGCCGGACCTTCCGCGCGTCCGTTTGGTCGCGCCTGAGGTCCGCGGGGCCGGGCGATCCTGCGGAGAGGTGGCGCACGGCCACGGTGAAAGAGAGACATTCTGAAGGGCGAAGGACATGCCACAGAGAGAACCGTTGTTGTGTTTATCAACCGTTCCAGATCCATGAATCATTTGCCCAAAGGCAAGAAGCGTTATTTTTCTATCAAGGCATGAACCGTTCCAGATCATGCAAGGCATGAACCGTCGTCTAGTGTCTATCTTTTTTCACCCGTTTTGAGAAAGTCCAAGACATGTTTGTTAACAACCTCTTCTTCATGTCCCCTGGCTAACTCGCGAAAGGTCATAGGTCCAAGGTCTGAAAACCAGGCGTTCTTGTCCCACCTCCCCTGGGTGGTGCAGCAGGGTTCGTGTCCCTCAGCGACGTCACTTGCCGTCACATGGTGGCCCTTGGTGACCAAAGGGTCTGTGAGAGGTCACTGGCTGGGATTCCACAAAGGATATTGGGAGTAACATATAATATATCGAATATATACCCTAGAAGTCGAACCACCATGGTTTTAATGGCCTGAATCCCGAACAACCATCGTTTCACTAAGGGTTCTACACTACAAAACCAAATCAACCATTTTAAAAATGGTCTTTGACTTCCAGGGTATATACATCAACTATATATATATATAATACCTACGGAGTTATATACTTTAAAGGATAGTTATACTCCACCCTGGTATGTAACTATTATATATTTATATAATTACTCCATAATCATGGATGGTCTTGGAACCCTGGTTTTTGGCGGACTCCGACCATGTTTTATGCAGAAACCGCAGCGGGTGAGTTTCAATCCACTGCAGTGGACAAACGCTCGAAAGAAGTCCGTGAAAAGTTCCAGTTTTTGGACTCTTGACAAACAACCCCCCCTAGACATGGATTGAAAAACCTCTTCTGCCTCACACACCCATGATGATCCCCTGTACATGGGTCCATGCCGCCAGCTTCCACATGGTCGGCAAACAAAGGTTCATATAGATGATCACCCGGATTGTATAAAAGCATATAAAAGCTGCATTGCGTATAAGGTCCCCTTCCTGCCCCCCTTCCTTTTCGTGCGTCTTCCGCGTGAACCCGAATCGCCGAACATCGTGCGTGCAAAAAAAAAAGCGTCCTGCAAGCTCGAGGAGCTTTGACGGGTGCCTGTCGCATCAGAGGTGCACGGAGTAGACCGCGAAACAAGTCAAAGACCTCATTTTACTGGGGATGGTCATACAAAACCAATACTTAACGAGGTAAAAGACCAGGTTTCTACTGGGTCTTTGGACTGGTAGGGGAATGAAACAACACCTCCCAACTCCCCCCACCCAATCAGCCCAGGAATAGAAGCGGCATTGTTCTTCATCGCAGACTCCGGGCCCGAAGCAACAGATTGGGCCATGGTTCGGCCCCACAACCCCGAACGCTTCAGAGGGAGAAGGTCCGACCCCTACAGCCCCGAGCTCGGATTCAAACAGGGTGCTACTCCTTACTCCACTGCCACGGTTACTTCTGTCAGCTGATATTTTTCACACATGTCGACTCCATCCGTTCACAGACCAGGACGGCAGCTTCGGAGTTCGTTCCCTGCTCACTATAGGACGTATTTTCCATGATTCCGAGTCTTCAGACAGACAGGTCTCTACTGAGTCTCTACAGTCAATGGTATCAAAGATCGGAACACACACATGGACAGTCACGACGTTGCGCTTCCTGGCAAAAAAAAATAAACGACTGTGGCTGTTTTACCTCATCAATGATGCATCCATGGTGTACTATACCATGTGTATGGAGTAGTTCAGTATGCCAGCAAAAAACATATTCACTCCAATCTGTCTCAGCCCTGTCAAACAAACTCAAACAACATCTGATGTAGTTCATGGTGTGTGAACATTAAAGCACACCTGTCTGGGTGTCCTGTCTGGTGACCTATAAGCAGTGTGGGCTTGTCCAGCCAGGTCACCCCGAACGGAAGCAGCTGGTATATTAAAGTCATTGGATTGGAGTACTTTCCCTAGGGATCCAGTCGTACCTTCTCAGGTATGGTGATTGGAGACCCTCTTAGGTTTTGAGGGTCCGTTTTCGTACCGAACCTGAGGTTCGGTACGACTGGATCCCTATAGGTTTATGATGGTTTATGACTCAGCATGAACTCCGAACTGTCCTCCGAGACCTCTCAACTCTTTTGATTCGGGTCCCCGAGCGGATCTCGCTTCCTGAGCGGCTTCAGTTGGAAGAAGGCTGAGACAGAAAGAACGAGTAGGACCAGTAGTACACCAAGCAAAATGATCCAAACAATCCATACCAGCATCGACTGAAACCAGGTCACCAATTTTTCAAGCTGCGATAGGGCCTAACACCCACCCAACCCTCCATGCAACGGAGACTTGTTGGGTTCGGTGCTGGTATGGATATCTCAATGAATGAAGATGGAGTCATATAGAGCCCAGGGTGCCGAACGAAGGAACTTGGGGGAGAGTATCGGCCTCGGGGTGCCCCGGTACTGTCACGTGTGTCCTCACATCCACGGCCCCGGTACCGGATGTGACTCTCGGTGTGTGTCCGACACCCAAAGCAGGATGGCTCCTATATGATGCCTCGTCAGATTGACCCGGTTTTTTTTGAGGCACTCCACCATGTAAGTAAACATAGAGTGTGATAGAGTGTTTGCGTTGATGATATTTTGTACATAGATATCACAATATATTTCACAATACCCAGACACTCCATGGGACTGCCATATATACCTACATTGACCCTCAAACCACCCCAACTGATCGGCAGTCCTATGGCAGTCCCATGGAGTGTCTGGGATACTTGAGGAACTTCAGTTTCACTACTCCTCCTCACGATTCCCACTTCTCAACGCTCCAAGGGCGTCGTCCCCTTCTCTTCATGCCTGAGACTGCACGGTGCTGATCTGGCGGAGTCATCGGCAAGCCACCCTCCTGTGACTCCGAGACTGGCCGGAGAGGTGGGTCCTAAGAGAGGTGGGTCCTTAAAGGGCTCGTAACCTGGGGATACCTGGGGCGATGGTTGATTTGACTTTGAGGGGTATATACATGTATACCTGGGGCGATGGTTGATTTGAAGAGTGTATAGCTGCAAGTATGCCACTCCGATGGAGTTTGTGGGTTTGGCTGCGGTGGGCTACTCACACGACTCTCGCGATTGATCTCTTCATTTGGACTCGCCACAAGCTACGAGTAGCCATTTCCAAGCCAACTGTTCAGGTTCGCTCAGGTGAAATCTGAACTGTCCACCTGTGGCTATACTTCCTAGGCCTATGTCCTCAGGTCAGATTGGGACCGACCGACCCCTTAGCACCCCAACCAGCGAATTTCAGGGAGCCATTTGGAGCTCCTGGAGGATCCCATAATGGACCAAACCGTGGGAGTGTCCCCTCCCCAACCTGCCAAACAGTGGGTCGCTGGGGCAGGAGCTGGTGATCCACAAACGTCGGGCAGGGGCTGCCCGTTCTTCTCCCAGGCTTCCAGTCACTTCCACATCCCCAGGTGGTCGCTGTCACCTCCCACCTTTCACCCACTCCAGTCCGTGCAGTGAAACACCGGTCGTCCCCAGAGAGGACACCGTTCGGCGTCTGTCCGTGTGCACACCTGGAGGCTGAAGGCTTGCGCCAAGCCTTCCAAAGCCTCTTTTCGCACCTCAAGGGCTGCCAGGTTGTGTTGCCAGGTGCGTTTCGGACCGATGGGACCGATGGGACCCATGAGTCATGTCAAGGGCGTATGGATTCTGTGTCGCCCAGCCGATTGACCAATGCCGCAGCATGTTGATTCACTTCCAAAAACAGGGCCTAGTCCCAATTTGGTTGACCCGTCTTAGAAAACGGCATATGCATGTACCAGCAACTTCCAAGAGGTCTCTTCTGGAGGCGACCTTGTAGACTGGTGGTGACTCGTGACCATGTTGCAAGGTCCTGGTTTGGTTAACACATGATCGTTTCCTCTCTTCCAGTCTGCTCACGGCAGGTCCCAACATACGACCGATCCGCGACGCAAATGATCGAGGTCTCTGGTCTCTCATGATCGGATTGATGCAAAGGCGGTCGGTAAAGGATTGATCCGAAATGGGTTCTGAATGGATGAAAAGGGAATTGGGATGAATTTTGGATTATGTATAATATAAGCTGGTGATTCATAAAACCACCCCGTATACCAAAATGGTTTTACATCTCCCGGGGGATGAAAATTCATCCATTTTTTTTGTCTACGTTACCGCCATATTCGTTTCTCCTGATCGTTGTGCAAGCTTACTTCTTTACTCCCCAAAACTGAACACTCAGACTGGGGTTTCTCACCAACCCCAGAATTGCCAAACACGCTGTGAGGTCAACCAAGGTCCCCGACCCATGGCCATATTTCCCGTGTCTCCCATCACCATCGAGCGGCTGAAAACCATCCGGAGGGTGGAGCAACATGTGTTGCCGAAACGGAAACACTTTCGTTTCTTGGATGTTTCCCGTCTTCTAGTCTTGAGTCTGGGCCGCACAATGAACATTTCTTTTTTGAACATATAAACAACATCAAAAGAAACAACAAAAACCATCAAACAATGAACATCAATACCATGGCCCCCTGTACTTTGGGTTGGTTCATAGGCACCCCTTATATAAAACCTTTAAGGAGCTACTATTTGACACCCCAAACCGGGGGCCTACCCAGACGCTCCGTGAAACCAGGATCCCTCCAAACCGCGATTGCTTCGACCCCAGACCCCTGACCGGATTCTGACCTCCCCCGGACCCCTGCAGTCCGGATTTGGGGCCGGTCTGGGGTCGCGTCTGAGATGGTTTTTCGTATGCCCAATGGAGAGTCGCCTCCAAGAGCCGTTGCTGCACCTCTCGTTGCTCATCGCCCTGGCGGCCCACCCGGTAGGGCGCCGGGGAAACGGGGTCCACACCGGGACCTCACGGTCAGAAGGTCAGAAGCGGAGGGGCCAGGGGCTCTAGGGGGTGGTTCACTTTGTTTCTTTGTCCCGTCCATCGGGTCCCCCAGTCCTGTTGGAGGAGCATTTTTCCCGGGGGGGGTGCGTTAGTGTCCATGTCTTTCGTATGCATGGAATAGTTACATGTATGGCCATACATGGGGTAAATGTATATGTGGGGGTTGTCCAACAAAGCTCTTCTTTTTGAGCTTGTATCGCCGGCCTTTCGCGGTCCTTTCGCGTTTGCAGAAAAACCACAGGTGTTCCTTTCGCGCATTGTGATAAGCTTGTTCCATTGCACTGAGTTCACAGTGTTTGGGATATCCAAACAAAGGTTTCAAGGCCATGGATGAGCACTTGCCCTTCCAGGCAATGCGCCCTTTCGCGGGCCTACCGCCGGCCTTTCGCGGCCCTTTCGCGAAAATCCGTGTTTCTGTTCGGGAAAAAGGATGTGTCATGTATTGTCATGTATTGTAATGTTATGCACATTGTATGTTATGAGTCTAGGTTGGCACATGTCTTTCGCCGTCCTATCGCCGGCCTTTCGCGGACTGCAGTTTCCCTTTCGCGACATGTATGTTTTAACATTTCATCTAAATTCCTTCACTGGCAATAACGGACGGCCCTCATGTAACCATGGTCCCGTGGGATGATCTGGGATATGACCTACACATATAGGCTATTTAGCTATATAGGTTTTTATGACCTATATGATGCAACCTATATAGGTCATATCCAATCACTAGAAAATATCACTATGATCTGGGATATGACCTATACAGCTTGGAACATTCACATGAAACCCGAGTTCACCACGTTGGGTTGGTCTTCGGAACATCGTCGGACCCAGTCAGGTCCATGCCTTTCTCCCTCCCAATTCCGGGTCTCCAGCAAACACCTTCAGGTCCTTGTGGCTCCTGCCACTGATCTCAGACCTTCAAACCCCGGACCATCGAAATGGGATGTGCGAAACACCTCGAAGCCTCGTCCTTCGCGTCGTGACGGAGAGCTACGCCGTCGTGTGGGATGGACCCCAAAGAGCAGGAAAAGGACACCTCACCTGAATTAGGCAAAAGCAGGCGAGGGTCCCACAGACCTGCACCACGAGCTGTTTGTTCTGAGCAGCCACCATCTCCTGGAATTGATTGAAAAGCGACCGTGAAAGGACACGGACCTTTCAAAGAAACTGTCCCAATTGCCTAAGACATGTACAAAGCCACCAGTGTTGCTTTTGTTCTTTGCGTGGAAAGATGTTTGTAAACCCAGAGACGCCAGGATTGGAATGTAAGCCTCAAGTGTCCTCTCAAAGCCAGGGCTCAAACCACCCCCCTGAAGGGGGTTTGGTATAGTATAATAGGTATAAGTATTCTCTAGATGCATGGATCAAGTTGTTCTCGCGAGTATACATATGTCAAAAGGCAGGTTGGATGAATGGGACCGCCCCTCAAGTGTCCCTGTGACAATTTGGTTGTGTCCAGGTAGTTGGTGACCATAGATTTATATGATATTTCATTTCATTTCATGTGCGGCGAGAGCAGTCAAGCGCGCCGCCCAGCACGCATAAATTCTGAATTAACGTGTGCCTGCGTAGTCGGGACTGTGAGTCTCATGCTCGTAGGTACTTACCGACAAGGATTGCATCCACTTAAACTGATCGGGAGCCACTTGCAAAGCTTCGCAAGGGGGCCTCGACCGATGCAGAAAGAGTTGCGCAATCATTGCACACAGTTGCGGCGTGTACTCCTCAAGCTTAGCTGTACGGAAGGAGCTACCGCTTTTACCTATCGAAACGGCCTTAGGCCGCTCTGAAGTCCTACACTGCAAGGCTATCTTCTCAGCTGCTGTACTATCTATTCCGCTCAGAAGAAACCGAGTCGGTTTAGGACTCTCCTGGTCATAGTGTCCTTGTTCGAGTCGAAGTTCGGAGAAAAGCCCAGTCTGCCTCAGCCAGGTCATTAAGGCCGTCCTCCAAATCGTGGGAGAATTCCTCTTGCGAGGGTTGTGCAATGCAGGGTCGTCTGGATGTTCCACCAAGGAAAACTTTCCTTTGGAAGCTTGGATCAGGCAAATTCGAAGTGCGAAAATCATGAGCCTGTTGCCAACATCCACTTGTTGGAACTCTCGTGGTGTCAGATCAAGCATCCCCCATGGCGAGGAAGCTGTCCTCAGGGGCCTGGGCCCGGAGACCGGTGCCATCCCATCAGCCTCTCTTGCCACAGACCACGTCTCACATGGAGGGCCCGCCAGCAGGCCTTCGACTAAGCCCATCTGTGCTATTCGTAGCCAGAGCTGCTGTGTGTCCTCTTTGAGGAGGTCACAGTATTCACCTGAAACCATGATATCCAATGACAGCAAAGCACGACACCTGGCTCTGGCGAAAGGGCTTCAAGTGCATCTTGCAAATCACCTCTGCGTCGTCGACCACTGAAGAGATGCAAGAAGTATTTTTCTCTGAAGACCCTGCTAGGACTGCAGGCAGCTATTCGTTGAAAGGTCAGGGCTTGCCTATCTGTTTCATTTTCTGCACGACAGTCTTCCTCAGATAACAGGCTACCTCGCAAAGCAGCTAGTTCGGTGAGGACTCTTCGCCCTGATCGGAGAAGGATGGGATCAGATTCAGCACCGAATGCATCCAGCCATTTCTCCAGAGTCCTTACAACATCCGGAAAGGGCATTGGCCTGTTACAAGTTTCTCGAAGTCTGGCCGAGAGATCGTCCTCAAATGCATCACTATCAACTGAGACAGCAAAGTATCTGAGGGTCTCATCTAAATCCTGACAGAACTGAGCCTATTAGTGGAGTCCTCATGTTGCACAGTATCATGTCCTGAATACACCCATGGCATGAGTGCATGGGGTGCGCTTTTATATTCTGCCCGACTCTCACCTAAATGCCAGACAAAATTTCGGCACACAGCACTATATTGTAGATGATGCTTCAATTTTTCCTGACAGAAATACTCTTTGGCACATACCGGGCATGACGTTCCCTGTGCAGCCTGACCGGCCATTGACACATACGAGTGTTTATGGTAGGAGTGCAAGAACCAAGCCCGCTTATTCTGGAATGGCTGATCACAAAGGAGGCAGTAGTGTTGTGTATGAGTCTCATATCCAGAAACAGTCCCCCCAATATCTGCGATCTGCTTTAGGATGTCGGTATGTGCCTGCTTGACTCTGGATTCACAAACTCGAAAGGTGGTGTATCTCCGTACGGCCTTACGGACAAACCTCTTCCAAGTCATGGGCGATTTGTATGCTAGTTCTTCCCAGGCTGGCCAATGGTAGGCCTTTGGAGTATCTCGATCTCGCTCCAGGGCTCGCCACAACCACTGCATAGATGCAACATATGCCTGCCTTGCCTTGTGATCTTGCTTCAGGAGACTCCAAACTGCATTAGGGGCATGTAGTACCATCGAACCCACATGTCGAACCCTAGCAGCATGTAGTCTATCTTCCGGCAACGCAATTTGAAGAGAAACAATGATCTGTGCATTGGAAACATGGCGCTGGTGCATGACTTCTGACAGTGGACTGATCCTACGAAATAGCTTGAAACACGCTGTTTGCCATGACTTCCATTCTGCCGCTGAGAGGAGTGGCCAAGCCCCTGCTCCCCATTCGAAGATAGACATGACTGTCGCCTCAAAGACTTGCAGCCTCAGCTTAAGTGGATATGCTTTGGCTTTCAAAACTTTTCGGGAAATCCTAGCAAAGGCTGCATTGGCTTTCCCAATGCGGGCCGCAATTTCGAGTTTCATATTAGCCTTGGCTGAAACGAGTCCGCCTAAATGTTTGTATTGTGTGACAATGGGAAGAAGAACTGTTTCAGACTCCAAGACAACTGGTATGTGTGGTGCTTTGGTTGAGAAGACCTTTCTGCGAACAGTCACCGCATTCAAGCCTCGGATGAAAAGTAACACGGCAGTCTTAGCAGTGCCATATGATGCCTTCATTCCAAATCTGCTCAGTTGCGTTAGCAATGCCTGCGCAGCCAGTCCAGTTTGCTGTACTGCCTTCTCTGGCGAGCTAAGTGGCAGCAATAGCGCTAGGTCATCCGCCCAGGTGGCGTGGCACGAGACTTCACCCTCGGTTTCATCTGATCCTACATTCGGCTCAAGGTTACGAGCGACCTCCTTGCGGGTCGTGAGTGCAAGGCCGAGTTTCTTGAGCTCCTGCTGGGTTTCACGAATGACATCAGCAAATAACACATTAAAGGTTATATCCGCCCAAGAATCTCCAGGCCTGGTGCCCACAAGCGTATGTATCAGGGGTCCGTGCTCGGTCCAGAACCATGTCCCCGTTAGACTTTCCTGCAGGAGAAGTCGCTCGGGCTGAGTTCCCCCCTAGCGTATCATGTGCAGAATGACCCTGCAGTGCTCGGTGTAATTTATGCATGACCTCTTCAGACAGACCAAGACGTGCAACGACAGTGGCAATGTGCTCGTCACTCATGGAAGCCCCTGTAGCAAGTTGTCGAAGGACACGGTAAAAAGCCGATGCGATGTCACAGAACAGGACAGCACAACACCTGCCTGTCTCTTGATTCATAGAGATGAAATGTCGCACCATCTGTGCCCCAAAAATGACACTCTGGGCAGGCTTACCTCCGAAATGGGTCTCGGTACTATTGTGTACAAATGCTCTGTTTACTTTGGACCTCATGCCAGCTCGCACTGCCTTCCCTATAGTACTCATGAGGAGTATGCCACGAAAACTAGAGCATTCGTGAACCGGTCCTTTACCCTTATACACTTTAATGAGCTGGCCCCCCTTTCCATTGAACGGGTTCATGCAAACGAATCGCAAATTTGCTCATCAAGGGAAAAAGGATCTTGGCCATCTCGCGTGGAAACATATGCAAGATCTCTCCTGGCACCCCGTCCGGGCCCATGGCCTTATGCATATTGACCTTACGAAGTGCCGCTTCCAGCTGTGTCAGGGTCGGGACTTCGGTCAGTGAGGACCATTCAGGGAATGGGTTACAATTCTGCCTCTCTAATTCCTGTCGGATGAAGTGGGTTGGATCCACTTCATGACCTCCCTCCAGCTGGGCAAAATGCTCGGTCCACCTCCTCTGGTATTCCTCATGGCTGGCAGTTGCCGTCCCGTCTGGTTTATTAACCTGCGGCAATGGGACACCAACTCCATTTCGACGGCAGGTCCCTATCAGAGGCCGTAACATCCGGAACACATCGCCCGGCTTGGCTCCTATCACTTTCTCACAGATGCTTGCCAGAAACGCCTTCCGGTCTGCCTGTAGCTGTTTGCGCAGCTTCCAAGCAACGTCATTGAGCTGGGATCGGATGAGCGCCTGTTTGACATGAAAGGTTTTGAGCCACTCTTCAGTGGCATCTACACTCCTTCCATCTTTCCAGTGCAAGAAACATTGCTGGAGTAATGCAAACCGTGCTATGAGCTTGTAAGGTTTCAGTTGTCTGCGAAGCTTGGTGTTTAAAATGCACAGCTCCCTGGTTTCTGCACTAGCCACCTGGTTCTGTCTAAGGCGCTTTTGGCGCGGGAAGGCCTGACACAGTGATTCTCGAATATGACGGCTAATGCGGGCTGAATGAACAGACGCATTGACCTCCCAGGCACATTCGGGACAGATTCGATGATCTCTTGCAACACTGGTTTGGATTCTGGCCTATGAATAGCATCCTGATCGAAACTCCTGGTGCCACTCCTCTGCAGCATTTGTGCTTGCGTCCATGTGAGGAAAACAGATGTACAGGAGTGGTCCGGTACCGCAGCTCCCGACGTTATGGCTGCATCGACCCAAGTGGAGATAACAGCTTGTCTCCAATGACTTGGGATGGCAACATAGTCAAGTCTGCTGGTCGAACCACCCCCCTGGGTGGGACCAAGTCGCTATGTCCCCCCACTGAAACTCCTCAAAGGTACTGGGCAAGAAAAGGTCTACGGATGCTAGTAGGTCCACGAACAATGCTTCGTTGGGCGTTGGAAAGCTGTCAGACTCCCAACAATCCCTGGAATCGAGGTATGGAGTCTGGCAGTGGCATCGATAAAAAGAATTGTGTCGGTGTCGTGTGGTGCAATATCACAGACAGCTTGCAAGTCAGCCCACCATTGCCTCCTATCCTCCGTGGGTGCCCCACTATGCGGGCTGTGGGCGCAGATCGCTACAAACTCCAGTATTCGATTTTTGCAGTGAACAACAAGAACCCGCGGGTCACTGTGCAAAACTACAAAATCAGTCTTGGAGAAAAAGTGCGGCTTACCTCTGCGATCACAGGCAAAAGGTATGTCCAAGGAAAACCAAAGTTCCGTTCCAAAGTGTCCTTGGGCATTAGTTCCGGAGCAGAAGCGAACATGGGTATTACTTACAACCATTCCTGACTTGTTGCGAGTTTCCTGCAAGCCAGCTATATGGTATTTGCCTTGGCTAAACTGGTCTCTAAGTAGTGCAACCTTGCCGATTCCAGGAGCTTCTTCCATCACGGGGTCTTTGACTGACAATACGTTGTAGCTAGCCAGTCTCAGCGTGTATGTGACGGTCCGCAGTGCCTGTTTGCTATTGGTGGCGCCCGGAACCATTTCATCGATGACAAGCTGCACATCCTCATCGGTATACGTACCGGTCCATGCTCTGGAAATTCCCGTTGGAACGAAACCAGTTTCTGAGTCTCGTGGCAGAAAATAGGTCCACATCCAATCGAGACTGTTGCCTAATGCTCTACGGAGCTGTTGGAACTGTCCCATGTCGGCCCATGAATCAGGCGCCGTGAGGGCCCATTTAGCTGCTGCATCAACAAGCTCGTTGTAGATAATTCCCGTATGTGCTCGTACATGTGTATGTTGGATGGTGTTGGGGGCTACAAGCATCTCTAAGGCTTGGTGTAGCTGTCTGACCAAGATCCCAGCAGGGTCGCCCGCATTGAACGCCCCCGATGCTTTACCGCCCGCAGTCGTGGAATCCCAGCAAAATTCAATTGGTCCTTTCCACCCGGTCAACCATAACCACCGAATTATCCACCATGACGACCAGACAAGTGCCTCAATTTCCCCTTGTTGTGCTGAATGTGTCGAGCTTCCGAAAAAGGCCTGCCTGGACTGATCCACTTCTACCCTGCCAGCTTGGTACCCCAGTACACAACATTCCGGCCCGTCGAAGAATGTGACCGCAAATGCCCATGAGCTGAGTGACCGGTTGTATGAACACAGCAATTCTCTGGACATGCTGATTGTTCCAGTCTTCCGATAGACACCAATACAGTTCTTGCAGACTGTCCCTAACGGTGTTCTCCAGACTGCTGAGCCTATCCAGATCATGCGAAAGCGCTTCTTCGGGAAATTGCAAGGAGAAATATGCTGCCAGGTCTGGCAGTCGCATGGAATCATGGCAACTCCTGTCTACGGTGTTAATTCTTTGCTTGGCACTGTCCGCGTCACCCTGATCCCTAGTGCCTGGGATCGGCAGAAGGTCTCCCAGCCTCAAGGCAACACGTCCCAAGGGAGTTGGAATCTGATGTATAGCCTTGCTCAAACTGATCATGCATTTATCGGGATTACCAGGTGGTGGGAGTCCGCTTGTTGGAGGTCTCACCCACCTTGGCTGATTGTATTGTTGCAGCCCTGTCTTGTCTGGTTGACTTCTTGTAACCCGCACTGCCAGTTATTGAATTGGAATAAACAAGGACAGCAACTGCAGGATATAGGGTAGAGCTCCCCGATTTCACCTGCAGGGCCTTTCCTTGTTCGAATCTCTGATTTGGCATTGTGCAGTTGGAGAAGCATCATGTGATCTACCTCCTGTGTGTCTGCGATTGCAGACTGGCTTGCGATGGAGTCATATCGACCCGAGTTGATTGAGAGACCCGAATCCAAGCAAAATGGCTGGCGTCCCTCAATCTCGACTTCAAGGATGTCGCCATCGTATGGGAAGATTTGATCTACAAAGCGAACTGGCCTCCCATTCCATGAGACTGTGCACAGTGAGTTAGATCTCTGACAAATATCAGTCCAACCACAGAGCTCCACCATCTCAGCCTCAGCATTGGGAAAGGCTAGCTTTTGAGACCATATCGAAACGTCATCCAAGTCTCTGTCCCGGCAGATGAGGATCAAAGTGCAGTGGTCCGGAGTTCCCCTTCTTTCTTCAAGGACGATAGCCTCTACGTTATCTGCAAGCTCCGGACAGAACCTGCGAGAAGCGTGAACATTGACCTTTTTTAGGAAAATATATCTCATATCAGGCCATTGCTGTTCGATCCTTCTATATGCAACTTCCCAATTATGCCAGGTCTCTATCGGTATACTAATTCTACTGTTTGCGATGTTTGAACGATCTGCAAGTCTGAAAACAAGGATACTTCCGGCAATCAGAAAGGGTTGTTCCTGCGATCTCCATCTCCGAGGATCCCATCCTGCCTCAAAGGGAGGACTCGGAATCGTGAAGAGATGACCCACGCTGCGGCCAGATCTGACAACTACTGTAATGAGGTCCCCATTGCTGAGGATTAGTCTTTCGTCAGGCATGTGGATCACTCCGTCTTTCTGGACTTCACATGGGAATACAGCACAATCGCGAATTCTGCATGCTTGGACAATGGCACGTGGAGTGACATGCTTGCCTGCAAAATGAGCAGTCATTCTCGAGATTATGCTATTCCATTGGAGTCTGACTACTTCGACTGCAATGACTCGAGACTCGAATGTCAGGCCCCAGCGATGCGGCCGAATCAGAAGAGTGACATGTCCGTTGTGCTGATCGATCCTGTAAAGACTCCTAACCTCATGAATTCTAAAACGAATGTAATTCAGGTCCGGCCAGGCCGTCCAGAGAACCCCAGCAAGGTCGAAATGATCAGGTGTATACCAACTGACTCGCATTTCCAACCGTGTAGGGAGCAAAGGCTCTTCAGGCCGGAGGATTAGGGCCGACGTCCCCCAGTTCCAGTCTGCATGGGCCATCTCTCTTCTCGCGACTACATCAATCCAGTCCTCCTGGAATTCAGGCTCCCAGGTCAGTTCTTCCATCGGCTCAGTGAAGCTAGGTGCAACGACATGTTCATCGTGTACTCTGGCCTCAAGAGTACTGATCAGGGCAATTGATGTGAGAAGAAGCGATCCATCATCTGCTTCGTCCTCAGAATCTATGGTATTTGCTCTGCCAGATCTCTCTTCTCGCTCTTATTGCTCCCACCTGTCTAGAGTCAGCTGCCTGTGATGGAATGGGACGGGGCATAGTCTGTTCATCATAAGATTCCCTTTCCCCAGTCTCAACAGGAGGCTGTTGTAAATCCGAGACAGTGGACCAAGTGGCATGTGACAGTTGTTCTAAATTAAAGGTCGGCTCTTCTGTCGAACTGGTTGGATTGAGGATTTCATCTTCCGTAACTGGTCGGATTCTGAGCATATCGCCAGGCTGTATGAAAATGTCATCCCCGCCTAGTATTCGCCTACCATTGAAGGTCAAGGTGAAATGCTCCAGCTCGACGACATTCCAATGAATCCATTGAAGAATTCCAGCCACCCTTTCAATCGTTATTGCGACATAAACACAAAAAAATCGGTTGTGCGTGCGCAATATGAACGATCAATGGGCAGTGTTGGTTTGGTACCTGGTCAGTTATCACTACTGTCGGAATGTTTTGAAAGACCTCAACAGCAGATGGGAATGCTCGAGTGAATCTAGAGTCAAACGTAAAAGTCTGCTGCTGACACCAATCCGTACAATGATGGATTGGGCAATCAGGGTTTAAAATCCCAGTTGGACAAACTGCATCTATGCTGCTAGAGATGCCATTCTCACAGGCAATTAGCTGGACAATCGGGTTGCCCCCCAATGTGCCTCCCCGATATGGTACGCATATACTCTGCCACAAAGCTCCGTACCCTGTGCCAGCTGTGATGCCATGAAACATCCATGTGTGGCTGTGGTCCTACTGGGGGTGGCTGACTGCTGACTTCCGAGATGGCAATCGTCGGACCTGCAGATTGTGAGGCCTCGTCTGACCCTGCTTGCTGCTCCGGCATTCCTGTATGCTGCATCAATGATGAGTCATCAGGGGGGTCCCATTGCTTCAGACCTATATGCGTCAAGACTCTTCTCGCGCTTTTAAAGATCTTCTGATGCAGACGTGTATCCTGCCCCGAAATCATGTCAGCTACTCTTTTTGCCGTATGTGACGCTTTATTAGGAGCAAGAACTGGCAGGCAATGTTCCTTATTTTTGGTCACAACAGACAGCACAATGCGCGAAGCAGTGGGTATCTCAATCATCTCCATGTCAGTAAACTTACGCACACAAGCTCCATGCCTAAAGGTGACAGCACATTCATGTCTTTCATCGCACCACCCGTCAAGTCCTAAAATGCTGAAGACGCCAAACACTGTACACGGACGCGGGCATACAATGGCGCGTGTCGGGAGCACAAAAGACTCCGGCCTTTGGTACAGGGCAAGTCTGCACCGAACAAGAGAGAACAAAACGCAGGGCCTCCACCCAGCGAACGCCTGACGCCATCCAGAAAAAACTCATGAAGTGTTCCCTCGCTTCGGTGCTCGAAAAGAACTCTTGAGGAATACCTGCGGGATCTAAGGCGCCCAGGCCTAAGTCCTTGACTCCTTCTACTGACTTCTCCGCAAGGAAGAAAAGGTCCCGGGCCAACGTAATCGCGTCGATCTCGCCTCGCTGACCTGCAGGTAAGAGCCCCCACGGGTGAGCCTGATTTGCTCTGAGCAGGTTCTCTAAAAGGTCCCTCGTAGTGCTGCGAAAATAGACTATATGCTCGTCGTGAGAGTTTCTTCGGTTCGTCTTCACAGCACTGGCGTGAATATTCACTCTCCACATGGTAAGAGGGGAGTAAACCGAGCTGTCTCCAGAAGCAGCCTTCCAGAGGGCTTTCCACGACGCTGCATCCTCTGCGTACCCCTCGTGCAAACGGAGAGAGACGTCTTGGAGCTCGAATCCGGAAGCAATTGAGCCTGGCGAAGGAGAAACATCGTTGCCGCCGCCGTTTGCTTGACCCCTATCCTTAGGCTTGAGGAAAGTTCCGTCAAAGAGAACTCCTCGCTTCCGACTCCGAAGGTAATGCCTTTCCAGGAACTGATCGGGGGATCCAACTGTTCCAGACAGCGTCCAGACAGATCGAGCAAACTCCCGATCCCAAAACGTGACGGAAATGTCACCCCCGAAAGTGGGACGCATTCCTCCGAAAAGTAGAAACCGAGCACTCTGGTGGCACGTAGCCCGTCCTCGGAGAGATCTGCAGGAATTGGGAGATTCCTTTCGTACTCTTCCTCTTGTATGGGCAACCACGGACACGGAACCCCTCCCTTCCGCAGAAGATCGGTGATTAACGCCGCAACAGGCGCATCGTTCTCCCCAAATGGCGAGATGCCGGAAGCAAGCGCAAACTGGTGCTTCTTTACTCGAGCTGCGGCCAAAGGACGACAATCCTCCTTGAGAGCCCCCCTGCTCGCACCACATACAGCTCTCTTTGTGCTCCACAATGAACACTCCCTGATCTGCATTGGCTAAACGCTGCACGGGGCAGGCGTCTCCTTTGTTGTAAGCACCCTGGCGTGACAGGAGCAGAGTAACATCTTGCGAGAGGCCCGATCCCGCTTCGTAGTACAACGGAGAGGAGACGTGAAAAGCCTGCGCCCCGTGCTTCTCGAGGACACTCACTAACTCCTCCGCAGCCTCGCGAACCTTTTCCGACCCACTTGACCCAAACGGGGCTCCAAGGAAAACCCTTCCTTGGACTTCCGCACGGCGGTAAAGGCGCTTTTCTGAGGGTCTCCAAGGCAGTGTCCACGTTCTGCACTCGTCGGAACCATTCGTCGGAGGCCAAAATCCAATGAGGAGTACGCTCCAAGGGGCCGACAGATGCCAGAAAAGTGTAGCCCAAGCTCCCCAGAAGCTCGTGATGCAGCCAGCTCTTCTCGGCCGGCTCCAAAGGAAAGCCACACGCGGTTGCTAACTTCCAGTTCACAGCCTGCTCCGCAGTCGGCGACTGAAGATTGTCTTCCATCAGAGAGCGTCCTAAATGCATCAAGGTCCGATGCTTCGTCTGAGGCGCATTCAAAGCACCATGTAAGAAGTGAAAAAACATCGGAATCCATGATGTTTGGGAGACGGTCCGACTCCGCACCCGAAGGCTGAGGGCTCGTTGAGGCTCCTGAGTCCGCACGCGAACGATTCGGCAACGGCGGGACTGGAGCAAAAGGAATCCCAACCGTTCCAGTAGCCACTGAGGGAATATCGCCTTCCTGATCCCTTCGAACTTGATGAATCTGAGGTGAAGGAGAACCCAGAGAACCCTCCTCCCTGCGCTCCATTTTCTGCCACTTCCCGGAAAAGATCTCGAAAAGAGCACCCGAGAAGGCAGAGGGCTCCAAAAAACTGGAGCCATCGAAGGGCACCGAGAGCGCAATTTCTCCTTCGTTGCGCCTCCAGAGAAAGGCCCCTACGCTTCGAGTGTAAGTGACCTGAGTGGCCTTGGTTTATATGATAACTGATATAAGAACTATTCTGAACTATTATATACTGTATACTTACTGTAATACTATTATTGCTTGAGTTGCCAAACAGTGCTGATTGACTGCCAGGGACTTCAGGTTGAAATCAAGAAACAAACCTGAGAAGCTGCAAAACGAAAGCCAGCGCTTCCCTTTCTCGACAACTGCGCGTCGAAGCAAGCAAATGAGCTCGCGCAGCTGCTTGCGGCCGCGTGTCAAATCTGCTTCATGTCTTGTTCTGCCCACACAGAGGTAACCATGTCAAAACAAAAACCTGCGCTTCCTGGCAATTGAGGGGTTCGGTGTCATTTTGCCCGGATTTTTCCTCTGCACAGGGGGGGGGATTTGGATGGAATCCGATGTTTTAGGCCGTAGCCAAATCTATCCACATTGACATCATTTGGTGTCTACCAGGACCTTCAAAGTGACCGTCCGAGATCCCAGAATGAGGTCACTTAGTCACTTAGTCCCGAATGAGGTCACTTGGAGACTCCAAAGAGGTCATTCTGAAGGTCCTGGTGTTTCATTCCACTTCCAGTAAGACTAAGATCCTTTGTTTCTGGTGGCTATGCGCAAGCGACTCATGCTCTTCAAGGAGTGCTATAAGTGAAGTATCGGAGTGCTCTTCTGAAGCTAGCCTGGGTCCGTATAAATACTATGTTGCTATACCTCTTACACACCTACACAAGTTCAAAGCACGAATGAGACTTCAAAGCTGTGGATTGCTATGCGTGTGTAGAGGCTATCGAGCGGTTGACGGAAAGGGAACTTGAAGTACTATACCTGGTAGCTGCACTATAGCTACCCTGGGTCTCTATACCTAGCAAGGTGCCAACTACACCTTTATTTTCAAGATGGCCTGAACAGAGTGTTTTAGGGCAGCAAACCGTGGTCTCAGGCCACATTGAATTTAGCTTGAAAACTACAGCTACATAGCTACCCTGGGTCTCTATACCTGGCAAGGTGCCAACTACACCTTTATTTTCAAGGTGGCC
>CAXAMN010028128.1:26636-41141 GCA_963970005.1 Durusdinium trenchii
TATACCTGGCAAGGTGCCAACTACACCTTTATTTTCAAGGTGGCCTGCACAGAGTGTTTTAGGGCAGCAAACCCTGGTCTCAGGCCACCTTGAATTTAGCTTGAAAACCACAGCTTTGAAGCCTCATGCGCGCCATACCCGGGAACAGAACTGTAGCTACTTGTAGCTACCCTGGGTCCGTATAAATACTATGTTGCTATACCTCTTACACACCTATACAAGTTCAAAGCACGAATGAGACTTCAAAGCTGTGGATTGCTGTGCGTGTGTAGAGGTTCTCAAGCGGCTGACGGAAAGGCAACTTGAAGTACTATACCTGGTAGCTGCACTATGGCTACCCTAGGTCTCTATACCTTGCAAGGTGCCAACTACACCTTTCCATTCAGATGATGCAAATGATGCATTTGGCATTTCTTGCATCACCACCCCTCAAAAATCACCTCCAACACAACCTCAAAAAACCTTCCCTCGAAGCACCCTCCTCCCCCAGCATGTGCCGAGTTGACGTATACCTTTCTCGGGCCACCCCCCCCAGACCCCCTAACTACTCACTTCGTTCGCCAGACACAACTCCGCTAGCGCCTTCTACGAAGGCTGGCTTTCGTAAAGAAATAACCTGACCAATCAGTTTTCCATCTCCGAAACACAAAACAACCCTGCGTGTGAGACTCGAACGATTTTCACACCACAGCTGTCTGAAACGACCGGCGCCACTTTTTTAGGGAAACGACCCGAATCTGGCGGGAAGGACCGTTGTACCAACGCAAGAAGTTCGTGGCAAATGACATCTGACCAATTTCTTCCACGACAGCAGGTTCGATGGTGCTGTAGCCAGCAGGCAGCCGGCTTCCGGGACTTGGCTGTGGGTGACAAGCTCCGGTTTCCTCGTTTCACCCTGGTAGGTCAACCTCCCTTTTCTGTATAGTCCACCAGTCGGTGGTCCAAACCCATCACGCATTTCTATGCATTTCGCATTTCCAACTGCGGCCCGGCGCTTGGTCTGGCCCAACGGGGCCAAACCGGAAGTTAGGTGCTGAACTGAAAGCACCCCCACATGGAACTCTGGGAATGTATACCAGGACCCTCCAACAGGTTTGTAGACTCTGTAGACCCTAACAGGTGGTTTCTGCGCACCTGTTGTCGCCTGGTTTCCACCTGTTGGAGGGTGTTGGTATATATAAATCAATGTTCAAGTTTCATTGGACTGTGTCCGACCTTTCAGAACTTTACCGAACACTCCTGCTCTCGCCGAACCCAGCCACAGGTGACCCCTCCGCTCCTCCAGCTTGCCCATGCGAGTGCTGAGCCTCAGGCGTTCTTTTCTTGACTCAAAATGCGTGGCGAAGGATACAAGGAACTTCTGAAAAAAAAGGTCTTTTCATTCTTGGGAGGGAAAAGCAGGAGACAAGGGGTGTGTTTGCGGCTTCACCGATTGTCATCGGCACGCCATATCGGTGGTGGATGAGCAATCGCTCTCGCGCTGCTGCCTTTCGTCTGGCTACTTTCTTTGCGAAAGGACAAGCGATCTGGGTGAAATAAACAATTTCATTGATTTCGTTCACCCCGTACCTCGTCTTAATGTCTTTGATCAAATCATTACCTCGCCTCGTTGAATTCATTTTACCTCGTCTGCACTCCGGTGGAGATCCGGCTGGAGGCATCTGGGAAAGAGGTTCTGCCTGGCGTGGGTGGAGCCCCTGTAGCTGGTGGAAACTACACCCAGCAGCTCTCCTCTCCAAGACCCAAACCCTCCAAACATGCTCGGAAAAAGTCGGGCCTATTTCTTAAAAGTAGGTTATTTATTTTCGTCTTTGGGGATTCGTGGGAATATTCTGCCTGCCTGGCATGGTGGGTGGAACGGTTGTGGACACTATACACCCAGCAGTGGCCTCTCCAAGCCTCAAACCCTTCTTGCTGCTGCTGCTGGCTGTTGCTGGTGCTAGACTTACCTCGCACATTCATCGTTTTGAACATATTCGTACCTCCTACCTCGTCAGGTGAGCTCGCTATACTTCGCCGCACAGATCGATCCATGCAGCGTGGGCTCTCCGACTTCGCGGGTGCGTAGCCTGTAGCCAGCATGCGACTAGCCCTTTGTGTTCGAGCACAATGAGATCCGCTACGTCTCTGTTTGCCACAAGCCGCTTCAAAAAGAATCCCCCGGTGAGCTGCAGTGACCCACTCACAAGTTCTGGCACCTGGTGCCACGGCAGCCTGGCACCACCGTGTCGAAGGTCTGCAGTCGCCACGCGGGTGTGAGGCGTTGGCTGGTTCTCTCGCAAGGCCACCCCTCGCACGGCGGAGGTGGGCAAGGTGTATTCATCGGCCTGACCGCCCTGACCGGCCGCGCGCGCCTCCCAGTCAGTCGAAAGTTCAACACATGTTGTCACGACTGGCGCCAACACCATGTCCCTTTCCTTTCATTGCTTGCGGGCTTTCTTCTCCTGGGGTGGCAAGCATGGACTGTTTCTTTGGAACTTTTCGGGGGATGCTCGTGCGCGCTCCTTGCCTTCTTACCGCGCTTCTTCTTGCCCTTTCCTGCCTGCCCAGTGTGAGATCGGACTGTTGGCCCAGCGGGGGACTCTTTACTCGGCTCTTTCGCGGCTCCACAGCCGCCCTGGAATCGACATTCCTGCTTCATCCGCACTTCGAAGCAAGCGTAACCGAACGTTCATGCGTAAGTCGGGAGCGTTCGCGACCGCTTGCTGAAGCACGTCGACATGCTGTCACTCTAGCTTCCGCTGCGAACTTTTTCTCTATTTGTCGCACGTTTGCCCTTCGTGAACTTGCTGAATCCAAGGGACGGTGACTTCCCGGGGTTGTCGCACGTTTTTCTTTGGGGATATTGGCGATTGCATTTTTAAAGAGTCGTGCTGGTGTTTGATGTTCTTCGACTTGGGGTTGCTCATTGTTGGTCTATTTACCAAAAAAAGTATGGTTTAGCCATGGTGTGTTCATGTTTGTTCACCATAATATGTGTGTTTGTTGGGGTTTGTTCATGTGTGTTCACTACATAATGTATTATATTTCAGTCTTTATTGGATCTGCTGTGTTGTTGTTGCAAACAGAATGCGAACACTATCTAACCATGCTTTCGAGCAACTCGTTGGAAGGCATGTAAGTCAGCGAACCGTATGATCCAATGCGATCCACGGATCCACGTAACCGCTTGTTGACTACACCTTTTGGAACCTTTTGGGCTGAGACAGGTCTGTGAGCAAAGCTGGCTCTTTCGGTCGTGATGCCACTGGTGCCTGATGCTGAGTTGGAGTTGAATGTCCCAGAGTCAGTGAAAGGGATAGATTCAACATGATTCAGAACATGGGGTCAAAGATGGTCACAAACATTGAATGCTGTACAATGCTGTACATGTACACGTATTTTTATTAGCAACCTTGCACCCAAAAAAAAGCTTTGACTGTCGCAACCTTGCGAAGTTTTGCTATGTCTATCATTGTCTATCTTTGTCTTGCTTACGCGGGGGCTTGATATGACAAGACCTTGACCAAAACATGTAAAGGATGTTTTTTGGAGCTGCTCATGAGAAAGCATAAGACTTCCGACACATTCGCAGATTCAGGATGTCAATCTGGCATCTTCCATCTTTGTCAGGCCAGAAGACGCCAGCGCTTCGATCGCGTTCCTTTGGATCGTGTGATCGATATGAGTTGATCACGAAATGCTCACAAGCGCCGGCCGTCACCTTTTCGAAAAGGAATTCCTTCATTCATCCCCAAACTCTTTCCGGTCTGGACACATAGGAATGAACATGTCTCAGACACAATACGTATAACATGTAACCCCTTAGTCTTGATGATCTTGACAAACACTACGTTTTGAAATGTGTGCACCGGTTCTTCGCCTACAAGTTTCCACTAAACCCCATATGATCCCAGATGTTTTCAGTGGTGAGCCTACAGGTGTCCAGTAAAAACAAGCGTTCTTCGGCTCAGCTCAGGTCAACTTCCAGGACTCCGTGCTGGCTGCATTGATCTTGAACCACCAGCAGGCTATCCTGTGAGCAGGTGTGAAGTGGTGTGAAATAGGAGCTGAACACTGAACACACAATTCTTGAGCTTTTTCGGTGGGTCAATTCGGTGAATTAGGCACTCAGAACAACATCAAGTCATTCAAGTCGGTTTTGCATTCATCTTTCCGACCTCCAAGGCCGGGGTCCTTTGTGGCATGAAATCCATCATATGATTCGTCGGTATTTCCTGAAGGCACCTGATGACGTTCCTCACCTGATGCGGTTCTGAGTCACCTCCACCGAGGTAGACTACCAAACATGATCAACCTACCAGGGTGCACAGGGCTCCAAAAATTGGACCCTGGCTGCCATATCCAGTCTTCATCAATTCCTGAGAAACCCTGTAAACATCCGGCCGCGACCCGTTCGGCCCCGAACCAGCTGCTACATGTTGGTTCGGTCCATTTCATCTTGGCGATCTGAGGGTCCAATCCTTGGGTCTCCCCGGCCTGCCGCTTCAGCTGCCTGGAACCTTGACCTGCACGAGCACGAGCAACGTCGACCGTTCCGCGTTCAAGGGGCAGGGCACAGCGTTTGACCTGAACGAAAAGGAAGTCAACCCGAAGTAGATAGAAACAGTGGCCAACAGAGGTTCCAAAACATGTCTTTTAAGGGAGGGTTCACTTTTCGATCTGTTTTGTGACTTCTTATTTGTATAGCTGGAAAAGCTCTTTCCGGGGTGATCTGCAAGTGTTGTCAGCTAGTGACTTTTGTGGTTATGAAGGCTTTAAGGTCTGATTGCTCCGGAGATGTTCCTGCTGAGCCTACCCATCAAAGGTCCTGAACTTGTAACATTGGCCGCGTCGAGAACCCGTCAAGAATGAACGCTACCAGACGGAAAAGAAACTCCTCCAGGAATCCCCAAAAAAGAACACTTTTCCGGTCAACCGCTGAGACTGAGACTTGGATTTGCTTCTCCCAGCAACCTGGGAATAGAAACTTTCTCCAGTTACGGGAATCATCCATAGGGATTTAAAAAACAAAAACAGTCTGATCTGGTCCACAACACCAGGCTTGTGTTTTGATGGCTGGTCAAAACCAAAATTTGGTTCTTCCATATGGCTTTGACTTGGTGTTATACGGGAGTGGACGCAGAAAACGAATTCGATGAGTGCGAACATCGCCCACCAGAGGAGGAGCTGGAGGAGAGAAGTTCAAGTTCAGTGGCAAAGATGTTGCAAGGAAGGATGAGCCGGACACTTCCGGTGAATTTTGGGCTAGGATAGACATTTTGCGGATTAGTTCCTATTGCAGGGTCTAAACCTTTGTGGGACGCCGCTTTGCAACCCAACATACCCAACTGAGTTGTGCCAACTACATTTTTGGGTGGTGTATGATGAGCGGAGCGAGGGTTTGACACAGTGTGGCCAGAAAACAGTCAACAAAGTGAGGAAAGCAAAAACATCGTGTACCTTCAAGTTCCACCTTGCTGTTCATGGATTGAAACTTGGTGTATTCACCATTGGATCCACTATGATCCATTTGCACCATTTGATGCTTCATCCTGCTGTGGCTTGGCAGCCGTGGCTTGGCAGCCGTGCCGGGTGATGACGGCCGCCCTGAAACGGCGATCCACTGGCACGTCCAGGTCTCTCTTTCGGGCTGTCGCAGTGAAGGGGGTCGTTGGGGAACGACGTCTCTGATGTCTCGGAGTTGGAATGAAGTCACCGACTGAGCTTTGCAAATGGCCTAAGTGGCCAGTATCCAGCTGCCGCAGTGTTTCTTGAAACCCGACGAAGGTCTCGTCGGTGGAAACAGCTCCGTTTCAAGGTCTGGCATTCTTTCAATTCGATTCACTGCAGGCACCGGGTCAGGCACGGTCCTCATAGGTCGGACAGGAGTTGGTCATCATTTTTAAACTCAACATGAGGTTTTCAGCACCTGGTTTACACCTGGACCTGTTGGGTCAGACTGCATCCGTAGGGAGAAGAGATTTCGACAGAACCGCCGAGCGTGGGACCTCTTTGAAGCAGAACTATGACCTCTGACCTCACAGACGTTGAATGACCTGAACTAGACTATCCCATAGGAACCCCAGTACATAGGGTTCTTCAATAAGGATAGTCTTATAGGGTAGTATAGGAACATCGGGTTCTTATATGACTATCCCATAGGAACCCCAGTAGGGTCTTTGCTCAGGTCACTGGCTACCTCTCTTGGATCCAATGGATGATTCACAATCAAGCAGGCCCAATCGACCATGCTTCGGAACCTTCGGCAGCTCCCTTCGGAACCTCTGCCCCCTAGATAGAACTTGGATTTGCTTAAGGAGCTGGGGAAAAACTATCATATTATATTCACCATGGATGGCGATTCACCATCATCTGATCCGCAAAACCAGGAAAAGGGGCAGGGGCAGGATGAAATCGTCGCTCAACCAGCACAGCCAGGTGCATGGCCCTTGGTCAATGCATGTAGGCACATCTGTGCCAAAGGTCTCTGCAAGCATCCTCTAGCCCGAAACGCAAAAACGTTGGCCCTCAACACTGGAACGACCAGGGCCTCATCCTCCGCAAAACAACAACAACAACAACAACAACAACAACAACAACAACAACCTTGATTCTGAACACCTTCTCTGACTTTGCTTGAGCCGCTGCAACACCCAAATGACTGGAGCATCCCAGCCGCGCCTGGAGCATCCTTGCGTGACTCCTCAGGGAACGGTTGTTGGAACAGAAGTTCCCGCAATTCGGAGGAAGTCGGAGTGCCCCAAAGCAGCAACATCCACTGGATGGGACTCCAAACAGCCCTTTAGAAATTTTATGTAAATATATATTATACCAGCACCTTCCAACAGGTCTCCTTGGAGGGTTGTTAGGCCCTAACGGGTTTCAATTGGTGACCTGTGAAGTCGGTGCTGGTATATAGATTTAAAAGAGGAACACACACCAGGGACCCACAAGGGTTATTGTCCTGCAGCGCGGGGAATCACAACAGGGTTCCTGGCCCACATCCGCTGAGGGAGTCTAATTAGACACCCCTGGCACCCACCCCGACCACCGAACTGGAACAAAGGTAGGCCATGAACCCTAAGGAGTCCAGGAAACCAAGGAAAAAACATACTCACCAGAAGGGGATTCAACCAGTTCGGGACTGGAAGATCACATGATTGACAAAAACCAGGGAATCAAGAAAAGGATCCAAAAGTTCCAAGATGGTGGACTTAGTCGACCCGTCCAGCGAGTGGATGATTCTTGGCTGACTCCACAGAACATTTGGGATGATAATCGACCGGCGTGAAAACCAACCTGGCATGCAGAAATCCTCTGCTTCAAAAACATCCGAACTTCTGGACTTGGCTCTAAAGTCGGCAGGAAAGTTTTACTGCACAATCATGTTCCTTTTTGTCAAGTTTGTCCCCATCTCCGACCCCATCCATCGTCTCCTTGAGGCGCGCAGAGAGCTCCTCCAGCCTCAAGTAGCCAGTCCGGGACTTGACAGAAACATCAGAAGGGGGGCTAAATTTGATGTTTGACCCAGAAGCAACCAACAGTTGGAAGATCCTATACCAGCACCAGGTGGAACTTGGAAGCTATTTATAGACAACTCTTGGAAGGTCCTGGGACATTTTTCTTGGTTTTGAGTGTTGTATGTTTCAGATCAACATCAGCTTGGCCACGTTTTGTTCTTTTTTCACCACCTGTCAGGTGAGGGTTACCCCAGCCGGGCATCCGGGCTTCTCCTCCAACGAGACGGACGCCTACCGACCGAGCTCCGCACGCTCCGCGGCCGGGCGTCCCGTGGGCGGCCAAGGCGGGAGACGGAACGGAGACGTGTGTGTCTCGGCCGTTGGCATCGCCTAAGCCTGGACTTGCTAGAACACGTGTTGCCGGGTATGGGGCAGTTTCACCAGTTGGGGAAAATACAACACCAGTTGGCACCCACCAGTTGGCATACCTAGATTGGTTTTGCCAGTCAAGAGGTGAGGTATGCACGTGTTCTGCCAGTCCAGGAGCATGTACGTTCTGGGTGTCCTGACTGGACTACCTGGATCTCCAGCCAGGACACTCAGACAGGATGCGCCTGGTATACATTCTACAAACTCTATATATATATATATTTATTTATTTAAGGTTTTTCATCTTGTGAGCCCTTCCCAAGACCTGGCAGAGAGGGTATTGAACGGAATTGGTTCATGTTAGGGATCTGCACGGCCAAAAGATTGCGATTTGCTCTGAGTGTTGTTGTTCGGTTTAGGCAAACAAAAACATAAACGAATGCTTCAAAAAGACGACTTTCTGGCCTTTTTGCGGCATCTCTCGGATGGACATTCCACTTCAATTCCACTTTGGCCAAAACACTACTGCAAAGTGAAACATCCCAATAATTCAGTGATGTCTGCTGAGAAATCTTCAAGTCTTGCTGGCTGACTCAAGCTCAGGCAAGAGCACAGGCAACCCTTCCAGCTCCCTTTAAAGTATCAGTACCCTTATAACAAACAAAAAAAGCCTGTGAACATCTGCACATACCTGTGAACATCTGAGTCTCAAGCAAAAGAATCGTCCTGACTCCTGACGTTCGGTGCTCCTCTAAAAGGTTCTGCAAAGCACAGGTGTGTTAGTCTCAACGGAAACCAACGGTGTCTTTTTTGTGTGTTTGTTTTCCATCATCCGAAGTAAAGAGAAACATCGGGTGAAAGTAAAACTATATAGTGGATATAGAAAGTAGATGGCACAATCCCCACATTCGGTGGTTTATACTATAGACCCTCATCTGCTATCAGACCTCTTGGGGTGCCAGCGCCATCTTGAACCTCATCCACTGACCCACCGACGCATCAACTCTGCTCGCCTTCCGCGTTGCTGACACCTGCAAGTCAAGCATCGTCAAGCTATTTTCCGATCTCCACCAACCCCAGACACGACACGTCTGGGACTTAGGACTGCCTTCAAAACGGCCGACCGGGGTGCGGTCTTTCTGGGGCAGGTCCAGGAGTCCTAGACGTGTCTGGGCACTGAATCCGATTGGAATCCAAGGCCCTCCACGGAGTCGGAGGTCTTCGAACACTGAAACGGCGGGGGTGCCGACTCCAAGCAAATCCGTCTTGGCCGTTCGCGGTCCGGAGTTCTTCGCAAAAAGGGGGCGGTCTAGTTCGATCGAATCGGTACTTTCGAGACCGCCATGGTGGAGTCTGACCCACCATGCACGTGATTGTGTTAAAAAGAACGTACATATTAAACAGATTTAAACAGGTGACCTGATTTTGCAATTTCAACCAAATGCCTATAGCAAAAGAATACTCCAAAACAATGGACAAAACGCTGAAACCAACAAAGCATGCATCAGGTTGCACCCGCATTACAGGACATCTTGTCCCCTCTTGCCCAAAGCAGTGACCAATTGATCTTCTGCGGAGGTTTGATTTGCTGAGTCAATCCTTTAAGAATGCTGATTTGGTTTCTCCTTCTGCTTCTGCTTCTGCTTCTGCTACTCCTACTCCTACTCCTACTCCTACTACTACTACTACTACTACCCAGTGTTGTCATATAGTATGCCAAGGTATCATTGTCATAGTTTTGAGTCGTGCCAAATTCCATGGTCTGTCTGTTTAATGATGAATAACCAAATCCAACCAAGAACATCACCTAACAAGACTCCTCGACTGCAAAACATGCCCAGGAGGCGGAACAAATTTCTTGTATGTATGTATGTATGTATGTATGTATGTATGTATGTATGTATGTATGTATGTATGTATGTATGCTCTCCCCCTCCCAATGATCTACCTTTTCCGGCTTTTTCAGCTCTTCAAAAAAGAGAATTAAATAAGTATCAACAAAAACACAAAGAATTTCAACAGGGAATTCACATATATAGGTAGATCATGGTGGTGTCCATATGTTTAATAATATAAAATAACTATACAAGCAACTTACATGACTGGGTGTTCCCCAGCACTTCAGTTGTCAGTGAGCAAGTGCTATCTGCTATCGTCTGGCCCTCCCAAAACACGTACCTATACACTCCCTGAATAAATCATAAATACGGGAAGTGGAAAATGGTCCCTTAGATGACAACCTTCCTCAGCTTCCTCTATACATCTCTATACAAAACAAGTGATTTTCCACTTCCATGATTATTTCAGGAAGTGTACTACGCCAATGCCACTCACCCGATTTACTTTGTTCCAGTTGGCATTGCAGCATACCACCGCAATACTGGCATATGGTGGGGAAGCGCACTACAAGCAAACCGGCACCAATAAAGTATTAATCACATGGATGTCACACAAAACACACCTTCAGAAGGAAGGTAGAGCGTTTGTCACTTTGATGATGCAGTGCTTTTCCAAATTACCTTATGCATCCTTATGCAATAAAAATGAACCAAATGAACACACACACACACACACACACACACGCCCAAAGGATGCCGAAGGACGTGTCAAATGACCACCCGAAATCAGTGTGATTGGTCTTTCAATCTGGACCCTTTCCGCGCAGAAGGTGGGATCCCCTGCTCGTCCCCAGCATCCAGAAGTTCCATCCTGGAATGGATTCTATTCTAGCAAACCCTGCCCTCCAATAGAGATTGCTTTTTAACTTCTGGATGAAAAGAAACAGTTGCTGAAACGGCCATGATGGGGCCATCTTGCCCCGATCGTGCCTCCTCATCCAAGCGGCGTTGCAACCTCCCAAAACACACGCGTTTCGTGCGTGCGCGCGGATTCTGGGTGCGTGCTGGGTGCAGTGAACTCGCGTGCCCGCCAACACCGGCACGGCCTCGCAGGGCCCTGAACCCTTGGATGAGAGAATTGGTGCAATCCTGATCTTGGATTTGCGTAAGGAGCCGGGAAAGAAAGGTTCACCCATACCTATAGGCCCCGTAGGGGTGTCTAATAATAGCTCCTGAGAGGTTGAGGGGTGTCCATTAATCACCCCTTAAGGGGCTCTGGTATAGGGAAAATCATTTGATCACCTTAAGCAAACCAGGTGATGCACTGAAATCGTGAAACACGTGGAGTGACAGCCGTAAAACGCTTCCATCTGAAGCTCGCTGAGTGAAATAAGATTCAACCTGCACACTGGACACCAATAGAGTACCAAAGGCCAGGGCTGCAAAGGAAGTCTTCCAAATACCACTGCGGCGCTGTTCGCATCAAGCTGCGTTCGGCCTCGGCTGGGTCCTGCAGCTGTTCTCCAACAGCTGTTGGCAGCTCGGCTTTCCAAGTCGTGGTTGGCCCCCCCACACCACCACCAAAGAAATACGTAAGTTTGAAGCCCTTCAGCAAAGCAGGGGTAAGGGACATAATTCATATAAATTCATCATCATCTTCGTGAAAAAAAAGGGGGCCCTTAAGGTGTTTCTATGTTTCTGGATGTTTCTGGCCGATAGGCCACCTAAAGGTGATTCAGGGTGTCCACTACCCACCTCTTGTGAGTCTTGGAACGTAACTTTCAGGACCCACCACTCTTCAAACACAAAGCCACCAAAACGTCTTCAGAATCGCTAGCCTCGCCTGTTGAGCAGATCTTGCGCAGCGGCCTGCGCAGATAGACCGATCGATCTGAAGTACCCTTTCTGTGATCGGGGAAAAATGGAGAATCCCTTGAACAGGGAGACGAATCTCCTCACGCTGGTGGAACTAGCGTGAGTGATCCCGCACAGAAGGCATTGGCCGCAGGTCTCGGAACGGCCTTGATGCGACCCACTGGGCCGGGCAACACGAAATTGGAGGAACAAATGAAACAGAACCGCTGGCACCCTCAAGGTTGCAAGTCATCCTCCAGCACATGAGTCGTTAGTTCTTATGCACCTCTGGGCTGCAATTTGTCTGCTCAAGGATGGCTACACCTGATCTTAATCTGTCTGCTTCATCCTGCAGCGTCTGCGGCGTCGTCTGAGACCTTACGATTTGAACTGTGGTGTCGTGTTGATGCTGGCTCAAAGTTGGGTCAACGTTGATCAATTCAATGTATTTCGACTCTTCTTGCTGACTCATGCTCTTTTGGTTCCTTAGAAAAACCCGGCTCAAAGCCATTACAACCGGTGCCCTCTTTTTTTATTTGCGCCAAGTTCCGAACGAAGAGACGGGCAATCACAATTGTGTTTGCAACGTCGCAAGATCTTAAGTTACATCATATAGGACACTCCAGCAGTCACAAGACGGGGTGGTGTTTAGTCCCCAAGTGAGTGGATCATGGGCACCCCGACTGCCTCCATGGATAGCACCCCGTCTTGTGACTGCAGGTTTGGACAAATTGTTGTAATTTGGTGCGCATCCTCGTATCCGTCTGAGGCATGCGGCATAGGCATACTGTTTGCAGGGTTCTATTTCCAATGGGGTAGGGGTCAGGAGTTGGGAAGACTAAAGCACATCCAACCTGCCAGTAGTGAAAAGGAACATGGCTTGGATTGTGATACTTGGGAATCATCTGTGGGGGGCTTGATGGAAACCTTGTGCTGCAAAGACATTTATGGTGAGTCAGGTATAGAGTGATCGTTTCATTCAGGCACGGCCTAACTTTGGCCGGAATGTAGCATCTCTGTGCGCCTGCGTTGAAAATCCAACAAATGAACATGCTACGAACTACGATTTCCTTGTGGTAATCTTCCGTACCATGGTGGATCGCCGCCAAAAAACGCCGCAAAAATGCCAGTTCGACATGCTTCGAGTGGATTCACCCAGGAAAGACCTTAATGTAGACACTTGATTTATACACCCCCCACACCCCCGATATGAAGGATGATGTTGAATTCAAACGGCTGGGGTTAATAATCAAGAGTCTACATTAAACAAAAAACACAAACACACCAAAGCCTCACCCTGTCAACCGCAGTTAGCAGTTACAACCCCAAAACCGCCCCCTCTTCCCCCCCCAAAAAACCTTCCCAGTTCCGGTTCCGGTTCTCATCGACTCGACCCGAACAACGCCCGTTGGTTCGTCCACTCAAACGTGACGACGCCCGGGCCATGTCGGTGTCCAGCTTTTTCGTGGCTTCTCGAAGGTCCTCCCAGACCGGCGGGGCATGCGGCGGAGGTCCACGGAACGTTTGGTTGGAGAGTGGACACAAATGTGGAAGTCTTGGCAGATGAAGGGAGAGAAGGAGGGGTGAGTGAGAGCAAATGGGCAACCAAAAACATAGAGACAATGGTCTACATTGATGGTCAAAGCTCCGATGAAAAGAGGGGGTTATGTCTGGGTTCTACTTTGACTGTTGGAATCATCTTATTTGGATTTGGTTCAGGAACCTGGAAGATTTAAACCAAAAGCGGGTTTAACATGATTTAGCCATAGGGGAAATAGACAACCTTAAGCAAACCAGACTTAACATCGACTTTGGTCATGTCCATCTTTCACTGCGACCAGAAACAAAGGCGCCGTCTTGAAAGGCCAGCGGACGTGTTTTCATGGGAGCAAAAATGTCAACTGATCATGCTTGTTGAGGCTATGGAAAATGACCCCTTAGGATAAGAAATGTCCGAGCACAAAAACATCCCTCCGGGTCGGAAACAGAACATGTAGTTGTGTGCATTTTTAAACATGCGGAAGTCTCCCAAACAACACAAACCGTGTAAAAACCCACATGTTTGAGGTCATTCCCCACCTCTCAGGTGAGGGTCGTTAGATTACATGTCAGCCCTATCTCCTCCTCCTTCTCCTCCTCGTCCTCCGCCGGACGTCAACCACGACCATCCACACCCAGTGTTCCCTGCCGGACTCCACGCCCAGTGTTCCCTGCCGGGCCTCAACCACGACCTTCCACCCCCAGTGTTCCCTGCCGGACCTCAACCACGATCATCCGCGCCCAGTGTTCCCTGCCACACCTCAACCACGACCATCCGCGCCCAGTGTTCCCTGCCGGGCCTCAACCACGACCTTCCACGCCCGTGTTCCCTGCCGGACCTCAACCACGACCATCCGCGCCCAGTGTTCCCTGCCGGACCTCAACCACGACCATCCGCACCCAGTCTTCCCTGCCGGACCTCAACCACGACCATCCACGCCCAGTGTTCCCTGCCGGACCTCGACCACAGCACACAACCACAAACACAGAACCACAAACACACAATCACAAACACAGAACCACAAACACAACCACAAACACATAACCACCAACACACAACCACAAACACACAACCACAAACACAACCGCAAACACATAACCACCGACACCCAACCACAAACACACAACCACAAACACAACCACAAACACAACAACAAACACGCAACCACAAACACCCAACCACAAACACAACAACAAACACAACTACAAACACAACCAGAAACACAACAACAAACAAACAACTACAAACACAACCAGAAACACACAATCACAAACACACAATTACAAACACATAACCACAAACACAATCAAGAACAAACAATCTCAAACACAATCACAAACACACAACAACAAACACACAACCACAAACACACAACCACAAATGCGCAACCACAAACACACAACAACAAACACAAACACAAACACACAACCACAAACACACAACCACACACACACAACGACAA
>CAXAMN010028128.1:41151-93702 GCA_963970005.1 Durusdinium trenchii
ACCACAAACACACAACCACACACACACAACGACAAACACAACGACAAACACACAACCACGACCACACAACCACAAACACACAACAAAAAACACATAACCACAAACACAACACACAACCGGAGGACCCAAGCTAAATCGACAACCACAAAGCTCACTATAGTGTGGGAGCAATCAGTTCGAAGATATGCCAGAGTGACTGTGGTCGGATGCAATTCCATATCTGTAGGCGCAGCTGTTTGCAAAGAGACTTGAGACAGGCAACATCCTACAGCAAGTAAAGCAAAGATTTTACTACTCCTACTACTCGGGCCCCGGAAGCTTCCAAGTTTCGGGCCCCGAAGCTCGGGCCCCGAACTGTGCGCTACTATTGCTACTACGACCACACCACTACCACTACCACTACCACTACCACTACCACTACTACTACTACTACTACTACTACTACTACTACTACGACTACCGCTACCGCTACCGCTACCGCTACCACTACCACTACGACTACCACTACCACTACCACTACTACTACTACTAATAATACTACTACTACTGGTACTACTACTACTGCTACTACTACTACTACTACTACTACTGCTCGGGCCCCTAGTCCACCAGGCTCCGTATGTCCGGGCCAGGAGGGCCGTGGTAACCGGAACACACAAGGCTGTCTCACTTGGAGGTGTGCACTGCAGAGCTGGACTCATTGATGGTCTGGGCCTTGTTGATGTCCGCTGAGAGAGCTGTCGGAGTCAGCATCCCACTTTTTGAACTTCGATGTTCACCGCCAAGGGCAGTTGCTGTGGAAATGTGGGGTGCTGTGGGCGCTGTGCACATGGTTGGTGTAAAGGCCTCAAGGGCCGGTACACTGGAAGGCTATTTGGCGGCGCCGCTGTCTAGGGCGCTGCATCAGCACAAAGTCCTGCCAGCAGAGTCAACGAAGTATGACGCAGAACTGGCATCAGGCCAGGCAAGCCCATGGTTCCACATTGTGCTTCAAACTGAACGTGTTTCTAGTTGCACCAAGATGCGCAACAAGAACTGCCTGAAGGAAAGGAGTGATCCGGGGAGGGAGTAGCGTATCAAAGTACACTGATAGCTTGCCCTCTTTCGCCCATGTCGCAGGTGGGGCCTGTGAAGCCATGGCTCCGTGAGCGCGAGAACTTGAGCAATCAAGCCACACACATAATGTATATTATATGTGTGTGTGTGCCCCCCTCCGTTTCCAGGAGTTTTAATCCAAATTATGTTGATCAGTTGCAGGGGACTAGGCAGGATGCATCGTCGCCTGGTCAACGAAGCTGGCGATGTATCCGAGGATATGGAAATGGGACGCCATTTCCACGTACCTGACCTGCACTGCTCTACAGGGCAACAGAAGGAAATGGTTCTCGCCGGACTTGTGCGTCGGTTTCTTTCCTTCTGTTGAGCCTTTTCTAATCTAATGAGCGATTCGCGAGTCTCGCCCCCTAGCTACAAACTGGAATTGTATTTTCGTTTTCTAGCTATTTTCTACCCTATCCGAAGCGATTCCTTTGGTCTCGCTTCCAGATGGAATTAAAACCACTATGCACGGCCGCAATTCGGGACCGCTAAGTATTCAGTAACTAAACTGCTGCAGTCAAGCGAAAACATTTTTCAACATTCAAATTGAGCTGATCGTGCGCCATTCCGTTCCCTCACTCCTTTTTTCGTGGAATTGAGTTAACGGAAAACCAAATTCTAAGTGTTGAACTTTAATACGGAATTTAATGTTTGTCCATCTGTGAAAACATCTCTAACTGACTGTTTACATCAACGAAAGCAAACACTAGTTCTAAAGGGATTAATCAAACCGTTACCCATCTGTTGGGTCCATTACCAGGGCCCAGTGGATGATGGACTTGTTTACTGACTGTTACAGGTAATAGGACCGACGTATGACCAAAACACTCCGTGGGACTGCCATATTACATTGGGGGTGGTTGAAAAGGGGTCACTGTAGGTAAATATGCCACACCTGGAGTGTCTGGGTGATCCTGAAACAAAAGGCCTCTTCTTTGCTCGCCACTCAAAGGCCGAAAACTGGCTCAAAGGATCCGTCGAAAGCGAGCTTCGTGCTTCATGACCAGTACCATCCAGGACCCAAATAACATTCTCTCATGTCCTCTTTTCAAGCTGACAAACGCAAAAAGCATCCAAAACACTATCCCAAACCCTTCCAAGCCTCAAGCATCCTATCAAGCCATATCAAGCCTCTCGCACACCCTCCGCTCCTTGAGGTCCCGCGGCAGTGACACCGGCACCAACTGCCGCAGCGATGCCACGGCATCCGCTGCTGAGGTGCTCAGCCGCTGGACCGGGCCCAGTGCCTGAACCGCCGCCTTTCCCCCTGTTTGGGGGGCATGTCATGTTCAGTTTTGGGAAGATGATCGTGAAATTAAGAATCACCCATACTAAACGCAAGCGTGATGTTTTGGGGACAGCAAGGGTGATGTTTTGGGGGGCATGTCATGTGACAGCATGTGTCTAGCAAAGTGTGGAACGGAGTCAAAACGTGGCCTTGTAGTTAAACAGCACAGCAACTCTTCCAACAAGAGCTTTGAAGGCTGGAACCACAGCGAGCTGCAGCATGCTTAGTCAGCTGTCTGAATTGCATTACCAAAAGAACGTTGAGAAAGATCTTGTCTTTAAGTGAATGGTTCTGAACAGCAAGTTGCATCATCTTCCTTCGAACGAGTCGGATGATCGTGACGTTGGAAAAGCAAAAGATCCTGGGCTGAAAAGAACGGACGGCTTTTTTCTTGTCTCGAATCCCGTGGTGGAGAACCTCCGTTTTTGTGTTGTTGTGGTTGTTTGTTGTTTGTTGTTTGTTGTTGTTGTGGTTGGTTGTTGGTTGTTGATTGTTGTTGTTGTGGTTGGTTGTTGGTTGTTGGTTGTTGGTTGTTGTTGTTGTGGTTGGTTGTTGGTTGTTGGTTGTTGGTGGTTGGTGGTTGGTTGTTGGTTGTTGGTTGTTGGTGGTTGGTGGTTGGTGGTTGGTTGTTGGTTGTTTGGTTGGTTGGGTGGGTGGGTGGGTAGGTGGGTGGTTGGTTGGTTGCTTGGTTGCTTGCTTGCTTGGTTGCTTGCTTGGTTGCTTGGTTGCTTGCTTGGTTGGTTGGTTGGTTGGTTGGTTGGTTGGTTGTTTGGCGGACATCTGGGGGGGGAGGGCCAGTTGAAAGGGCCAGGACTTGTGCTGCTTGGAGAGGACAAAGCTGGTCCGAGAGACATGCTGGTTGGAGGACTTGGTCTCAGATTCCCAAGGATTGTTTTGGTCTTAGGGTAGGGAAGAAAACTCCAAGATCTTAGTCTTAGTTGAACACCGTGACAACCAGAAACACTTGCCAGACCTGACATGCCTGTCTGTGCACGGTGTCACCCAGCTTTGTTTGGATGACCTGACCTCGTCCAGGCTTTTCTGAAAGTCGTCCCTCAAAGAGGAAACCTGGCGGAATCGAATCGGCGACGTCAGCCCAACCCGACGTCTGGGAAGGAAGACCCGGACGTAGTCGGACTTGGATTTGGCCCCACGGAAGTCTAGGAAGTTCTGGAAATTTCTTGAACTTGTCCCCCACCAAAAAAAGGATCCACTGCGACCGTACCTCCGGTGCGGTAGGACTGGACATTTTGGAGTGTCTCCCTGGGGTGCCAGTGGATCCAAACAACCCCAGTCAGTGGAGTCTCCCACTCGGAGTGTCGAGATTCGTTGCAATCAAAGTTGTTTCCGAGAGGCTCATGGACCCTCAAACTGCGTTGGTTCGGTCCAAAACCCTGGCTGTGAGGGTCAAAACCCTAGCGACCTCAGGGTCCTTTCTCAGCCTTTGGGTTGACAGAAACAACATCATGTCAAGAACTTCTGCAAACTAGACATTTCATTTGTAGTCTGTATACTTTTCTTCGGTGTTCTTTTTCGGCAAAGAAAGACATGCTTCGGAGATGTTTGTGGGAGGTCATGGTGCCCAAAGAAGGCAGCTCGTTGCAGGAAACAATTCAGGTTTTCCCTGTATGCCTGGCATGCCTTGGTGTCTTGGAACCCGTCAAATCAAAAATGAATCCGTATAGAATGGCGCCCATACGGCATGGGCGCACACGAACGGGACAAGTTGGAAAGGGCAAGTTCCTTTAAAATCTATAGATTCAAATGATTCTGATGTCCCTCATATCCTTCGAAGAAGGAGCAGCCTCCCTGTACAATTTTCCAACAAATAAGGATCTGCCTGCGAGACGTGATCAGCCAGATGGATGATGGATGCCCAGCAGGCCATTCCATTGGCTGGTTTTGATGCTTCCAGATAAGGAGTCCGAAGGTCCAAAATGCCACATCATCTGCTTCAAGTCTGCTTGGCTCGTTCCCTCTCTCACGTGAAGACCAACTCCGCCAACTCCGCAGAGCTCTGCAGGTCGTCTCGGTCTGAACAAACCCCGTGCGCCTGCAGTTCCAGGCTCCGCAGGCGCTCCTCGAGGGCTACCTCGGGTTTGCGGGTGAACCCAGGAACCGACCCAGACACTCCACATAGCCATGGGACTGCCTGGAAAAAGCACTGAGTCTCTGTGTTGGTGTTTTGGTATCACCCTAACCCAGACACGACATCCATCGGACTGCCAGGACTGCCTTGCCTACATTGACCCACCTGGCACGCCCAGTCCCATGGGTCTCGTCTGTCTCCGGGTACGCCGGAATTCGATGGTCATGAGTCGTACAGGATTGGACAAACCAAAGTCATCCAAACGCCCCGAATTAGGGAACACAGAAAGGTGCCCCGAAACAACAAACAGTTGTTTAAACATGGTTTAAACATGTTCATATTATTGGGTATATACTTGGACCCTCCAAGGGGTGTCCAATGGACTACCCCACACTACCTATAGGCTTCCATTGGGCACCCCTTGGAGGGTCCTGGTACTTGGGTATATTGGTATATCCCAGCTACCTAGGGACCCAATGGATGATGGGGTGCTACCAGGCAGGCCGACATCAGAAGCCTTGACCGACGCTGGGACATACTGGGACACGGCCCTGGACCAACTGATTGGCCACTTTTTCAGCACCAAAGAGCTGAAGGTCTAGGGATTGGTGTTGAATAGGTGTTGAATGTAGGGGATTAGGGGATGGGATTGGCCCACATGGTCGGCTTTGAAGAAACATGGTGAAACCAAAACCCCAAAAAACGACCGTGGAAAGCTTCATCAAGCATTCTCAAACAGCATAATACGTCTTACCGTATGAGTTCCATGCCCAGCCCATCACTGGAATGGTGACCGATCATATAAGGGATGGGCCAATGGGGTCAATGTAGGTAGCTATATACTCCATACCAGGACCTACCTTCGTTTCGGTGTCTGTCAATCGCCGACCCAGGAGGTGACCCAGGAGGTGTCCCAAAACCACCGGACTTGGGCTCGGTCCTGGTACGGTCTGGGCATGGACCATCACCCTCCGGACCCGAATGCTCGGGTCAGGCCGGGTATCGGCGGACTCGGAACATGGTGAAAACCGAGTCCGAACCTATACTTGGGATTGGCGGCTTGGCGGGAACCAATACCACCAAACATCTCCTTCCCTAAGAATCCGGGCCCGAACCAACGGGTTTGGTTCGGCCACGGACCCCTGCCATGGACAGCCCGAGCTCGGATTCTTAGGGTTGAGCAAACTCATGCAGGTACTGTCTACTGAGTCTACTCTTGTTTAAAGGTGGTCCGGAGTCGACGTTGGGTTCAAAAGGTGCGTGTTTTGTCCGAGTTGGGCTCAGCCGATGTCATGAGCGCCACTCGGCCGCCGTGACAGTCTCCAGTCACCAGTCGGGGTGGTTGATGGACACCCCATGACACCCCGTATAAGGGACAATCAATGGTTTTTGAACACCTCCTGGTAACCTCTAAGAGGATCTAAGAGGCAATTTACAGACACCTCAGAAGGAAGGTCCTGGTATAGAATACCAGGACCCTCCAGGGGTGCCCTGTCTGGAAGCCTATAGGTAGTGTGGGGTAGTCCAGCCAGGACACCCAGACAGGAGGGTCCAGGTATGTTCTATGTTACCTACATTTTGATCCCTGAGACCCACCGCCATGGCCACAACCACGTGCATCTCGGCCACTGGCACAGTGGGCGGCTCTGGTGCTGGCGGTTCCGGTGGCGGTAGTGCCACCAGGGCAGGGCTGCCTGAGTGCCAACATCTTCCCCAGGGGATTTCACCAGGTATGGGGAAGATCAACCAATCCGCTACCACCAGGCCAAGCTTTGTGCTTTGCGGTCATTGAACTACCTCCGCAGTGTCTTCGGATGGCTAGCCATGAATTCAGGTGGCTTCCTCCGTGGTGATCTCTTGTATGCCCAATGAAACCGGGCAGCAGCCCCCAGTTTTGGGGTGGCTTCTGGATGTTCCTGAGCCCGAACTGAGTGTTGCTGGACTATGGCCGCACCTGGAAAAGGACATACAGAACCAACTGGGATAGTTGAACTAGGGTTCTGAAAAAACCTCTGTTGGTCGACTTAGGGCCTTAGGGCTTGCTACTCTGTTCTCCCCAGACCAGCGACTTGTGGTTGGTCGAAAACCAGGACCCGACAGCCAACAGGTCACCACGAGCGCAACGGCCAAAAGAAACGTCTGCATGCAACAGCCAGCCAAACACGGAGACCTGTTGCAAGGTCCTGTATCCCAAACACGACTAATGGGACTGGAATTGGTGCCTACATTGACCCCTCTTCAACCACCTCAATGTAGGCAAATAGACCCATGGAGTGTCCTGGTATGGACCCCGATCTGTCCAGTCCGACCTCTGTGTCCGGGGGGTTCCAGGGAAGGACGGGCGTAGGCCCATGACCAGGTCCGGCCTTTCTGGGGCAAGGCCTGGAGGTACTTCACAAAGCCCTGCGCTGCTGAGTTGGATTGGAATTCCTCAAGCTGAGGCCTATCTGTTGGTTGGATTGAAGTCAGGAATGAACCTCATGACTCATGACCTATCAAAGTTCATCATACAAACACATCACTCACTGAGTAAAAGAGGAATTACTTTTGGAGCATTGGCGGCGGCTTCCTGACCATGATATCCAGATTCTCAACTACTTGAGTCTGTGGTGAAGAGGTCTAAGATGGTCTAAGCAATTCACATTGCTTCATACAAATAGCCTCTCTTTGTCCTGCAGTCATTGGCTTCTGTCTGATCCACTAAGACTTGATTGGATTTGATGATGAGTGATTTTGAGAGGTTATCACTGTTTATCACATATCACCATCCAGACCGAGCTACTTTTGATTGTGATTTCGTAGTTTTGAGGAAAGCTTTGAGTGTTTTGTGGATAACCTTTGTTTCAGAACAACTGAGATTAGAATATATTCATTGACTTTGAACACTTCAATCAAAACGCTGTTTCAGAATGCGCGTGCTACGCGCGCAGCACGTGGTGCGGAGCCCGACCCTTCTGCAGTGTCTTCCTCCCCTTTCTGCCCTCCAAACTCGAAATCGCACCAACAGGGCCCTGTGGATCCGTGTGCCTCTATGCTAGTCACCAGTGGTGTTTTCCACGTCAAATACCCAACCATGTAACATATTCTGGGAGTGTTGTAGACCCATTTTATAGCTATAAGTTCATTCCCTAGGGATCCAGTCGTACCTTCTCTGAAGGTACGACTGGACCCTCAAAACCTACATAAGAGTGTCTCCAATCACCTTCTGAGAAGGTACGACTGGATCCCTAGGGATTTTGAGGCGGTCTCATCTTGGACCAAACGAACTCGAGAGAGTCTCCGCACGAGGGTCCCGCCCTTGTGACTGTTCACTGGTCCCGGTTTCCGTCAGACCGACTTCCTGGAGGGAACGGGCCGCCATGCCTTCTGTAACGTACCCATACACTCCATGGGACTGCCATATATGCCTACCCATTGACCACCCTGGCACCACCCCTGGCCGTTTTGAAGGCAGTCCGGACTGGCAGTCCCATTAGTGTCTGGGGATAGGTGATTGGAGACTATGTGCTGTAGGCTTGAGGGATCCAATGACCTTCTGAGAAGGTGGCAGTGGATCCGGGATGACCATGACCGGCGATTCCGGAACATCACGAAGTGACCGAGACGAACCGCTTCGATGAAGAGGTATTTTCCATCTAAGCACCCCAACTGGGTGGTGCTGGTATGGCTGACTATAAGTCATATTGATTAATCGTATGCTATAATGGACTGAACAACGAATTGTTTTACCAATTTGTCCCACTACGATCCACCAGGTCCTGAACAGCGACTTGATTCGCACAGGAGGGTGCTACAGGGTGCACCCTGTGTCTCCACAGAGAAGTTTTGGGCGACGAAAACGGGCGACGTCGGTCGCGCCACCTGCAACTCTTGGGGCAGCTTCGCCATGGCGATCGCCCCGCTGGTTTCCAGCCACGTATACTCTCGTTCGGAGCAGAAACCGCCTGGATTCCTGTCGCCCAGAACTGGGGCGGCTTCGGTGACCCTCCCAAGCAGCTAGCCAGCCCGAAATGGATTTCTGCGATGGATAAAGATTATGCGTAGTCCAGTTCGAGGCTATTGGACCATGGAAGGTTTCAAGAAATTCCGGAGCTGAGGATTTCTTGGGGCTGCTCGTGTTCTGTCTCCGTTGGTCCTCCGCGAATTCTCCGACCCCTCGGTCGAGTCGAACACACACGAGTCGAAACACAGAATTCACGAATCAAAACAACCTCGGAACCTGTTTGGGGGAACCATCTATTTTGGTGCGGATTGAAGTCCTGCAATGCAATTGATATGATGGCATTCTGAATGGCATTCGTTCTTTCTTCAGCATTCTAAGGTGATTTACACCATGAGAAGATGATGTGATTAAGGCAGCCCAAGGCACTGCCAAGGCACTGCCAAGGCACTGCCAGGGTCGTCTGGGGTCCTTTGAAACAGGAACTTGCTTCGGTCCCACGGGTTGGGTCGATTGAAGAGTCGAGACAAACGAGACGCCTCAGCAGAGGCCCATTCGGCCTCGGATTGGCGGCGAAACACCTAGCCGCTGGAAAACCATATCTATATTGATCCCCAGATTTTAAGAGGATTTACCCCTATTTAACGGGACAATATAACGTTAAGCATCGCTGATCCGCGTCATGAACGCTGGTCGCCTCGTCGGCTCGTTCCTCGAGCCCAAAGCGACAGGACCAGGTGGCACAGCTGGAGAATTTGGACCCTTGGCGCCGCAAACATGGGTGCCCCCTGCCTTACGTCGATTTTGGGAGGGCTCGGGGCAAATCTCTAGGGCTCCAACCTGACTCCAACCATATCCTCAGGTTCGGTGGTTATAGACGCCCAAAAATTCACCCGAATCATCTTCTCAGGAGGTAATTGGAGCCCTATAGGGGTAATGCAACTGTTTTCGTGTTGGTTGGTTCGGTTGGTTCATTCAGCGCACCGTACCAAAGACATCCAAAGACTTGGTGCCCTTCACAGCAACCTCAAGGGGATGAATCATCTGAAGGTTCACTTGGTCCAGGTTGGAATCAGCATTGGGCTGCTGTAGCCGATAGCCAATAAGGCCGGAAGCAGGTCTGATTTGCTTTCTCAACATGTCTCCCAAGCAATTGCAAGCTCATCACAGAGATCCTCCTGAAGGTGTTTCACTGTGTTTCCAGACCATCTCTATGAGACTGGAATAGTTACATATTTCACACGGTCTGGATGGTCTGGTTATCATCTGCTGTTTTCTTTTGGTCGTAACCTGCCTCTAAGGACGTGACTTGGTGTGTGACTTCGGGGTGAAAACCACGATGTCAAGAATCTTCAACAAGGACCGGGTCCTGGGACCCCACCTGGAAAAAACACACATGAAACCACTTCCGCCAGCTCCAGGCAAGCAGTTCGTTTAAGTTCGAAGTCCCAAGTTTCACAGAGTGATTGGCACGTAGACTCTTAGATTAATACACCCTTTTTGGAGAGGATGTTCACTTCAAAATGGGGGGGGGTGTATTAATCAAAAGTCATACATTACTCAAGATCGATTCATCACCAACCCCAACTCCATTGAACTCTCCAACCCAATCCACAAAGAAGATCCACCACCTGATCTGCTACCGCCCCAAAAACCGGTGCCTGCCACCTGCACACTGGCGTGCTCCAAGCAATCAAGGTCTCGACCTAGAACGCGCGTGGCCAGGGTCACTCCCCCTAGGCCTCCAGTCGTACCTTCTGAGTCCAGTCATACCGTAAGACCCAAACCAGGTCACCATTGGGACCCGACGGGCCTGACTCCTCAACCCCACCGAATCATACAAATCATAACCCAGACGCGACGCTCCATGGGACTGCCATAGGACTGCCGAAGCATTTGGGGTGGGCCATGAGGGGTCAACTGATCGGCATATATGGCAGTCCCATGTGGGTCGCCTCTGGGTCATCAAATGCGATGCCGTTTGTTCCTAGTAGCGAACCTTGCTCCTAGTCGTACGGTCAAAACCGCCCCGATCGTAGCGCCTGATCGCTCCGTTCGAGTCGCGATGCCAGGAGCCCCGTTCGTAGCGAACCTTGTTACTATGACATCCAAAATAATTGTCCCCAAATGTCCCCAAGTTCTCCTGGTCCAAACTCAGACTCTTTTCCCGCCCAGTTCCCGCTTTGCGCGGGTCCCGCATCCTTCGTTCGTACCTGCCCTGCCCCGTGAAAACCTTCCGAACGAACAACTTGGCTCGGTCCACTTGTGAAAAGCGCCGGCCCGCCTATGAACCCTCGCCCTATCACCCCGACATATCACTGTCTGTGCAAAATCTTTTTCATGGCCTCCACCCTAGTAGCTTCTTGCTACTAGTAGCAATGGCCTCCACCCTAGTAGCCGTGGCCTCCACCTAGCAGCTTCTTGCTTCCCTCTCCTCCCAAGTTCTCCTCCTTTGGCCACCGGACACTTGCGGCCGTCGCTTCCAAATTGCTGGCACAAGTAGAGGGCGCAACTCAGCGCCACAGAGGCACCTGCGGCGCTCAGAGCGAACCAAGCGGCGAAAAAGAAAATAAAAAAAGAAACAACAAAACTAACTTATCTTTTTTCTGAGCGCACAACGCCAATTGATTTTTTTTGGTAGGGTTTTGATTTTGGAAGAAACTTTGGTTTTTGGTAGTCCACACCTAAAAGCCCGGGTTCAATCCTGGGTTTTTCCATGAAGATGCCCAAATCAAGGTTTGAAGCTTCAATTATACTTGCATCTTCCTAAACATGCAAAATTACTGTTGTTTCCAAAACACATTGTTTTTGACAAAACTTACGTATGTCATTTGTCTGTGTGTTTTCTATGTGTTTTTCCTGAAGTGGTGATAGAAGAAGTGTGTTCAAGCGGCATGTATGACCCTCGCAAAGCGGCACAACCTAGCGCTGACCCGGTGCACAACATAGCGCTCAAACGGCGAAGAAAGATGCAACCGTTTGGAGTGCTTGCGCTGCAAACGACAAGGTTTGAACCGACACAAGTTCTTGAAACGGCTCATCTTCCACAAAACAAAAACATGTTGTTTCACCGACGGCACTTCCTTTACACACACTGGCGGACGCAGGTCTCGTATCAAAGAGTGGAGGACGTGGAGGACGCACATCGACGTACGTCTCATGGAGGTGTTTTTGGGGAGGTGCAGCTAGACCAAAACCCCCAAAGTCAGATCTGTATGTCTTCCACATTGCAACGTCCATTAAACATCATGGTCCATAGTAGTGGCTTCGCCAGAGACGTGGGTTCGCTGAGCATGGAGGATGGCCATTTGACCAGTTGGAGGATGGCCATCTCGCGAAACGCTTCCGGGGTGCTCGTTCGATTCTTCCGGGCTCGTCGTGGTCGCTTCCTCATCTTCCTCGGACCATCGAAGCAGTCGAAGCCTATAGCTCAGAGGGACCAGTCCTGGTGAACGGCGGTCCGGTCCTGCCCAGCCCTCCGCCCGCGGAGGGCCTAGGGAGTGTCCGATGAGGATCACCTTCACCTTCCGCTCTCTCCGATGATGTCCGGCCACTCTGGCCTGCGCGGCGCGCGGTCAAAGCGCCCGTGACCCTGGAAAGCGTCGGAGGAAACGGCTGCAACATGAAGACTTCAGATGTACTATACCCTAGGGATGCAAGTACCTTTTCAGAAGGTACGACTGGACCCTCAAAACCCACATCAGAGTGTCTCCAATCACCGTACCTGAGAAGGTACGACTGGATCCCTAGGGATAGTATTCTTGATGAATCAGCCCCTAGCTATGAAGCAACACATGATCTCAAAAGACTCTTGATTCATGAACAGATTGTAAACTGCTTTTCAGGCCACGTGGACCGTCGTCTCTTCGACCTCCCGGGCTGAGGCGTTGGGAAAGCCCGTTGAGGCGTTGCAAGTATTCCCTACAAGTCCTGTCCGACTCAGGTTCAACTGGGTCTTCTACCTCCTAAGCCTTTGTTGTTTTTGTATGACAGACTCCAGTAAAACGAGATCATGGACCGGGATTGAATTGTTCTGAATCCTGAACAACCATTCGATACTGATTTGACACGATCATAACACCAGGTCAACCAGTTTTTACATGGTCCTGGCTAGGGAAAAGGGTCCGCTTTGCTGCCTTCGCTCACCGCCAAGAAACAGCATGGACACTCAAGTGGATGATCAGAGTGGACACTAAACTCTGCAGCTGGAATTCCACTCGTCTTTTCCAGACCCTCAATCTCCTCAGTCAAGGCATCTCGCAGGTGGAACCGCCAAATCCCGAGACCCAAAAACCCGACTCCACTGTGAGGGATTAGATGCGATCCACTGTGACTCCTGAGTCGAGCGCCTAGATCCACTGTCCCCCCAGTCACCACCCCGGTGACCGTTTCGCGGTCAAGATGTCAGGTCCCTTGGATGGGCTTTGTTGGTGTCAGTCCGATGTACCCATGGTTCTTCATATGTTGACCCTCCCTGCAATCATGGTGACATGGACATCCTGGCTGAAAGACCATTTTCCTCGTTCGCAACAGCGAGTTGTCAGAGTCTTGTGGCCAAAGAACGTGGTGCTCGGCATGGAGACCTTCTTCCACCTGTTTCTGGGCGGCGGAGTGCTCGTTTCTGGCACCTTGAAGAGGGCCAAGTGCAATGCGCGGACCACGCCCTTCACTGCATTCTGAATGTGTGGCCGCCTCAAGTGGATCTGAATCCTCTGTGTTCGCCCAAGTCTACCAACACCCGACATGTGTGGCGACCAACTCCACCGGGTCTACCAATCCCTATGGATCCACATACCTTCTCAGAAGGTAATTGGGACCCCCAAGCCTACATAGACACCTGTCACCGGAAACACCTGGACTGGAGGGTGCTGGTAGATTGTAGATGATAAATTATGGTGCTCCTCAAATAGATAGAAACGGTTTTTCAACATGCATGTTCGTTTTACTTTTCTATCCCAGCACCCTCCAGTCCAGGTGTTTCCTGGTGACAGGTGTCCAGGTTCACCACCTGTGGTCGGGTCTCGAAACAGCCGAACCGACTGGAGGGTCCTGGTCTTTGGGGGTCTATATACTTGACATGGTCCCCTACCAAGCGTCCTGGGCAACCCGGGCAAGTCAGTTAAGGAACCAAACCTTTTTTGAGGATGCAAAGAGTCTGAGACTCAGGGAGGTGCATAGGCGCAATCCCTCTGCGCTTAATGGACTTCGATCTGGCACAAAAGCATGAACAACAAGAGCTTGAGCTTTCGCTTCACGAAAGACCTCATGCCCCCAAAAATCAAACACTTGGGCCTTCAAGTATTGAACTCGTCTCAAGAATAACGACTCAATTTAATTGATTGCAAAAGTTCCCAGGCTAAAGCCCAACGTGTGTCGAGGAATCTCGTAGCTGTGCATTTAGAGACTTCAAAACATGTTCTGACGACGGTGTCTCACACGCCGACATGTGAGAGCATCCGAAAAAAATGCCTAGACCCCCCAGAGTGTAAATGAGTGTAATATATTGTTGTACGTTTGGTGGTCCCAGGTGCCTTTTGAGAACCTGCAATTCCCGTGTTTTGTTTCGTCTGACGGAAGCTGAATCAAATCGCCGTCTCGCATCACACGCTGCAGCCCATGATATAACCCAAACATACCCAAACACGACACGTCTGGGACTGCCTACAAGGACTGCCGCCCCAGAAAGACCCCAAAACGGCACCACCCCAGTGACCGGTTCTCGGCTGGCTGGCAGCTGGCAGTCCCGTCGACGTGTCTGCGTCATGTGGGCGTGGTCCTTCTTCACCAAACCGCGAAAACCGAGACCCTCGGCCGAGACCTTCGGCGAAAGAACTAGATATAGACCCCCAAATAGACAGAAAAGTAGAGATCCTGGTTTTGTTTAAGTTGATTGCTTCTTTTTCATTCTTTTTTTCCCTATAGGTGAACTCCCCTTCTGGTGAATCTGGATTGATCTTTTCCCGGTACCTGTACAGCAAATCCAACAGGACCGACACCACTTGGGGTGTCTATGTCCATAGCCTCAGAAAGAGGTGAGGTGAGGTGATTCGGCTGGGGGTGTCTAACCACCTGGCTTGGGCTCGGTCCTGGCACCCCAAACATGTATATTGGGCACCACCTACCAGGACCCTCCGACAGGCCGGCATCACGCCGGGCGTGAGGGTTTTGGACTGGCGAACGCATCGCCGCTGGTCTACGGAGCTTGTGTTTTGTTCCCCAGGCTTCCAGGTTGAGCTGGTTTTGACTCCAAGGCAACGCCCAAACAAACAGCCTGACTGGTCCGTCCAAAACGACCAGGACCCCCCAGTCGGTTCAGCTGTTTGGAGACCCGATCACAGGTGGTGAACCTGGACACCTGTCACCAGGAAACACCTGCGAAGTCGGGTGCTGGTAGGTGAATTTGGTGAACTTGCTGAGAACCCCCCCCCAGGCCCCTGAGGCTTTTGACCACCGAAGCTCTCGGATCTAACATGTTCTAACAAATACATGTCTACCAACTAAACGCGGTCAATCATGGATCTGAATTTGAACCCAAAACCTGTAAGCCTTCGTTTTCTTCGTTTGGTGAGTCAAGGAACGGCTCGTTTTTTTGTCCAAGTGACATAAAGGGCCAGGAGCATCGGTACAGATCGGCGGGGATCTCCCTCTCGTGTAGCCTGGCGCAGCTCCCGAGCGGAGTCGAAAAAAGTGGACGAAATGACTCCCTCCCAGCCACGGCACGTCGATGGGAGTGCCAGCCAGGACTGCAGAAACGGTCACCGGGGTGGTGGTTAGGGGGGGTCTTTCTGGGGGGGCAGTCCTTGTAGGCAGTCCTAAACGTGTCGTGTTTGGGCCTGTTGAATAGAGGTTCCATTAGACCATGCCTTTTGCGGCGTGGAAAATCACATCGGCTGATATCTGCAGGTTCCTGAGGTCTGGCTTTTGTGAGGTCTGCCCCATCTATGGCTGTTTGGGTAGCACTGAAAAAGCCGAGCGGTTGACACGCCTTGCGGGCATCTGAAGGCTCTCCATACCCCTTGATACAGCATTAGAGTGTCAGGGAGGAAGGGGAAACCTTGGTTGACCATAACTATGTACCTGAAACTTCGTTTGCTGATGGACCAAAGCTCCAGATTTTGACCCATCTCCGTATGGAGACCTCCAGCTTCGAATCGCTCCCTCCACTGATGGAAACCATGATCGATGAGAAACCAATGGCGAGGGGTCGGAGTTGGTCTAGAGGCAAAAATGACTTAGACCGAATCACGTTTGGGTGTTTGTCTTTTTGGAAGGTCAAGCATACAGGCATACTTGGATTTGCTTAAGGAACCTGAAGAAGAAATCCCATATATTTATATTTTATCTATTCATAGTCCATCATATTTGCCAGGCACGGGGATTTACGCAGGAAACGGGACAATCACATATCACCTAGGATCCGCTACGCATACATGGACCGGTTTTGGGTGATTCTCGGCACACATGGTCGGCCGGATTCTCAAGATGTCGACGGTGAATTCGCACCCCAATCACCGCAAACTGGATCGGCATGAATAGCGAGTGGAAACTCACCCCATGATGCCGCTCCCAACAGCAAATCCCAAAAACGAATTGATCCGAAATGTAGCTGCGCTCATTTTACTATGCACGAGTCGTGTTTGTACCTTTTGAATGAACAAATTATTCCAAGAATGGGTCTTTTTGGTTTGATGCACGTCTGGTGCACGTCAAGCTTGGTTTTGTTTAGGTTTTCCCATGAATTTATCAATCCTTTCCAATAATTCCACCCGCGCATCGTCGCGACCTTTGTGCGAGGCTGGCATAGAGGCACCGCTCGTCAAAGTCCTGTCCTGGCTGACGACACCTCAGATCCCAATCATTGGCACAAGCGGTCGAGGTTGATCGTCCGATGCTTTTCGTTTTTTTTGAGAGGGATGGGGCAAGGCAAACCAAGTTTGGACAAGTCACGAACAAATATTGTCAAGTGACAAGGGCACGCTCACATGATCTGATATGACTCATTTTATATGATCTAATGGGCCCTATGACCTAGGACATGCCTTTAAACCACTTATTTGGCTGTCAAAGTTCACTTTCTCTCAGATCAGGGAACTTCTCAACAAGCCAGTCTCTGCAGGATGATTCGAATCATCCCCTAAAAGGATTACAGTAATTTCAGAGACAGAACGTGTGGTTGTGCACATTTTTCAACATGAGAAAGTCTGCCAAACCACAAAAACCCTGTAAAAACCAATCCGTCCTAAATTTTCTTAAGTTTCATCGATGCATGGAGCCTCACTGGGTGCCTTAGAAAACCCTGTGTTTTGCAGAAAAATCTATTTATTCTTTTTTTTCTGAGTAGATCTGGTTTCGCTTAGTTCTCCATTTGGTTTGGCCCTTTGGTGTTTGGTCAAATCAAGAAAACAGTGATTGACTTGCGCCCTGGCCTTATGCAGCCAATTTTTGATCAGGGTTGGTTGGGTTGGTTGCCATGGAGATTTTAGTAGCCATCCCACTTCACTTAGAGCTACTGAGCTGCAAAAAAAGTAACACCCTGGACAATTTTAAGACTTCCCACCAGCCCAAATTTGTTTGGCAAGGCAGCATTTGGACACGGTCATTGACATCCTGCAGCCAATGTTCTGGTGCTACACAAAGGGTGCTTTGTCAAGTGATTAGTTAGTGCGATCAACCACTCAGGGCGCAAGTCAATCACTGTTTGCTTGATTTTGGCCAAACACCAAAGGGCCAAACCAACTGGCCAACTAAGCGAAGCCAGAGTTCAGGGGCAGGCGCAGCACTTTGTGCTCTCAGATGCTCATCTCGCTCTCGCTCTCGCTCTCGCTCTCACTCTCACTCTCACTCTCTCTCTCTCTCTCTCTCTCGTTCTCACTCACGCTCTCACACTCACACACAACCTCACACTGACTCTCTCACCCTCACTCTCACTCTCACTCACTCTCACTCCTACTATCTCTCACTCACACTATCTCTCACTCACACTCACACTCAAACTCATTCTCACTCACACTCACTTTCACACTCACCCACTCACTCTCACACTCACTCTCACTCACACTCACTCTCACTCACACTCACTCTCACACACTCACTCTCACACACTCACTCTCACTCTCACTCACACTCACTCTCACTCACACTCGCATTCACATTCACACTCACTCTCACTCTCACTCACCCGCACTCTCCCTCACACTCACTCTTGACACTCACTCTCACTGTTCATACATTATGCAATCATGTCATAGATGTTCACAATACAAAATCCAATATGATATGATTTTAGGATTATGTATATTGAGTGGATGTGTGATTTGTTTTATGAGGGTATCATGCACTAGGACTAGGACTGTTAAGAGTCAAACAAGTAAAAAACTCAAATTTACATATATAATTTCAATTGCAGGAAATGGAACATGGACTTCAGCGCTTCAGCGCAAGGCTGGTTGGTGAGACCGCTGCAGGAACTGTTCGAAGGCCCATGTTCTTCATGCAAACGGTTGATTCTACAATTCAAGACGGTATCTATTTATATATGAATATATATATATATATATATGAATCATATTGAAGTCTCACCTCTTATGAAGTTCTATATAGGAATCTGAGTAGGTGGAGGATTCCAACTTCCCGTCTTGCATTTGTAAAATCATGATCAACATCCGTCCGAACACCTCCGACTCTGGCGCCACTGACCCTCACGTGGTCCCGCTCGATGTGCGGTGCTCCCGACACGTCCCGCTCGGTGCGGCACGGACCGACGCCGCCGTGGACCCCAGGGAGGAGCAGTACGATGGCTTTCGTGCCTCGGTCGAAGACCAGAACCGACGCCCCTTCGGCCCGCCCTCCCGCGACGTGGCGACACGCGACACCGGCGCGAAACTGGGGCGACACCGGTGTGGGCGGAAGGAAGCAGCAACGGGTGGTGGCAAAGCTGGATTTGCCGCTTGAGGAACCTGAGGAAAATGAAAAAGATTCACCAGAAAGGGGAATGAATAGTACGGAAAAATACATATCATCTTCAGATATCGTAAGCAAAACCAGGAGATGGTGTTAACGCGCACGCTTGAGAGAGGGGGCACTGGCCCGAGCACCATCGATTCAGCCGATCCATCCAGTGAATCAGCCGATTTCTGCTGCGAAGCCGCACCCTCGCCTTCCAAGACCATGAAAACACATGGGACAGAACCGGTGTTTTTTTTTGTGTACAGTAATTAGTCTTGAGTAAAACAATGTGTTCCATAAAACACATTATAATATTATAGTAGGTTGAGAGTAGATGGCACAATCCTCAAAAGGTGGCTTATATGGACACCCATCTGCAAAACATCTTGAGGGTTGTGCCATCTATTCTGAAACTACTACTTGAAATCAATGGTGCGCCACGAATCCTAAGGTCTATGGAACTATATACTGTATTTTCTTCTTCTGATCTACATGCATCCGCAAGATCTGTTTTTGTGGAACGGCGTTGTTCTACCCATGAAGCCGATTTCGACTGATAACAGACTGTAACTCATATGGATGTTCAATTCCTCACCATGCATATGATTAGATGATTTGCCGTCCCATCCTTTTCCTGGGTAGTTTCTGCTGTTTTCGGGCTCTAGTCAATGGGCTGGCAAATCTTCCAGACCTGTTTCGGGATGGAAATCCAAGGCTCAAGCGGTGGGTGCATGTATATTTCATAGGGAGACCGTTTCACTTCTCTCCACTCCCGGTTCGGAAACATAGACGCCAGGAAGGCTGTCCCGCTATTGAAATAACCATAGAAATACAAACCCTTATTGTCAATTGGACATTAGATGAAGTGGTGAGTCGTTAGAGCTCTTCCTCAGCTCCACGAATGTTTGCACCAAAAGAGCTTTTGGGGTTGCGCAAGTGACAGTGGATGACTGTGGTATTGATCCAATGACCCACATATACTAAAATAGTTTGCTCAACTTTCCGGCTTTTCGAAGTGATGGTATTCAACCGCGGGGAGTTGACCAAATTCTAAATGAACGATGGTCAAGAATGATCAAGATTTGTTGTGGAGTTGCAGGTCATCAGGATTTGGTGTGCGTTATCGTTGTTCCCGTCCGTCACACTATCGATTTTGGTGTTATCATTTTGCGAGCAACACGTGTGTGTTGAAATCCCATGACCACCCACTGGTTTTTGCCAATGTTGCGCCTAACACATATGGATCCACGACCTCACCATAATCATAGGTTCCAAACTAATATGTGTTTAATTTGATAGTTAAAATGCCTTAAGCACCCTGTTTACGACTTGGCCATCAGTCCCACAAAGGACTAGGCCCTCTACGACATCACCAGTTGTTTCTGCAGAATGCCCTGCCCCGACTGTGATAGCATTCCTCGAGAACAAATTCATGCCTTGTTAAGTCCAACTGCTACACCACCTCAACAACATTGGCCTTTCAATAGTTCAGTGGCGCGTTTCTTCAACAACTCGGGTTTGGGATCAATCCGAGTCAATCCCCGGGAAATTGTATGGAAAATGGTCCCTTAACTTGGGCGACCAGTAGTTTCAGGCGGTGAACTCAACTTTCACGATGATTTCTTTTGTGTACCTTCTCATCGGAGTGCCTTTCCCCTGGCGGAATGACTAGGGCAAGGAATGACTCAGGGGAACCCATGTCATTCCGAGCTTGATCTAACTCCCAAGGCCCTTTCGGCCGTGTCCATCCCTGAACAGGTTGACCAACTTTTCCACCTGTTCAGTGGGGAAACCAATTCATTTTAGGGATCCAAGTACCTCAAAAGGTGCTTGAACCCTCCAAACCCACCCCAAAACATCTTCTCAGAGGCTATTGGGATCCTTAGGGGCCAATAACAAGCTTGGGCAGGTGATCCAACGTCCGTCGGACCATCTGATCGGTCAACAGCGTCCCGAATGCGCGTCGCTTTCGTCCCGGTGGCCGCGGAAGACTGGATGTTTCACTGGTCCCATCTCGTAGAAATTTGGCTTGGACCCAAAAACACTCATGTACCAGGACCCTCCAACAGGTCACCACCTGCGACTTTTAAGTCTCCAAAAGCCACCAGAGGAGACCTGTTGGAGGGTGCTGGTAGACAGTTGATGATGAAAACTCCTATATCAGCATGGCTTTTACATCTCCAAAAAGGTGGTTAGTTCATAAGAGTTCGTCTGTGAAAGTACTAGTATATAATCATCCTGGGTCACTTGGTGCTCAGCACCAACTGAACCACAACACTCGCCGAGAGCAACGCATCGCGCCTTTTGGGTGCTGGTGACACTTGTGCATGATGACCTGGGCTGGGACTGAAAGAACTACATATGTAATTACACATTCAGCACCATCTACCCCACACCCAAGCGCTCCATGGGACTGCCGTATATGCCTACATTGGGGGGGGCAATGTAGGCATATATAGTGTAAGGGATAGAACATGACCCATCAATATAGGGAACTCTTCCAGTCACTGACTCGCACCCGGGTGTTTGTTCCGTGCGTTCCGTGCCGATCTGCAGACCTCTTCCAGCTTTGTGGGTGTGGAAGATCTGGGCTTCGCGTTTTTTCCCCACCTGCCAGATGAGGGTTGTTAGATTCTATCAGAGCTCCTCTCCTCTTCTCCGATGTGGTTGAGGCCAAATCCACGCCGCGACAAAAAGAGAGATTGGGTGGGAGAACTCCAGTGCAGCCATTGGGAGGAGCTATCTCAGAATTTTACATACCAAATCATACGAGGATCATCCTGTCTGGGTGTCCTGGCTAGACTACCATACGCTACTTACAGGAGATCGTTTCGATAAGGATCGTTTGGAAAAGGATCCATACCGGTGGGGCCAGCCTAATGAGCCTAATGCTGTATCCTAGCCAACAAGGTCAGCCTAACCAGTGGAGCCCAGGTCGTTTTGAATCCTAGCCCAAGACGGTCAGCCTCACTCTATTTTTTCCAATGGCCTGCCATTCAGAAGGCAGGCCATTCAGAAACTGCATCTTGTTCGACGATGAAACATGCACGGGCAAACAAAAAGGGCACCAACGAAAAGGACCAAATGACATGGCCTGCCACACAAGGTCCAAACCTGTCCAAGTTGAAACACCATTGGGTGACATGGCGCTCGTGAACACGGTACGTACTGTACCAACGTAAGTCTTCTATAGACGTTCTACAGTCGTGCAACACAACTTGGAGCGGAGTACCTAACAGACCTCACTGACTGCCTGCCGGTCCGCGCCGTTGGCATAGCTCGTTTCAGACCAAAGGAGAAAGGAGAAAGGCACCACCGGAGAACCTCGTTGGGGAACGACATAGAGCTGTACATACCCATACACGACTAATGGGACTGCCAACAAGGACTGCCGCCCCAGAAAGACCCCCCTGGCACCAATGTAGGCATATTCCATATATGGAGTGTATGGGACATATATCCCGTCCCAGGCAAACCACGTCGGAACCAGGGGCCCTTCGTTCGCTCTATGGAGCCAGGGGCCGAACTGGAACCAATGGGACTCCCAGCGAGCGAGCTATCGTGGGAGCTGCCTGGATGCCGGACCAACATAAGCCAACATCGCACATGGATGTCAGGTTGTATATTCAGATATTCCGATAGGGTCTGAGGTTGTTCTTGAACACATCTCCTTGATAAATCATATGTTTTTTTTCGCAGCCACAGACTTCGATCTTCCGACCGTTGCAATGGAAAAAAGAACATATCCTTTACATCCAACCTCGTCAAGATCATGTCTTGCCCAGCCAAGTCACGTTAATGGAAGCATCATCCAACTTTAGTTGGATGTCAGCTGGGAAAGGATACCTTAGCCATCGAATCGCAGTTTTGTTTCCGAGACGGATTTGAGTAAACAAATAGGACTGTTTGGTCGGGCGAATGCGCTCCGATTTGGGTGTCCCAGATCTCTGCAGTGACGCGCAGTGACGCTGACTTCCAGGCTGCAATTGCTGGCTCTGCATAGAATTAGTTTCTCCAAAGATCCAGTTCTAGCAACCTTGACCCATCACATGCAACAATCCATGCGCGAATCACGGGGATTGAACAGTGTGAATAGAAAGGGGTGCTATTTTTCCCCAAGAAGATCCATCTTGTTTTTGTATGACAGCCCATACTGAACCTCAAGATTCTTGGAGGACTGAAGTGGAGCATCAATATACTAATTAATAGCGTCTTCCTAATTGGTATGTCTTTTTGTTGATCGTTTCAGCGAAAAAAAAACATCTGAACGGGGAAATGGACCGATGACCCAATGGATGACACTTCCCCCCCCAAAACGCCCAAAAGATCATGAACGGCGCAAGACGGTGCCTAAACACATTGTTTGAACATTTTTGAAAACTCCTTGGTTGCAGTACTGAAGGTCCAAAGCCGCAGTTGTTTTCAAACCATCGACTAAAACTACATCAAGCGACAGAAAGTAATGGGGCGCTTTAGGCTGTGAACATCATTCTGAAATGGTTTCAACGTGTGAAATCGATTGAAACCCTTTGAATCAATCAATTTTGGTGGACCTTCCACCCCTCCAACTGAAGACGAACGGCCCATGATCCGATCTGTAAACGACTCCAACAATCCTTGCAGCAAACCAGCTTGACTCCAGCTTGAGCGATCCGTAAAGGATCCAACCATCCAAAGCAAACGCTGAATTGCTTCACACACTGCTCCCAAACCACCGTCTTGGACCGTTTTCCGGTGCAGATCGACTCGGTGCTTCAAAAGATATCACAATCGGGTGGTGAAGCCTGCACCCCAATTGCACCCCCAACATGCGGCTTTTGAGCGAGCTGAAAACCTCTTACATATATGGGGGCGGTTACTAACTTCAACCTCTTCATATACTGTAGGGGGGTGTTTTTGACCTATATAACTAAGAGTCTGATCTGTTCATTTAAACATCTGCTTGAACGAAGAGTCTGACGATCTCCTCCCTCCGACGAACTCCTCCATCCTTTCCCCCGAAAAGCCCCCGGCTTTCACGCGCGCGCGCGATGGTGCCGGGTCACGCGGGCAACTTTTCGAAGGGCACATTGATGAGCTGGCCCAGAGGGTTCCGTCGGCCACCCACGGTGTTCGTCGGAACCAAGAGTGTGGGGAGTGGGAGTGTCGGCGAGTCGGAGGGCGTGGACCTGAAGTAGGACAGAAGTAGCGTGGTGAGGACTGAAAGTGACACTGAAGTAGCGCCCAGATGCGACCCGAAAGCCGAATCCTGAGAAGTCAAACCCGAATCCGAACTGGTCAGGGGTCTGGGGGGTTCTCACCAATTCCTGTGGTTTGGTTCGGGACCAAGGGCTGTTTTTCACGGAGCGTCTGGGCGTTGACTGCCGATGTGACGATGTTTACTTCCAGTCCCCTGGGGTTGCGAAGAGACTCCTGGACACTGTTGAACTTAAGGGCTTAGTGAGGGATGCTTCGCCGAGTGCGGCGACTGGTGTCCCAGTGGTTCAGACCGTCAAAACAGGTCGCAGAGTTCAGCAAATGGATGGAAAGGGTAGGAACATGCTTGGATCACTTGCCCGATCTGCAGCTATGCAGCTACTGCATGAGCTTCCGAGAGAAATGCCTCACATGTGCTTCACGCTTAAATAACTTAAATACATCAGCATGCATCAGCATGCAAAGGGACCGAGTGCCAAATCAACATTCTGTTTTTTGGACTCCGCCAGTTTCCCTGGAAGTCTGGCAGTATGGTTTTGCTATGTTTTGCTTATAGGGCGTCTTCCACCCTTCGCATGCAGGCGTGTTCGCAGGTCAGGTTGAGGACCGGGGTGCCGTTCGAACCGTTCTCCGAACCGCTCGTTCACTCACCGATGACCTGGACCGAAAGACCGAACGCCACGTTCACTGTCCAACGAGCGGCGAGCTGCGAGACAACGACGCGGTGGAGACATCGACCGATCGACGTTACGTGCTGCGCAGGATGGCGCATCCTTTTCGGACACCCGGAGCTCCAACTGCAACAGGACCGAGTAACACTTCAGCTTCATCAAGATCAAATGGGGGAACCGAACATGAACAGACTAGACTACTAAGCAGGTTAAACTTACGAGGGATCAGGGGTCTGCCTTTTGACCCATAGCCAAAGCAGGTTGTTTTTCCATAATAAGGTATTTCACTATAGGGAGACACCCGAAATCGCCTTTTGACACGAGGTTTTCCTGTGGTTTTGCTACCCAGACGCTCAGTTCTCAGCCCGACTGGTCCTTCAAAGTCCCAAACCACCCCGGATGCGGAGCCGAACGGGTCGCGGCCATGCCTCGGGGCTGGATTCGGCCTTCGAAGGAGAGAGGCGAAGCCGATTTCTGGGGAAAAGAAGGAGGAATGGGAGAAACCAAGAATTGCTTGAGGAGTTGGTGATTGGATCATATTAATTGGATGAACATTCCTGAATGTGATTTCATGTGAAGAATGACATTGTCTCTTCTGAACAACATGGGATTAAATCACCAGAGTTTATCGCTGCACTTCGTCTTTAGATGGACAATGACTGGCACTAGCCTCAAGACGAAATCAAGACGACCAAACACAAAAAAAACATCTAAAAAACAAACACAAGCGTTTAAAAAAAAGAAAGCAGGCCTATACAAATTCCTCGCTCGTGACGAACCCAAGATGCTGCAAGTGCACTCGCTCGCTCGCTCGCTCGCGCTGGCATCCGATCTGATTCGAGGAGCAAAGAGGAGAGGGCTCCACGAACTCGAAAACCCAAGGTTGTACTCTACCGCCCAAATATGGCTCTGGGTGTTTTCACCCAGAGAGCTTGGTTAACCACTGGAAATGAACAGAAGAAACAAATAGGAGGTGAACTTCAGAGGGTTTGGGGCTCTATTTGACTCACAACCATGGACCAAAACGCACGTGCACTAAGAAGAAGTATACTCCAAACTCACATGGACCGGAATGGGATCTCTAGTCCGACAGTTTTCCGTTTCCGCTGCACCCGGTGGTTTTCAGGGTCCATGTGGAGTTTTCCATGTGAATGATGCCTTATATGCCTTATATCACCTTCCTCCATTGCGACCGCGTCCACACCCGAGACTCCGAGAAGACCACACCTCTGGGGAGTCCTCCACTTCCCTGACAGGCTGAAGGATCTGGTTGAAGCGAAGGGTGGATTTGCGAACACCGGGAAGCAAGGATACCACGGTTATAGGGCCTAGGGTTTATGGTTTAGAACACAACATACCACCCTTCTAGGCTCAGTGGCAGGACCCGATCGCGAATCGCGATCGGGTGACATGGCCCAACCCGATCGAAACAGGGTTTCCATGGAGCCTTCACCGGGCCAGGAGCCTCTGGGCAGGAGTCACAAAAGGGTGCTGTGCTGTGGCTCGTCCCATCCAGATCATGAACACCCCTGGGCCCCCCTGACCTCGATAGCACCCCGTCTTGTGACTGCTGGTGTACACATCTTCCCCAGGTACGGGGATTTAACGAAAAAAGCTAAACAAATCAAAACACCAGGAGTCACAAGACGGGGTGCCTATTGGAGGTTTCACCCCAACATGTGACCGACAAATCAAACAGAATTCCCCCCCAAAGGTCGGGGCCGGAAAATGGACAACGCCCGGATGACCCCGGGAGTTTTCCAGCGCTACGTCACCACCATCACCTCGTTCGCTACGCCGGAACCGGTTTCCAGGACCGACCGGCGTGGAGACGGGATGGGCACAACAGACGGGATGGGCGCGAACGCCAGGAGACTTGGGTCGGTGTCCGACTTCGGGTGGTGACTTTGGGTTCGGATGTTGAGATCCCAGATACGGGAGCGTGTGTGGGTCAGAAACCTGTCCAACAAAAGAGTGATCATCTTGTATCAACTGTTACGGGTGTCTTTAGTGTTATTTATTTTTGAAAGGTGGGTGGAGACATGCGAAAAGACACATAATTAACATTAATTAACATTAATATTGTACTGTATGTATGACTATATATTTTTAAAATCATATTAATATATTATGTGTGTTTCAAATGTTATATCTCTATCATTTGCTGGGGATCGCTGCGTCCTTCAGGGAATTGGAAGAAGACCCCTCAAGATCCCTCATGGCAATACCTGATTTCCAAGATCTTCCCTAATTAGGGCTCCAACATGCTACAGCCATACGCTGAGAAGGTTTTTCGAGCCCCCCAAACCCACCCCAGTCCCACCTTCTCAGCAGGTAGTTGGAGCCCTATACGGATGAACTTCTAGGCCAACCAAATGTGCCTGTGGGGAAGCCCTTTGGCCTGAGTCTCCCGAGTGCTTTCTGAGCACTTGTTGGGAGTCGAGGGATGCCATACCATAAGAAGGTGAAGGGACAGGGCCAGCCCCAACTCTTGAGCAAGTAGGATTGACACATTCAAGTTCAAACACGCATGGACTCACGTCCTTGTCGCTTCGAGAACCGATCTCCATGGGTATACCGCGCAGAACGGTCCAGTCAGACCTTGTCTAATCTATGAAAACTTGCACAAACGAATCTGGTGTGGACATCGAGTTTGAAACGATTTGGATGCCCAACACCACACTCCCTGAAAGAATCATGGAAGTCAATGGCACGACATGGCCCCTTGGATGACCATTTTCCGAATACACCCGAAGACCAAACACGTGGTGAACTACACTTCCATGATGATTTCAAGCAGTGTATATACCAGGACCCTCCAAGGGGTGTCTATTTATAGCCCCTTAGCCGTTAAGGGGTGTCCATTAACCACCCTTGAAGGCCCTGGTAGAAAAGCACGGCAGGTCAAACCAGTGGGTTTCGTTGGCTTCTCCGTGGGTTGGGGACTCTCCCCGCTGGCCGGTCTTCGCGTCGTAGCGCGTCTTCGGAACGGGCCAGCAGCCCAAATTAACCCTCATTGCTAGTAACCAGAGGCTCATTGGAGCCTCAGTTCGCTAGGGTAAGGGTAGGTGATTCATCGAAGATTCTACCATTCGAAGATTAGGCCGAAGGGCATTGGAAGCACATCTCTCGTTCTGTCTGCCTGCTAGTCACTGACTACGCGAAGATCCATCTGCCCCGCTGGCGATCTAAGAGCAACACATCTGCCCAGCTTTCGTCAACCTCCCATTCCCATCGGCCCAGCCTGTGGGATGACTTGGGCGATACTTCCTCCATCTTCCCACCGGGCATCGCCTCACGTTCCACGGGGTTCACGGTCAGAGTCCACCGAAATGGATGCGACACTTGGGTCTGTCCTTCTTACCACCCAGTGGTCAGACTCCATGTGTTTGAGGGCCCGGATTCTGACAGCCAAGCCCTTTCAGGCCTTCATGGACACCCCGAACACCGCACGCCGAGCTCAGGAAGGGGTGGACCCCCCTGCAAGGCCGAGCAACTTGGTGATCCGACTCTCCAAAGGGATCCGCCTTCTGTGCGAAATGAGGCAGGCTCATGAAGGTTCTTCAGTGGAAACAGTGCCAGGCTACACAGTGCACCAGCGATTCCGGACAGGGTGCAGACTCCGAGGGTGTAGGTGATCCATCCACGGCAGATGGGACGAGCCACACCACCCTGCCCTCCATGTGACTCGAGGTTCATTGATCTTTATCGATCTTTTTCACCCAACATCTTCATGCCTAAAAGCCCCTAGCGTTTCTTCGGTGTTGACCATGTGCCTTCCTGAAACAACGCACCTGTGGTCAGGCCCAAGAGGCGGACTTGGAGGGTGCGGAAGTAGGTTCTTCTCCCTACTCAGCCCCTCTGGAGCTCGCTCCGGCTCGAGCCACCGGTGCCCCACATGGTGCCGGTCCGGTGCCAGCCTCAGGGCACATGGTGCCGGCCTCAGGCGACTCCTGTTCGACCAGAGGAGACGGGAGACGGGAGCGGGAGACGGTGCCTCAGGCGAGGGAGGTGTTTTTGGAAAGAGAATCGGGCCTTTTCGATGGGTTCGAGGCGACGGAGAAACACGTGTTCCAAAATCCACAGGGGTTCCAAAACCTCCAACGAAACACACGAAACACAGGATGACTCGCGTGTCTGCAGGGTCGACGAAGACGCGTCTCATGGTTCCACTTCGGCCGAAGATCTTGAGGCACCTGTGTAGAGTTCGCGAAGCATGAGAGGAAAGGTCTATCTAGGCCGATATAGGCGACCCTGCATGTTGGTGAAGGCTCCATTTCACCCTGGTTGTGAGGGTCAAAACCCTAGCGAACTGAGGGTCCAATGAGCCTTTGGGAGCTGCCCAAATCCTTGAACTGTGTAGAAATTGAAAGAACTCGAAAGAATAACATCGAACACACTTTTCTGTTGAAACTTCAATGCTCTATGGCAAGAATATCGAACAAAGCCCTTCTAGTCCAAACTGCCCTTCAACTGTCTACACGGATCTATACGGCAAGAAGTTCAGCCAGTTCGACACACTGCCACCCCATCTGAAAAAGAAACCTCGCGCGGTCTCAACCACCACCTGCGCCCGGGTCTCCTTTGAGAGAGCCTGATAAGTCTGAGTCTGAAACAAGTGGACCTTCTTTCTTCGGTGACTTCTTTCATTTGTGCGATGGCTTGGCCCCGATATGCCACAGACTGTTCATGCGTGTTCTTGGGATGTCCGGGTACCCACTGAGGGAGACTGACTGGAAGACTGCTGAAAGGAGATGTGCGACCTGCGAATGTGTCCAACTGTGGTCATGGAGCTTGTATGGCTCCTTAAGGGCACCTTTCTTTCAGACCTTCTCAATTGCGGCCAGTGGGCCTGCGAGGGCTTGAGCCAAGCGTCGTGAGCACAGAAGGAACAACCACCCAGTGAGTCTTAATGAGCTTAATGTAGACTCTTGATTGATAAACCATCCCAGTTGAATTGAAACACCTCTTCATTCAAGAGTCTACATCAAAAGCAAGCTTGCTCAAACAATAGTTGGTTGAAGAAAACAATGTACAGGAAAACATTCGTTTTCACCTCCAAAGCTTTTGGTTGTTACCGGTTTTCACCGTGACGATGTTCCTTTCAACCAGAACTTGGGACTTGCTCCAAGCGTCACGCCTCACATGTCGCAGTCCACTTTGCTGTGGCCGGGGCCCCTGGAGCCGAGAACTCACCTCCTGTAGGTCGTCTATTCAGTTCATGTTCGGGTAAAAACCCAGACTTGTTTCCTTATTTTAGTAGCTATAGGGGGAAAAACCACCCCAAATCCGCCTTTCTTCCCCTCATCACCCAACCAGGCAAATCAACATCTCACCCTGGCCTCAGAAAAAACCGCGACGCCGCACGAGTGAAGCAGTAAACAGATCCGGTGTCGCAACGAGGTGAAGCGAAACGAAGCGAAACGACGAAGCGAGCGAAACGACATGCAACCAAGAAGGCACCAACAAGGCCTTCCTTCGGCCGAAGGCCCCTTGGTTAGACCCAAACACGTCACGAAACCATGACCCAAACACGACACTGCCATAGGACTGCCGATCCAGTTGGGTCAATTGAAAGAGAGTGGGATGCCACCAGGCCCCCCCAAAATATGTGGTTTTCAGTGTTTTGTTTTTACACAAACATATGATTTTATAAGATTGTTTATATGTCTTATTCAAGTATGCTACGTTGTATGTTGACAACACACTATCATTAGTATGTCTATATATATAAGTATGTCTTAATTTAGTTTAGTTTTTGGTATTTACAAGTATATAGTTAGTTCATGTTAGTTCTTGATATTGTTTAGTTGTTGTTCATCTTCTTCTGTGTTCAGTCTCTTCGAAACTTTCAGTAATATGTTATGCGCAAACATATTGTCAATCATTGCATCAGCATATTGTTCATAATCTTTGGTATTTGCAAATTTGCCAGCTCATGAACTGATTTTTTTTGTCTGGTATCACGTGTGGCCCAAAACATATTGCTCGACAAACTATTTGGGCTTCCAATAAACACTCAGTTGCCAAAACTTGTACCAAACATCTTGTTTTTTGGTATGGCATCACTGTCAAAATTGTGTGTAATAACCTATTAGTAGGGCATACAAGTAATATTGTGTATCATACTCATCATTTTGAATTTATCAACCTTTAGATGTTGGTATTTCTACAGTTTGATTTTCTACAACTTGGTAACCCTGCAAGTCCGGGAGTCCAGTAAAACGAGGTCATGTGCAAAGGATCGAGTTTTCCGAGACGATCGGAAACACGCCCCTTCTTTCCACTCTCCATCAGCGTCGCCAAGCTTGCTCCATGTTGGTCCTGCAAACGAGGCCAAATCAGAGCAAAATGATACAAAGTCTTGATGGAACATGCCGACACTGTACTCAATGACATGAGGGACTAGGTTTTGCATATTTTCGTCAGGTTTTCGAACCCACAGTACCAACATCTGCATGTTTATTCAAACAAAAAACATCCCAAACGCAGTCCTCCAAATGCGCTTCTTTGCACATCTCAACCTGACCAAACGCGTGCCAAAAAAAGCACATGCAAACACATGGAATTGGCCCTGCAAAACCAACTGACCAGGAATGGTCCCCACAAAACCCTACAGGCATTGTAGATCAAAATATACCGTGAACAATGGCAAACTTCTTTCAACATCCTCAACACCTGGCCTCAGCCTGGCTATCTTGCACAGATAGGGTTCCATGTGACGGCCAGAGATGCTCGCCGACACCTTCTTCAATGTCCCTATCGTGTCCTCCTCCGAGAAGCAGTGTGCAAAGCGGCTGTTGTATCCTTAGCCACATGCACCACCACAGAAACCACCAAGACATCTCCACCAACAATGGAAACCCTACCAGGATGTAAATTGTCAATTTTTACTAAAGTTGATCGTACAAAAACACTACTCAAGGAGGTAAAGGACCATGTTGTACTGGGTCTTTGGACTTGTAGGGATGGGAAAACACAAGGGTGGATCATCAAATCAAGGATCTGAACTTGCGGGTGCGCTCCAGCAAGTGCTTGAACATATGCATTTTTGGTTTTACAAACCAGCACTGCAATCCCATCCTGCCCCACAAAAACAGAAACAGGATGAACATATAAACACAAACTTCAAACAATTCTTCGAATTCACAATCCCCAAAGCAGTCAACAACAACTCTAGTCTCCTGGAAGAGACTTTGAGGAGGTGGATGTGATATCGAAGGAACCGCATTCCAGCCGCATGGATTGAATCTGCTTGCTCCTGGGACCTAGGCACCAGGAAATGACCGATATGGACACAATACCTAATGAAGTGTGGCCAAAAGCATAACACAACCACATACCCCTTGCAGGAAACCTTTTTAAACTGCAACCAAAATCACAAGAACCTTGGAGCTTGCTCACACCGGCCAAACCACTCGCACAAAGCTTGCCTTAGGACACACATGTTGCGACATGTGATCATGACATGGCCAAAAGGCATCAACAAGCATTTGCATGGCAGGATACGAAGCCAACGGGTTCAGCGTGATCAAAGGGTCATCCGGCCAGCTTTGTCGTCCAGTACTCACCTCACCTTGAAGCCATCTCCCCAATGGCCTGTCCTTGGTGCACCATGCTCCCATTCCCAAAGTACAGATCTAGACACTGGCGAAGCAGGTCACAGCAAGAACAACCCAGCAACACTCAAGAACAAGTCTCTTGAGGAAAGTCCATTGTGGCTGCGCGCAGGGAGGCATCATGCAGCCACTCCAGCAAAACCCGGGAGTTCCAGGCTTTGGCCGTCAGGTAGGACCCATGCCCATATTGGTCAACCTGAGCTGAGCTCACAGGTCCAAGACTTCAGTAAAGGACCTGTGTGTTTGGGGCTACCTTTCACACCCTACATCCAAAAAGCGCAATACAGAACCACACTATTATGCAGTGCAAAGACCTGTAGCTTTTGATAGGTCAGCTATATGTGGTAAAGGGCCTGCTTGGGTCTTTGGCCTGCATCTTGTAGCTGAGACACCATCGAAGGTTTGAAACGCCTTTGACTAGATCTGACTCCAATGCTTTTCCTCCAACATGTGAAGTCTGCAAACACCTCATTCAACGCGTCAATGGAGCGATTGGAGGGGCCGTAAAATCCGTTTCTCAACAGGGTGCACAGCAATGCACCATTCGTCGTAAAGCACAGCCCCAAGTTTACTGTGTGCATCGAGCAAACTTGGATCATACCAGGGCAAAATCCTATGATCAGGACCAAAGGACTTGGCGGGCAGTGAGGATCCATCATGGTGGTCAAATAATTCTCTGTAGACACCTCTTGGTTGTTTCCCTCCATGTCCCAGAATGGTGAGCTGTGAAGGTGAACAGTAGCGTGACACAAGAAGCACACATGGTTGCCTGTGTACGATGGCCCGAATCGTAGCACCTTCCTGAGCCAGACCCAATCTCTTTTCAGTTCTGAGACTGAAAATTTGCAACCGGACTGGCCACAGCCATCAAAGGCCTTGTTCAGTGAGTGCACAATGAACCCCAAGATTGGCCACAATGTATGACAACCCGCAATGCGGTGACTTCTCATGGCAAACACCTGATAGTCTGGTACGATCCAGTACCAGTTGCATGGGACATCATGGAACAATGACCGCAAGAAGAAAAAACCTCACCATCTGGCCTGGCCTGGGCCTCCTTGGATGTGACCTTGTTCTGCCCGAAAATGCACAGCCAGTCCCGGACAAACAGGAAGGTCACGTCCATCTTGAAGATTTTGCTGTTGAGCTTCCTCTCCACACTCACAAAGGAGAACTCACAGGGTGCCTCATGGATCGTAAGAAGGACGGGTTAAACTGGTGTAGCATAAAGGACGCATTTCACCTCCCAACTTCCAAGACCAGTTTTTCACAGCCTTTCATCCTGTTTCACGGTTTTTCACAGCCTTTTCAAGCTTCCAGCTCCCGTTTTGCTGAAGCACCGGTTAAACCAGTACCTAGTGCGTCACTAAAGAACTAGAACCTGGTGCATTGACCCACTGGGGGATCTAGATCATGTTCTCACCAGTGCACCCCCAAGCCAACCCCACCGGAACCACTCACTCAGAAACCTCCAGCGCATGCCAGCCAAAGACAGAAAATCTGCCCCGGTAGCCTTGGGGGTAGAGGTACCCGTACGTTCAATGGCGTGAAAAATGCCGCTGGAGTCTTTCCGGTCTTCCACTCCCTTCCGACGGCCCGACGATCCACGCTGACACCAGGGTGGACCTTCTCACAGACTCTTTGTGTTCTCAGGAGGGCCCAGTCGTACCTTCTGATCATGATGAGAGGACCACCCACAAGCTGCAGCCAATAAGGCACAGTTCGCCCAAGGGTTGGAAAGACATTTTGTGGGAGACGCAGAGTGCGTCGAAGACATCAAGAGCCTGGGCGGGTCTGCTCTCCTCGCGCGCTATGAGAGCTTTCAGCAACCTGCCCATAGGGCGGACCTGTGGCGGTATATTCGCTTGTGGAAAGAGGGTGGAAGTTCGCCCACGAGGTGCGAGATTTGTCACAAGTCCCGCACCTCCTCCTCAGCATCGGACAAAACCGCAAACATATCTTCCAGGGGAACATTTGGCACGCGTCCGCGAAGCATCCGCTCTTAGCCAGAGCGGTGGGACATGCGTTGGGCACGTCGCAGAGTCACCTGAAGCGATACCTGTTGTTCTGCGAGTTTTTGTGGGCAGAGCTGCGGCGCGGCCTCGGCAAGGACCCAGTGCAAGGGTGGAATTTCTGCCCCACCCTTGGCCCCATCTACCTTTTCCAGGAGCAGATGGATGGGCAGGGGAGAGCCGAGCGCGACCGACGTGGGTGCACATGCTTGGGGGAGGAATTTCCCGTGGATGGTCACTTCATGTTCACCACTGGTGGCACGAGGTATGCCGCCACCCGGGCGTGGGGCTGGAAGAAAGGTTTCCTACCGGTCGCTCTGGGAGCCATCGCGACACAGCGGGCAGAAGCGCAGAGCGTAGCTCAGCCGGAGCCACAGCCTGGCACTCCTGCCCCCGAAGCGCCGAGTGCGCCGCCCCCGGAAGCGCCGAGCAGCAGCGCTGCGCAGCAGCGCGTCGCGCAGTTGCAGGAGACACCAAGCGCGGCGACCCAACCGGCGGCAAACCAGGTGGAGGTGCCGCCACTGGAGACGACTATCACCCCGGAAGGCTTGGAGCGGATAATGGCAGTGGCAACGGGGCAAAGTTGGTACGAGGGCCTGACTCGGGCAGAGGTGGAGATCTTCACGGTGCAAGGTCTGAGAGAAGCGACCCGGCGGGAGGGCTATCTCTCGTGCTTGTTCTGCAAAAGCAGAAAGAGGCAACAACTTCTTTTCCAGGGCACCAACGAAGTCCGAAACCACTTCGAGGGTAACCACGAGAGGCCAGAGGCAACAGAAGCGGTCTCGTCGGCGGTGGCCGAGGAGATCGGCCAGGCTATGGCTGTGGTGGAGCAGACGATGGACAAGGCGGGAGGGAGAGAACTAGGACAGCGAGCCGAAAGGGGCGAAAAGGATAAAACTTGGAAGGATGTTTTTTATTTTAAGGTAAAAGGTGTATATTTCTTAAAGGTGTGGGTGGGGGGGGGGGGGCGCGCCCGCCGTCGCGACAGTGAGGTGGGCGTCTGGGCAGAGCAGGATGTGCGAGATCGCGTGGTTGCAGCGGCAGCGGTGCTCCCCGCGGCACCCCCCGAGCCAACGCTGTTGGACGCAGCTTTGTGCGCCGCCGGCGAAATCGGTGACTTCTTCCGCCGGCTGACAGGCATCTTGGGACCGTCCATCGCGGGCAACCGGCCAATGTTGGCGACGGCGCTGAAGGACGCCTATGCGCTGCCCAGCGTGCTGCAGAACGTCGTTCGGCGCAGGGCGCCACGTGGAACGACCTCACACGGTCGGAGAACGTGGAGTGGGCCGTGCACGATGGGTCGGAGGGAGACCCTCCGTACGCGCTGGCTATGTGCAAAGGAGGTTCCTATGAGTACGTGGACAGGGCGAGCTTGTACAGCACCATTTTGGTGCGCTTGGTGGTGGACGCGGTCGAGGAGACCGCCAACAGCTTGGACGCCGCAGGGCGGCAGGCCGTGCTTGAGTGCATCTGCGTGCACTTCAATGAGGCCGCCAGGTAGCAGGGTCAGCCGTCGAGGCTTCTGATCGCACTGGGTGGCGCCCGAGCCCTGAAGTTCGACTTGGATCCCACCAACATCGAGCGCCAGTACGGAGGAGCGAAGAAAAGAGTGACCAAGCGGCAGGCCGAATCCGGCGTGGCAGTCGGTCGCTCCAACCGAGTGTTGCAGAGGTTGGAGTGAAGAGCCAAGCCGCAGAACGTCGTTCAGTGGCCAGCGGTCGCTCCGAGGGAGTCCGACCGAGAGGAGCCGTATAGAGCGTCGCTCAATGGCTTCGTCTAGCTGGCCGACGTGCCGTTGGAGACGCCCACGAGCCGCAGAGCGTCGCTCAGCTGCCCTTTGCGGCTCCGGCAGAGTAGCTGCACCTATCCCCTCGGGATGCTGCGTCCTTGGATCCTATAGGGTTTTCATGTACCACATGGGACCTAAGAAGGGACTCCACCAGAGATAGATCTGCCGGCACAGATCCAGACAGAAGCTCCCCGGGAGCTAGCTTCGTTCCGGGCTGATCGACTGGAGGGCTGTTGGTCCATGGCTGTTGATTGTGGTTGGGGTGGAGTGTTTGGGATGACAGGACCCCTTGATCAACAGCATCCACCGCACCGTCAACGACATCGATCGGGTCCGGACCGATCACCGGTCGTTCGCTGCCGAACGTCGATCGAGGACATCGCGACATCAGGGAGGTTGCCCCCCCAAGAGAATTATCCCTCCAGGTCAAAAGGTCTCTAAACAACTAGCTAGCTAGATTAGCTAATATATATATACCCTCCAGGTCAAATCGATGGTCTTAAAAAACTAGATTTTTTTTTGGCATGTTCAGGCAAAGATCCATGAGATAACAGGGGCACCTGCTGGAAAAAAGGATCTAAATCCAAGACACGTTGCCCTTCGAAATCATCTTGAGGTATCTCTTCTCCTGAGCTCACAGGTTCCCAAGACCTGTACACATACCAGCAGGTCATTGGAATTTGGACCGCTTCACTAAACTACAGTAGCTCCCCTCTCATCAAAAGGGTCCAAGGGTCTGGGATGTTCTCGAGCTTCGCCAGCTCTTCAAACCCCACCGCCCTCCCATCATCCTCCAAGCGGTCTCTGTAGAAGACCTGACCAGTTGATGATCTCATATGGTTGATGGTCTCACTTGCTGAGTGTCTTTAAACTTCAGAAAATTCCAGCCTTCAAACCCTCCAGGATCTTCTCCCTGGGTTTGGAATCGGGCATGGTGCCCACCCAAGCCCACCACCCACTTTGAGCCCACAACTCGCAGCTGGGCAGGTGATCTCAGAGTGCACCCAGCACACCCAAGCCCTCCACGGGTAAACATGCCATCCCACCTTCTCCTCGAATGCTCCTCAGAGAAGCCCTTCGAAGAGCCAATGACCGCTTCATGGCTCCCACTGGGCCATCCAGCCATGAAAATCTGATGGTTTATGATGCTTGTCCATCGAGTCTTTGACCACTACATTGATGGCTTTTGGGATTGATGCTAATCCAGTGTAAATCCACGTGAAATGACCTCCTGGAGCCATGGAAAAGACATGAAAAGACCACAATGGTCGGAATGACTCCAAGTACCTAGAAGTCATTAGAAAGTAAATAGAACTCACGAAATCTGTTTTCTAATGATCTAGTTTTACGAGACCATCGACCTGGAGGGTAAAGTTAAGTTGTAAAAAATTGATTTTCCACATACTTGCTCACTCTCCAGCCTCCAATCTTACTAATAAAAACCACTCACTTGGTTCTTTTCATCTTCAGCTTTGATGGTGAAAGCATCAGTCTTAACACACTATACTGTGTTTACCAGCATGCTTCAGTTTACGGTAGTTTTTTTTTTAAATACATTTCAAACATTGTGAAACATAGTTTCAATAGTAAAAACACATATGTTTCACTCTGCTCTAGTAGACTTGCCAGCCTTGGCCAAAGGCTCCTAATCTGGAGGAGGGGCTTGTTTTTTGGTCGACCATCCCTCCCAGCCTTTGCCAAAAGGCTCCTAATCTGCTGCACCTTATGGACTCTTTCTATTAGAGGAGTCTGTTTTGTTTGTTTTTAAGAAAAACAGCGTCCCTTTCTTTGTTTCTATCGATCCAGCTTCTACTTTTGTACACGTTGCTATTTTTTTGATTAAGATCAGCCCAAAAAAAAGAATTGCTAGTATTACTATCTACTGTAGTTGCTGTATATAAAGATAATATACTGCATGTTTATAATTCGTCAATGTATTTCCAGAAACGTGTATTTTGGGGGGGCCTGACAGCGTCCCTTTCTGAATTGAAAAGGGTTCAATGTAGGCAGCATATACCAAATTTATGCTTTTAAAGCTAGTTTTATGGATGAAAAGGCAGAAATGACCTGCACGTCGTTGGAAGATCCAGGTATGCCAGTGTCGTGTCACGTCGTGTCTAGGTGATTGAGGTGGAACGACCGAGCGAATTCGCAGTGCGAAGAAGGCAGTCCGAAGCACCTCCGCCGGAGCTGCTTCTCTCCATGTTCATGGTCAAATGGAACATCCGCGAAAATCACATGTATCTGACCGTCGGCGTTCCGACCATCTGGCTTCGGTTGGGAAAATCGACCGGTCGACCCATTGGCAGGAGGTCTGCCTATTGTAAATGGCATGCATGGGCTTTGATGATCCTCCACCCCTTCCGATCCTGTTACAAACAACTCAGCTCTAGGACCGGCGATCGACGATCGGCGAAACGCGAGGATCCGCGCACGCCAAACGCACGGCGTCGCACGGCGACGCATGCCGCGTCTCTTTGCATGTCGCTGTGAGGGGTTTCGGCATGAATCACTGACGAGGGGAGCGTCCTGCGTCCGTGGTCGGAGGACGAGTCCAACTTCGCCTGGTTTGATGACTCTGATGACTCTCCGAAGTGCAGGACATCAACAACCCGGTGACCCGGTGACCGCGGGCACCGGAAGTGAAACCATCACACTGTACACTCGTTAAGGTACTTGGTTGTAAGATCACTGTTAAACAGTTTACACATCTCAGTTTACATATAGTTATATAAAACATATATATATATATGTAATATATACCTAGCACTTCCAACGGGTACCCAATAGAGACCTATAAGTAGGGTAGGGTAGTCCATTGGACACGTCTTGGATGGTTCTGGTATATATGTATATATCCAGATGTACATATAACTTGTACATCCCCCGAGGTACATTCACATCTGCCCCCTGGTACACCGATTCTAAAGTGTAAAGCGGTTCCCCCCAGCTTCCGGACACATAGATCCTTATAAAATCTGAGACATCACTGACTTGTACATACTTGTACCCTTTACTACTGGGCTCTCGGGATTCACCTTTCAACATCGGATCGTACCGAACTCGTCTGTACTTCTCGAAGCAGTGGATCCAGGGATGGACTGCAACAGTTTTGGATATCGGATCAAGTGGATCCAGGGATGACGATTCATGTAGGGTCCGGATTGGGGAGAAGGTTCCAGTCGTACCGAACCTGAGGTATGGTGGATCCCTAGGTCTAAGATATTGAATCCCTTGCAAGGTACAGCAGACCATAGCAAACGACCCAAGTAGCACAACAAGCATCCGTTCTAAATTTGTGTGATCAATCACTTGATCTGTAGTGAGTCCTAAGACTTTAAAACTCCGTCATACTCCGCCTCCCAACAACACTTTGGTTTCCAGGAAGGCCCGGCTTCCTTCAGTTTCCAAGGAAACACTGTCAACTTCATGACATCTTTGCTTCCACCGGTGCAAAACGCTTTTTCGTTTGAGGCAAAACCTTTCCGAAAACCGATACACTCCTCGCTACTCGCAGCTTCCCGGCGATGGAACACGCCATCCGTCCTGGACGACTACCTAGGCCTTAGGGTCTCACATCGCAGGTCTGTCTGCCACGGGCGCGGGCGTCTGCCATAGATTTGCTGTCTAGGAACCTGGACGAGAAACAGTCGTTTAAAACATATTCCCCAGGTATGGGGATATATGATACATTTAACCATATATCGGGGACAAATAAACAATCACCTGATCGGCCAAACCCGGAAACCGTCCAACCGTCCAACCCAAACACGACTGACAGACTGGAATATTTACATAGGGTGGTTGATTTCAGGATGTTTTCAGGGTCAATGTAGGTACTCCCCCGCAGAGGACCACATGGAATCCCAAAATCACGCCCCGGTTGGTATTCGGAAAATGGTCGAAGCCACCGGTCCATTTTCAGGTTCCATGTTAGCTTGCGGGGGGATATAAATATTCCAGTATTTCAGTCCCACTCGTCGTGTCTGGGAAAAAATGCAAGCCCTAGCCCTAGCCTTGCCATCCTGAAAATTGCTGGAAGAGGCATGTACTTTTTTTGAAGACATGGTTGAAAGGATGAGGAGAAGCCCCTCAGGTGTTTCATGCTGTGGGAGAGCAAAGCAAGCCTGATGGCAGCCAAAGCTGGTCTCACAGCCTGGCATCACTACTAGTAACAAGAAGCTACTAGGAACAAAGGGCATCGCTACTAGTAAGTAACCTGAGATAGGAGGGGGTGAACGAAAGGTAGCAAATGGGCGGGACGGGAAAGGAGAGAGGATCGCAAGGGGGGGAGAGGCTGCAGGTCATACCCAAACAAGAAGTGAAGCCCTCAGCCCCAGCAAGACCAGCCCAACGAAACCCTAAAGTAGTGAAGCCCTACGCCAAAGAAACCCTGAAGAACTCAAGCCCTCAGCCAAGCCTAAAGGAATCCGAAAGAAGTCAGACCCGAACACTCCGCAGCCCACCCCAACACCCTAAAGAAGAGACGGCCATGAAAGAAGCGAACCAGCCATACCCAAACAAATCCTATGAAAGTGAAGCCCTCAGCCACAGAGACCCTGAAGTAAACCCCGCAAAAGCCAAAGAAACCCTAACATGTGAAACCCTGAACCTGCCAGCCAAGCCCCCCAAAAACGTAGCCAAGTTCGGATGCCAAATCCAAAGACACGAAGCCAAGACATGTACAGACTAAAGACATGAAGCCCAAGAAGCCCAACCAAAAGAAACACCAAAAAAGTGAAGGATGAGACAAGCGCGAAGCCAAGCCTGAAGCCCTTTTCCGAAGTGAGACCCGCAAACCCAGCGAAGCCCCGGCAAGCCCAAAGAAACCACACGGTAATGAAGCCCAAGCAAGACAAGCCCAAAGTAGTGAAGCCCTACACCATTTCAAAGCCAAAGAAACCCTAAAGAAGTGAAGACAACCAACTAGAGAAACAATTAGAAGCGATACACGAACACCCGGAACATCACTCACCTACTATAGTTTCAGCTCGAGTTCGAATTCAAGCTCGAGGCTTCTATGCTTCCAGGGATGAGCTCTAACTGTTCCAATTTGAGTTCGAATTCGAGCGGGGCACACTATGCAACGAACATGCCTCCTAAACATCTCAAGATTTGCACCCAAACCGCGACGGCCAACGGGGGATCTGATCCAATGTTGCAAATGTTTAGATCCACCCACAACCCGAAAGCTATGATCATAAACATACCAGGATTTCCAAGAGAGGTCTTTGGTGACCTGAACTAAAACCCATCACCTGGGGTACCCAACTGGGATAGCCTAGTTCAGGTTCTTCAACCTCTGTTGGTTGTTTGGCTTGCACACCATCTTCACACCCGAACTGCGCCCTTCAGGGAAGGAATCTTCCCCACGGTCTGGGATGAGTAGGTGACTTTGGGGTCCCCGCAGCGAATGCATCTGTTGGTTCACTCATTTCAGGTCGTGTACCTGCTTCCGCAACAAACCCTCATGTACCACCCGGGCCCCACCAGCTGCTGGCGCAGCCTGCGACCAAACCAGGACCCACCGGCGGCCACCGAAAAATCCGCAATTTCCCAGGCCCCACCGCGTTCGCGGCGGCAGCGTGTGGCGAAAATCGGTATTGCATTCGGCTCATGGAAACCTTAAGAAGGTGGATGTTGGGTGGATCTTTGATCGTGGCGTCCATGTTTGTGGCTGATGTTTGCTTGAAGACGTGGCTGGAAGTATGTGGAAGTGGTGGATCCATCTTTTCAGCTTGATGCTGATTCATCGCGTTGTCCGAACAGTTTTCTATAAAAAGCACGGCAGCTTGCGCAAGCCGCTGTCGCAGCTGTGTCAATTAGAATAACTGAGAACACTGATGTCGCCCAGAAACACTGCGAAGACTTGAGGAATTGCTTCGCACTTCTTTCTCCGACCCTTCTCAGCGGAAAAGCCACGCCCAGTTCTTCCATTATATTCTTCCCAAATCCACAATGTAGAGTCAGAGATATGTTGATATTTCCAAGGAATCCTCGTTGGGGCTTAGCGAGGATGTGTGCATTGCTTCAACAACTCCTTGAATATCCTAGAAGCCTGAACAGTTCCCTTCAAACCCGTGGTTTCTGGCGGAGAATGTAAACAATGGCCTGCTTCGGGGTGGAACATCTTGGTATTGCGGAGCATGAAAGGTGCCCAATCGGACATACGAGTAGATGCCTGTCCACGTCTGTTGCCAGCATATGGTTGCAAGCTATGAACGAAATGATTCCACAGTTTGGTAGGTCGGACGAAGATGCACCTGTGACATGTGGATGTTGGTATGAGAACCGCATGAACTTTCAACTTGAGTCATGGATATCCGCTGTTTGCAGTATAAAACAGTGCCCCTTTGTATCCCTTCTTGAACACTTCCAATTCTCAGTGCTTTGTGGAGCATCGCAGCATCCACAAAAACTGACTGGTGCTCAGTAAAGAATGAGGGAATGGATCCTATGGTATTTACAGTGAGAGGTCATTCTCTCATTCCCTACCAAGCACCGGAGCGTGGAGCAAAAACTTCCTGACCAGTCCAACAAACCAAAGCCACGGGATGAAGATGCAAGATCTGCGATTTTTGCTTCCATGAGCCACGGAGCACGAGCTCCTTTGGATTAGGCGCCTGTCCCGGCAACCGACAGCGCACAGTTATTCATGTTAGCTACATTAGACCCCAGATCAAAAAAAAAAACATGGAGTGCGTGGGTCTCTGCATGTCGAACGAAACAGAGCAATTGACCCCCCCAAACCACCCCAAACAACACGCATCTATCAGGTCTCCAACAGGTCTCCAACAAAATCTGCAGACTTCGTATACCAAACACATCGCCAACGGTTTCTCACTTCGTGTTTCCTGGCAGTGAAGCTTCTCTTCCAGTGTTGGTCGCTACTACAGTGTGCCATGATTCGGCTGTCCAGGAAGCCGAGCTTCGGAAAACAACCACATCACCACATCTGTTGATCGTCCTCCAAGGAATTGTGGGGAGACCAAACAAACCAAACACGAATTGAGGGAACATGTGGAACATCCACCCATCAAGATATAATCCGCAGACCCTGGCCTGCCAAGACCATTAAACAATGATTGACCTGGTTTTGTGCTGTAAACATCGCAAAACCAGGGGGAAAGAAAGCAGCTGAAGCCGGTGCCGTCGCTCGTGGCCGGGACGGCTGCATCCGACCGTGTCGCCCACTAAGACTTGGTCATCGCCAGGCACGGCCCACGAAGGGGAGCCGTGGCCGGCGGAAGAGCCTGGTGGCAAAGCATGGTCTTCTTGGAAAAAAACACATAGGGGTGGTTAATGGATACCCCTCAACCTCTAAGAAGCTATAATTAATTATAATTAGACACCCCTTAGGGGGCCCTGGTTCATGTGCCTTTTTGGCCTTTAAAGAACTATGAAGGACATACAACGGGCGATCTGATCTGGGTATAACAGGGTATAACATCCCGTCTCATCGGCCCAGTGGATGATTGGTTGACCGAGACGCGAACAGAGGTCCGCGTGTCCGTTCGCGAGGTGAGGGGCCAAGTGGTACCGACTCCGCCGCAAAGGCGCACTCCAAACAGCCTGGGGGGCCTGAACTGCTGGAAAACGTTGGGTGAACCCCCACACTTTCCACCTGTTTCCGTGTGGGACACTCCAAAAAAACACAAACAAACAAGTAAAGGTTGGGCAAGTGATGCACTGAACTGCTGGGTAGGTCGAGGTCATCCATGAAAACCAGTGAAAACCCTATATGGGACTTGAGGGTAGCTCGGCTTTGGTTTGGTGGTAGGGGTGTCTAATTTCTGAGGAAGTAGGACAGGAGCTGTATGGAATACTGGATGGTTGTAATGTTCCCCCATCCATGTAGGGCAGTGTGATGGCTCAAAAGTGTTCAAAGTATAGGGTGATGGCTCAAAAGTATTCAAAAGTATGGTCTACAACCCCTGGCAAAAAGAAACACTATATATATATTAATTACAACTGTGCCATATGCGCAGCTGGTTGAATTTGGCGTAGGTTCTGTTCTTGATGGGTTCGGAACCTAGAGGCAGAAGTGAAACAAATAAACAATCTCTGAACAGGAAGTGATTGGAACCGGACAAAGATTTGGAAGTGATTGGACAGTGATTGGAAGTGGTTCTCTGAAATCATCCATGGAAGTGATTGGAAGTGGAGTGAAAACCACCTGGTTGTTACAAAGGTCCAAAGGTCCTCCGAGCCGAGGCCAAAGGGGCTGGGCCATTTGCCATCCACAGATAGGCCCAGGATTCGTATACGGGAGTGTAGTGGCCCACGGGATCAGGCGGAACTGGAACACGTACCCAAATACTCCATGGGACTGCCATATATGCCGATCAGTTGGGGTGGTTTGAGGGGTCAATGTAGGCATATATGGCAAACATGGAGTGTCTGGGGTGTATCTTACCCCTCCAAACCTGGCCATCTCCACCATGTCATGTTGTGCCACAGTGCCACCGCCCCAACAAAAACAAAAAAGGACACACCCCGCGCCGTGGGAAAAAAGCACCAACCCCCCCCCCCCGAAGAAGAGGTGCCAAAACACGAAACACGGTACCCGAGTTCCGAGTTGTAAACAACACCCCCTAGAACCGGGCGGACCGAGTGGTGAAGCGCCGCCATCTCATGGAACCCATGCTTTGCAAGCGGGTACGAGGAGAAGGGGCCATGCCACTGGCCCGGCCACTGGCAGTCTTTGAAGAAGATTCATCACATCCAACAAAGGTTCCAGAGCCCATTTTTGCGCCTAGCTAGGCTGTCCCTGTTGGGTATTTCAGGTCAACTGGCAGTTAACTGGGTCCTTTTTCAGGTCCCTTCACTTTTCTTGGATATGCATGACATCGTTTTGGCTGGAGCTACAACCCACTTGCATCCAGTTGAAGCAAATGCAGCCATTGGGCATCTTGACTGCAGTGACTACTGTAGTTGGCAAGCCAAGAGATTTACCAGCAAACCACATCTTCTCCCCCATGAATTGTCCCTTTTTTGGTACCAATTCCTATACAGTTTCTCCTGGAAAACAAAAAGGGTTCCACCGAACATCGCCGAACAGTCCACCTAGCTTTGAGTGAAACATAGTGAAATCCAGCTAATGTTTGAGTGAAATATATAGTAGCTACCTCGTCTACAATAGCTTCTTGTTACTACTAGTAAGGCACTTGTTACTACTAGCGAGGCACTTGTTACTATGAAATACTCCCCACATCCTCCAACAGTTCGGGACACAACAAGTTCTTAGCTTCCACGGCCAGGTTTCTGCACATCACGAGGGCCAGTGGATTGAGAGGACCAATGGCAGATGGCACAAGGGCCCCCAATGTTGGTGGTTTATTTGGACCCTCCATGGACCAGGACGGGGTCTGCCGTCGAACCTTTGAAGCTGTAAAGACTTGAAAAAGGTGATCCACTCAACTCCTTGCGATCCGGGCCCGGTAGAGCTTGACTCAGACCCCCAAAACGGTCCGAAAAACACACACGCGGGTCCCAACCCCCCCCCCCCGCGCCGCGTCTGGCTGGCCGCGATTGCGCCGTTCAGGGCCGCGGCGCGGCCTGCGTGGGCGTGCGAAGGTTTGGGGTTGGGGTTCCTTGGAGGTCTGGGGAGCAAATCATCTCATCCCTAGGGATCCGTTTTCGTACCGAACCTCAGGTTCGGTACGACTGGACCCTCCTGGCACCTACATCAGAGTGTCGAACACATCACCGTACCTCAGGTTCGGTACCATTGGATCCCTAGGGTCATGTGGCACCCCAGTGTTTCACACTGTTTCTGGTTTCACACGACCCCCCTCCCGACCATCTGACTGGGCACTAGCCAATGACAGTGCTATAGATTCTTAAGGTCAAAAAAACTAACAAACTTTCCAAAACCTGGGACCTTTCCAGGACCTGGGCCAAACCAACCCTCAACCCATCTCAACCCTTCCCTCCAGCCTGGGCCCTCCTCCGGCCTCGCTCCTCCGCGAAGGCTTTGGGCCGCTTCTCCGTCAAGAGCGCCGTGCGGAGCACGTCGGCGCGCTGCGAGAGATCGCTGTGCGTCACGCGAAAGAGCCTGGCGAAGGCGGCGGTGCGGGAGGAGTCGGGCTTCGACGGCGACGTGGTGAAACACGTGGTGTCCGAGGTGTCCAGAATAAGCGAACGTCCCCTGTCTAGAAGCTTGGAGCTGAGAGCATAGCTTGCCGCATGGAAGGTATACCTGGATCTTCCAACTGTGCAGAATTTCTGCCTTTTCATTGTTTCATCCATAAAAACCAGCTTAAAAAGCAAACATGTGGCATTTCTTCGAAGATCCAGGTATAGATTAGACGATGGCTGTGGGGCATGTTCGAACCCGCCAGGACGCCCCAAACACGACAAGCGGACTGGAAATATCGGCCGGCCCGGCCTGGGCACCAGGGGTGTGGCCTAATCGGTATAGATCATATATAGTTATATATATATACATATATACCTGGAGCTTCCTCGGATGTACGTTTTTCAGGCTCGCTTGAACACATGCGCAGCTGCGCAGCTCAATCTTTTTTTTGACTCCAGCCTGTCTGCCTTGACAAGCTGAACGTGAGATGAATTTGGGATGTAACACCGTAAATACATGAGAAACCAAATGCAAATCACAAGGGAAAACGGTTAATGCGCAGTTGGAGAACAATTTCCATCAAAACTTCAATGGCGATGTTCATGGAACCATTTCAACGCATGGGATTGTTGAGATGCTGCCCATATCAAACGCCTAGTTCGCTACCTTTATGGTGCCCCACTCCCGGTGCCAGAGCAGAAGAAAGTCTAAAGTCCATCCACTTCAGATTCAATTGGAAGAAATCAGGTCACTTTCGAAAAGGGCAAACCTGAAAGTTAGTGCGTTGAACGTCCACTTTGGCTTGATATGTTCCAATTCTAGCCTTTCAAGCAGAAAAAAGTGCAACTTTTCGCGCACTTGGCGCAACTTTATGTCGGCCTTTTTTTTTGGTTGCATCTGGAAGAGCTGAACAAATACAACGCAACGCTTGAAAACACCACGCAAAAAGGCCAAGAAACATATAAGGCTTAAACAACGCGCAAACCGGCGGAAAACGACGCAACACCGGCGCAATAGGACGCCGAAACGGTGTCGTCGGGGATGACAAATTCAGTCAAGCTCATGCTTGATGTGTTATCATATTCGACCCCGTTTGGCAGGGCCCAGCCAGGTCTTATACCTTAGGTCTGTTGCTTCCTGCAACTCTGTTGCGCATGGGGCAGCTTCAGAGTCAACTTTGGAGCTGTTCGTCGTTGGGGGAAGTGTTGTCTGTGCTGCAACGAACAAAGCTCCAGGACTTTGACGAAGGTCTTCGTTTGCTCATTGAAGACATGCTCTAAACAGCAACTTCTTTTGTGGTACTTTCGTTTAACTCTTAGAATAAGGGTTCCCAATAGAAAGCTCTGTCATCTGCCCTCCAACCAGGTTTGACAATGAAAAGGATGGGGGCCAAAAGAGATGTGGACAAATGTATTATATTTGTTTATTGTTTTAATTGTATTTTTCGTGACTGTACAAAGTCTGTTCACAAACCTTTACTTTGCCAGGAATCAAGATTTTAGGATGTTCCGTCTCAGACTGAACAATCTAAAGAGCCTAAAAAACGTACAACCTACCGCAAGTCCAGGTATGTCAGTCCGATGGTCTGGGCAGGTCACGTAACCAAATAGGACCCAGAACACCTACCCAACTGGGACAGTCGAACGAAACAGCGAACTTGGGACGTTAGGGCCACGGCCCGAAGACGGGAAAGACGGGAAGAAGGGTTTGGGGCCGAAGGAGGTGACGGTGGACAGAATTGGGGCGGTTGGAGTGAGACTCCGAGTACCTACTCGGTCGTCTTGAGGCTTTGGACGACGCTGTCCGATCGGGACAGAAAACACGACCTGAAAGCCTCCCGCAAAGTAACGATCCCGAGCCTGAGAATTGACTGGTTTTGATCCATTTTCCGAATACCAACCGGGCGTGGCTTTGGGGTTCCAATGGGTTCCATGTGGTCCGCAGGGGAGTACCTGATGATCACGGACGAGCCAATCTTAGTGGCCTTCATACCCCATGCACCCGATGTTGGGCTTGTAGATGGTGTTCAAACTGGAGCGGTCGACTGGAACAGGCGATGATGTTTTCGTCGAAGTCAAATAAAGTTGCGATCCACTGACCCCTAGGTCGCCAGTTGGTGGTGCGATGTTCTATCAAACTGCAAGGTTGATAGGGGTTGATATCAGAAGCTATGATGCCTTCTGAATCAAGGAATAACATCAATTGCTAAAGCAGCCAGGTGAGATCTTTGGCTTTTTCTTGGGACAGTTGCTCCCTCCAGGTTATCAGTGTAAGGACTAACCTCCACCACCATTGTCCAAAGGGTGAAACTCACTACAGTAACATCAATGCTATTGGAGCTTCCCAAACATCTTGGACCAAAAAGGCTTCACAATCCAAATGAGGAGATGTTGTTCATCAGGAGTCTACAAAATTCACTGCTTGAAGCTCGCGGCTCCAAGAGGTGCTGCCAGTCGAGAAAAAAAAATGGCCTAGTCGAAGATCAAAGTTCTTCTCATCTATGCTTCACTCATCAAATCCCTTTCCTTCGATTCCCTTTTCAGGGCATTCACATCCGAAAATCACCCTTAGAAAGAGATGTATCTGGACAGCTTCACCAAGCAATGAGAATTTGGAGGATGAGATGATTCCGAATCCCAAGAACCCCCACCTTTTAGCCACGTCGTAGAGCAGGAACTGCCTGCCGGTCACACTTTTGTGCGCGCGCGCAGTCAAACCACAGCGTGAGAATACAAGCTGGATGACTTTCTACACGGCAAGGGCATCAGTTGCGCAACACAACTTGTTCACTTCCGGCATAGGTGACGTTCCTTGAAAAACACTCTTTCTACTCTAGGAACAACACTTTCTGATAAATCATATGATCACCAGCAGTCAGAAAGGGGTGCTATCCATGGACCCACTTACTGGATGGGACGAGCCACACCACCCAACTCCATGTGACTCCATATATACCCTAGGCCCTAGGCCTCAGGTGGTTGAAACCGCACCCGCTCGCGGACCGACGGAATTCGGCACCCTCCGATGATCAAGGCGGCGAAGATGGCGCGCGTCGAGAAGCCCGCGAAGAAGGCGCCCACGTGGCCTGTGCGGCAGCGTCCGGTTGGCCCTTGGGCCTTCCAAGCGACCGAACTACCAGTGGGTTATTACTATAAGGACTTTACACTACAAAGCCAGGTGAACCTCAAGTGTGAGGTACCGACACTGAATTAAACTGGTACGAAGCTGGCTTCAGAACCCGCTGTGAAAGGCCAGCGAACGAGTGGATTTCACATGCACGGCTCTTGAGGAAGGATCTCGTTTCTGGAACATCTCCATGAGCAACTTGAATCTGAACAGCGTGTGTCTGCGTGTCAGACGATGCAATCGTACACCCATAGGTATAGGCCTTGTTTTATCCCCTAGTTTCTGTCATCCAGCAGAATCATATTCTTGGTTGTTCAACGGACATTACTATCGTCTCGAAGACTGCAGCACCAATGAAGTCAGGGCGAATTGAATATCATGCCGCAAAAAAAAAACTGTTGTACCAATATCGTAGGTTCAGAAACTGTCAAGTCCGGACGCTTTCCAAGCTTCCAAATATCCTAAACACTCCACATATAGGGTCAATGTACACAGATATGTCAGTCCAGTGTGTCTGGGTGTGTATGTGTACACCAGTCCGACCAGTGCCCACGAAAGATTCACGACGGAACCGATGGAACGGTTTGGATCCATTTCTCACTGAACGAGAAGTTTGACCATCTTAGACCATGTACCAGGACACCCTAAGGGGTTTCCATTGATAGCTCCTTAGGTATTTGCCCCCCCCCCCCCCGCAGACGAAGCACATGGCATGGAAGCTTTTCCGAAGACCAACCGTCCGGGACGGGGTGACGGCCCTGGTTTGTCAATTGATCCGGAACCTGGTGATCTTGGATTTGCCTATATAAGGAACCTGGAAAAATCTCTTCACCACCCTGACTGAATCCGAGCTCGGGTGGAAACCAGGGGTCGGACCTTCGAACCGAAGCGGAACTCGGGGTGGTAGGGCCGGTCACCAAACCCGGATTCTGGTGAAGGAGCCCAGATTCTTATGGGGCAAAAGGCGATTGATCCACAGGGAACATCTAAAAGTCCAGCAAAACCAGGTTCTTTGAGCATCCAAAGGTTCGACCAGTCCGTCCTGTCGTGTCCAAAACAAAGGATTGGCATCGGCCAGTCGAACTCTTCCAATATGTTCAAGCTGTTTGGTCAATTAAATGGCTACAACGCTCCTTGCAAGCTCTACATGTATAATTGAACAAAATGATTGTGAAAATTGTGAGTAGTGAAGCAACATCATAATCAGCATTAATTAGATGATCATGACATGTTATCATACCCAAATGCTCGCGGAGCCTCATATGGATCAGACCTATATTTCCTCGGGAGGTATCTCTCGCGTCTGAAATCCCGAAACTTTTGAAAAACCAAGATGGATCGTTGGTGCTGTGTGGAGCGTTTGGGTATATCTCAGGACTCATGTCTCCGGCCATGAGCGACAACGACCAATGCATCTGGTAAGTAGGTCCGAGGCAGAACTCCTCGCAGGCACCACTTCAGGTTGACCCTCTATTGCTTGGATTTGTGGCTCCGCCTGGAACCCAATCCCCAGGTATGGGGATTTGACCAGGAAACCGGGCAAAAATCCACATCATCCAAACACCAGGCCCAAAACACCAACGCCCCAAGAGGCGACGATCAACCACCGCTCCGCGGATGACCGTCGCTTGCGCGCTGGAGCCGTGGGCCGCCTTCTTGCCACAGCGACCCGGCCGCGTTGACGATGCCTGGTCGGTACAGACCGGACCCGAACACCGAACGGACAGCAGAGGTCTGATCATGGCAAACACGAAAAACATCGAACACCCGGACAGGACACATGGGACTGCCAGTCCGGACTGCCAGTCTGGACTGCCTTCAAAACGGCTAGGGGTGGTGCCAGAGGGGTTGATAGGCATGGTAGTCCCATGCACGTCGTGTCTGGGTCAGGCCGGATGGAGTCAGGTTTGGGGGGACGTTGGCGGTGAGCCGCCCCCGGGACGACACCAGAGAACCGGTCAACGGCCCGGAGGAAAAGGGGAAGACTTCTTACGACTCAGACACCCTGCAGGACCAAGCATGCAACCCTGCAGGACCAAGCAAAAGAACTGTTATAAGATGTTATAAAGTACCTTTTCCAAGCTGTCTCGTCATGTCAATCACCAGGACAAAACCATCGTAAATGATCTACAATCCACCCATGCACCCCGTCACCCCCAAAACACTTCAAAACACCAGGCAAGAATGCTCTTCCCGCTTCTTCTTCTTCTTCTTCTTCCCCCCCAAAAAAAAGCAGCGGCGCCGCTTCTTCACTGCTCCGTTCTCACCGCAACGGGATCCCCCAAGCATTATAGGAACCACCACCGCAAAACGCGCTTTCTGCCGCGCCCAAACCCACGGCGCGTGCGGCTCTGCGTTTCTTGCGTCTGCGCCTAAGTGTGGCTGCTGCGCCAGGCGAGTGAGGATCGCATCCGCCGGTTGACTCACCAACGTCGAAATCACTCCTGCCGAGCAAACAACGCGTGGAAGTCCACGGCTTCAAACGAGGTGGACGGTCCGTCCACGGTGGGTCCCAGGGCGTGTTGGTACGTTTTCCGGGGTGGATGGAGGCATGAGACTAGTCTAATATACATGGATCTTCCAACTGTGCAGAATTTCTGCCTTTTCATCCATAAAACCAGCTTAAAAGGCAGAATTTTGGCATAGTTGGAAGATCCAGGAATTAAGTGACTTGTCATCGAAACTAAGATCTATCTTGAAGTGACTTTTGCCAACTTGTAGGGTCTCAAAATGTCTCAAACATACAAAAATCGTATATTGTTCTGGTTCAAAGCCACTTCTTCTTGAGAAGTCAACACCCCAAATCACCCTGCTTGGGAGGGAGAGGTGCACTTGGTTTTCGGTCCATCCTGTCCACATGTCCCGTTCTTTCTCGTGATTCCAGTGCGTTCTCCGCCTGCCAAGGCTCCAGAGAGGAGGGAGACAAAGGAGGAGGTTCTTTTCCTGGCGACGAATGCCCCACACGACATACCAACGTCCGTGCCGCGCTGCGGGCGACGCGGCGTTTTTGATTCTGGGCGGCGGTTGGAGGCCGGAGTTCACTTCAGCCGGCCTCCAGGTATGGGGGATTTCATCAACGAGAACATCGCAAAGGTCACCCATTTAAAAGCAAAAAAAACATGAAAACACTGGATGGTTGCAGGTGAAGCGAACTGTCCACCTCGATCGTTGGTTGGGGGTAGATCCGGATCTTCGGGCCGCGTTTCGACCAGGCTGGCGACCAAGGGTTGTTCAGCTCAGTGGATCCATGTTAGAAGGCAGGGCAAGGGATGAAATCCAATCCAAAACCTACAAAGATTCACAGCAGAAACTTGAACCTTTGCACTATAAGCCAAGCTGCCAGGACCAAGACGGACAACTGGACACATTGGCACATGACATGTGATGCACATGGCGCATTGTTAGGCCAAGAAAGATTCGGTGGCAATGCCATCTCCGTTGTTTGGTGAACGCTGACTCACCTTGCTGGCTGGTCCAGTCAGTCTTCGGTGCTGTCGGTGGGAGCCAAAGCGTGAACCAAACTCGGAGAAAAAAAAACAAACAACAAACGTTGATCCATGATACCTGAAACTTTGGGTAGGTCGAACATTTTTATGATCCATGATATCTGAAATCCATGATACCTGAAACTTTGGGTAGGTCGATTTTTATGATCCATGATATCTGAAATCCATGATATCTGAAACTTTGGGTAGGT
>CAXAMN010028128.1:97147-197350 GCA_963970005.1 Durusdinium trenchii
AAAAACTGCGGCCAAACCACGCAGTAATCAGCCCAGGGATTGGAAAAATTCAGGGTACTCCCCTCTTTCTTGCCAAGCCAAGAAAGATGAGGCCTCATACCCCAAAATTAAGTGAAGCGCTCTCACTGTTTTCTCACTTGGCTCCTCTTCTTCGACTTCTTCTTGCCCCTTCTTCCATCGCCCCCTGTACTGCCCGTCTTACGGGCGGGCTCAAGCGAAGGCAAAGCTCGATGACATGAATTCAAAAAGATTTGACGGAATTGCACATTAGTCTTGTTCCATTTCAAGTTCATAGAAGCGAGGACGGACAAGCCGTCGTTAATGTAGGTCCGAGCAGTTTTGGCATTTTGCCACCTGCCGTAAATTAACAACCGGTCAAGAACTCCCCATCTCTTAAAGAAATATGTCGCTCCCCCCCCTGCGGAGGGAGTAGGGTCGAAAATCATGGGAATCTAGACCTACTGCTTTGAGGGTGTCATTAAACATTTGGCGCCAATGGGAGCGGCAGATTCTTCTGTCCCACCCTCAGCGCCGTCACCTTCAGCAGCAGCAAGGTCCAGGTCTAGGTGTCTCGGACTCGGCGCAGGCGGACTTGACATTCACTCTGACCCAGCAGAAGGGATTATCACTTCTGCTTCAGCCTGGTCGCTCACTGCTTAATCTTAAGAGTCGAATTTCAGTCCTTGAAAGGAAGCTCAAAATCAAGTGGTCAAAATGCCTGCGCGCGGAGAAAAATTATGTGAATACGGAACTATGCGCCAAATTTTGGACCTAGGAGCAGCAGCCATAATATCATATAATATAGAAGGGGGGAGCAGCCCGTTTGGAACTAGTGGCCCCCAATTCCTGGCATTTTAAGGATAAAATTTGATGGGCCCTTCGACCCAAATCCTGCAAGAAAAAAAATTGCATGGGCCCGGCCGAAGCCAAAATCCTGGCATCTTACGAGACGGAAAGTCCGTCCTGAGCACGCCGAAGACATGCTGAAGACCACCATCTCGTCCAAAGTACTGCGCCTGCCACGAGACATAACTCCGATCTCCTGCACCTGTCACGAAAAGTTGACTTAAGCGAGGTTTCCTTTATCTCGCCTGCCACGAAAAGTGATCACCAAGCCCGAAAACGTGCAGGGCACCACAACGAGAGCGCAGCCTCGAAGAGCACCGGCTCGGGCCCACCAGATTCTGCGAGCCTGCGCAGTGGATATGCACTTCGAAGATCTTGGTGAATGAATGCACTAGTCACTAGCAGCGAATTAGCCAAACGCGCCGATGAGCACCTCGATCAAACACCCGTCCTTAACTCCTACTGTAAGAACCCCTAGTGTTGCCACACTGTTTGGGGAAAAGACAAAGGACCGAAGCTAAGGAGCGACCCATAGCGACCATTCAGATCATACACTCCCTGGAAAATCGTCCAACGTGGATGGCATGGCCCTCCAAACCCCTAAGAATCCATTGGCCCTCCACAGCAGGGGTCTGGACCCTCAAAACCCTATGTCTTCGAGGGCCCGGATTCTGAGCGAAACAGGAGGTTTTCCACTTCCAGGTGAGTTCCGAGTGTGTTTCGATCGAGTAAACGTTCCGGTTGTCTCGAGAATGACAACCAAGCAAAGTAAAAACAATAGAAAACAATCCCTCACCTCACGTATACCCAGAATACCCACACCTTATATCCTTCATTCACTGCTTCTCAAAAACCCTCTGGAAAAAGGATTGAACTCTTCCATTGAGATCCTTGGAAGAAACACCCCGATACGCCTGGATTCGGAACCGTTTTCGACCTCCGATTTGAACCGTTCGTGGCTACATGTGGCTACCACGTCAACATGATTGCGTTCTGGTGATGATTTGGCAATCAAACACACAAACATATGAACAACCGCACAAGCGAATTGTTTGTTCTTCACCGATCAGAACAATTAACTTGATCCATTATCCTTATAGCCTTCAAAGGCCACTAAAGAAGGTTGACCTGGTCTTGTAATTAGTCACAAATCCGTAAGACAAATGGCTCTAGGGTCAAGCCCATGAAACATCAGTAAAATCAATGGCTCGCCCATCTCACCCTGGGATGCGTCAAATGGCTCGATTCGGCCGAACACAGATCGATTCAGATCGCCAAAGCCGTCACGTCAGCTCCCCCGTCGACGCTCAAACAGCCCTTTCACTGGTCCCGAAGCAAACCATACCTAGATCTTCCAACTGTGCAAAATTTATACTATTAGTTGATTTAATGGATGAAAAGGCAGAAATTCTGCACAGTTGGAAGATCCAGGTATATACTTAGGGATTGGTTCGAACCCCCAGACCCCTCCAGAGGATTCGGGGCCCAGGGTCCCAAGAGCCGTCAGCTATAGAGACCCCTCCACGACGGTACGTAGCAACACACCCGGCCGCCTCGGCGGGGCACACACCTGTCCGAGCGAGCCGCCGAGCGCGCGCGCGCGCGAGCTGCGGCTCGGACTCCGGTTTCAGCCTCGAGTGCTCCGCACATCAGCCACTCTTTTTGGTGCTACGGCTGCTACGGCTGCGAAGCAGCCACTCTAGTCTTGTGCTGTTCATGTGGGTGCCAAAAGGAGGGGCGGGGTCAGTCCCTGCCATTCAGGACGAGGTGCCTATAGGTGCTAGATTGGGGCCGAAGGAGAGCCTCCCAACCCACTGACCGACCGCTTCGCTGCGAGAACGTCGCGCTAATTATTCACCTGGCTGAATCTCTTCAAACACATCAAGCGTCTGATAGTGGTTCTATCACGTGCAAAAAGTGAAAAAACATGCCTTATAACTTATACCTAAAAAATGTTTTCTGGTAGATTACTGTAGACATTTCCTGTGACTAAAGGCATGTGGCCAAACGCTTTCATGATGCTACAACCGGACATTCAAGAGTTAGGAGGTGCCGTCTGACCTGCCAGAAAATCAACTCAAAGGTAGACATATTGCGGGGCATTTTTGTCCCGCAGTTCTTCTCAGAAACCAACTTGCCACCCAGGTAGTTCCATGTTCATGACGCAAAACATGCCATGCATTCAGTCTCAGGGGCTAGGAATCTGGAACAACAACATCGCTTCAGCACCACTGGCATGTGGGAAATGGGACACCAACCTTGTGAAGACGTGGCTGACTATGTCTCAGGTGAACCTTGTGATAGATTTCATGGCCTGTTTGGGTAGTATAGGTCCTCTTCTTTCACACAGAGTTGGCCTTTTGATGAAAGTAGCAAAGGCATGGTCGAAGCTGAACACCTCCAAATCATTCAACTTTTGCCCTCCGAATCTCGCCCCAAACCCGACCTGGAGGGCTCCGAATGTCTACACAAGACCCGAAGCAAATCCTTTCCATGTGGGTGTCTGTGGGTGTCTGTGGTTGAAACCCACATTGTTGGAACTTCGGCTGAACAAAACAAATACACTCCCTAAAGTGGACGGCATGGACCCTTGGAGGACCCAAAATACCAAATACCAAACAGGTGGTGAACTCCACTGGCATGATGATTTCAGGGAGTCTATAGCAATCTCTTTGGTCTTTGGTGGGTCAAACCTCTGTACCCCAGTTCTTCACTGTCCTGGGTGTGTCTTGGCTTTTGGAACCCAAGAACTACTGCGCCCGAACGGTGCCTAAGTAGTCCTCAAACCCCGAACTTCCCACAAACTTAATTTTTCCCCACCTGGAAGTCACAAGGATCCACCATGATCCACCTGAGGGTCATGGGTCAAATAGGGTCAAATGGTGGGGCATGGCACCTAGAGGTTAACCTTCCGGTCATCTCTTCAGTTCCCAAACTGTGATCATCCGCTTGGTGATCGACTGCGATGACCCACAGCCGGAGTCATGACTTCCAGAGAATGGTGAGACCATGTCTGACTGGTGCGACGATCTCGCAGGGTGGCTTTTTGGGTGGCTGGATCCAATCTCTATTGGGGGCTCATTCTTCCCTTATTCCCTATACTTTCGTCGCACCAGTCAGTGACTTCCTCCTTACACGACAGCCTCCACTCTCGACCCCACGGGCCGACCGCCTATGCATGCCACAAAGGTGGCCAATGCCCCCGCCAGCAAGATCAGCGGAATGCGCAGCCGCGCCTTTCTCGCGTAGCGCGGGACGCGAGACGCGGTGCTTGATGGTTTCGTGCGGTGGTTGATGGTGTTTTTCACTGCGGATGAGTGTTCCGTCCAAACACTCCATATATCACTCCATTAGTAGGGAATCACTACTTAAAAGGGGCCAAGCTTCCCATGGATTCTAGGCATGGGGTTGCTCAAAGAAGTCTTAGGGCCTTGATCATCCAAATGGCGGAGTTGAGCCAGTGAACTGGCTGAGTGATAGTATAGGAGTCAGTGGCTCCGTGTTTTCAAGTATGAATGAACGTGACCTGATGATTGAAATGGAAGGGTTCATGCGAAACACCAGGAATTCTTCTGTCCGTCCAAACAGTCTAAACCAGGAATCCACGACATAACTTTCACCAACACTTTTTGTGCTGTTCACCACTGGCAAACCACACGTGCACGTAAAGGTAGTATGGAAACAAAACCAAGAAACACATCCCAGACACTCCATGTATGCCATATATACCTACATTGACCCCTCAAACCAGCCCAATGTAGGCATAAAAGGCATACATGGAGTGTCTGGGAATGGTAGCTCGATGTTTGTTCCAACATAGCGATTGAGATCCTTTGCATACCGGATCCGCATACATTCTGACTAGGGTACGACGACCCGACCCTTCATGCCTATGTTTCTGCTTGGGAGTGGTTTTCCGGGCGACTCCACCTTTATGGGATCGAACCTCAAACGCACAACGCACCTTGCTCAAAACCATCGCCCTAAAACCCTGCTCTAAACATCGCTGAGTTGCTGCCCGCCGTGGCCCGAGCACTTCCATCAGTTTCCGCTTGAAGAATTCCTGGTTTCGGCCACGCGTGGTCAACGCGTTCTGCGTGGCCCCGGAAACTCCATCCCAAGAGGTGAACCTGCTCAGTACATGTTGGGGTGGGTTCCAAGTGGGTCTAAACCTCGACCACCAGAAATGAAGAATAGGGTATAGAGTTCGGGTATCGGTCCCACTATGTCCCACTCAAGGTTCCGAGAAATTCCAATGCCATCAGGCATGTTAATTCAAGGGTATCGGGTATCAGTTCAATACACGATGGCCAGCCGAAGACTACTGCTTGCTTCTAGTAATTTTGTTGGGTACTCATATAGCCCAAATCCCTCCACAAATCAGTAGCTCACTGCTAGTAGACTGCAAGATCCCAAGAGCTAAAGTAAAGGGCACAAGCATTCCATCAATCCTGGAAAATAGAGGCATGGACTTCCCTTCGAACCATCTGCAGCTGCAGACTGGTTCTCTTCGACCCCAAAGACGTCGGGATGCTCGACTCCTGGGAACGAAGACCCGGACTCAACTGGTGGGTCGACGGACTCGTGGCCACATGCGCAACCACATGCGGCTCCCAGGCACCTGGAAAAAAATAGAACATATTCCCCAGCTATGGGGCTTTACCCATTCAGGGCATCCAGGCAAACCACGATGTCGCTGGTAACCAGTGGTTCCAAAGACTAAAACCATAGACCTAGAATCCCTGGTTCCTTATAGGTAGCTGGGATGCACTGGGCCAGTTAAATCACCTGATCTGCAAAAACCAGGTGAGTCCAAGCAGTCCGATTTCGGTGAATGACCCGCAGTCCGTAGAACAGCTTTGGGTCACTCCCGGCGTGGGATGTATAGCTGCTGTGAACCCCCCCAAAAAAAACAACACACACACCAATGTAGAGGGAAATCTGAGTCTTACAAAGAACCTGGGATCAATAAAGAACATGGTCCACCAAAATACAGTGTTTAATATTCGTATATATTGACATATGCCAGCACCCTCCAACAGGTCACCACCTGCGACTTTGAAGCCTGCAAAAGCCTCCAGAGGAGACCTGTTGGAGGGTCCTGATATATAGACATTATATTGACATTTATGTTGTAATATTTTAATGTTGCTTCTTTTAATTTTGAAAGACCCAGATGCCACGAGCTTCATATCTAGCGCCTGTGTCTTCTGGGGTTGGCTCCCAAGATGCCACGGATCGATGTGCCTCCTGCGTTTGAACCGCCATCCAACCTCACCTGGGCTGTGAACCTAAGGACCTGAACTAGGACGGGGACTGGGCCCATCCAAAAAAACCAGATCTGTCGCTAGGCACTAGCGTCATGCCAAGGCACATAGCCGGGGAACACGGAGGCTCCATACCAGGCATACCCTGCCGGAGGCTCGATCCGCTGCCCGGTCGTTGGGTCCGTCGAATCCAGCTCGTTCGACCCGGTCTGGGGCGATGCGACGACCGAGCGGCTGGCGGGTAGAGCTCGGTCGTCCGGAGTTCGGTCGAGCTTGGTAGGTTGGAGAAGAACATACACAACGAAGGCACCAAGCAGTGAAGGTCAGCAAGAGGGAGCCCCAATAGCGAATGAGAAATCGACCATATTGGACCTGTTACAGACCCCCGAAGTGACCTGGCGAAATAGCGTGGGGAGCTCAGAGTCCAAAACAGTGTTCAGCACGCACTGACAACCCTACAGTAGGGGTCCAACCACATCCTCAGAAGGTGGTTGGGGTGGATTTGGGGGGTCTAACTACCTTCTGAGGATATGGGCCAGGAGCCCCAGGGAACATATAGAACATCAATGAACATCACACATCCATCTCCAATACCTGTGGGTGGTCTTGACGTTCTTGCTCGGCGAGTTTAACAGCTATATAGTCACTATAGTCAGTATTTCCACACCACAACCTTGATGACTCGGATCACCAGCAGTAAGAAGAAACATCAACAGCAACCTCACCTCTTGACCCTGCTGATGTCCGCTCTTGGGAATGGAGTTCGATCTGGTGCCGTACCTGTTGGTGGTACACAAACAGGGGTACATCCTCTCCATGAATCCACCAACCTGTTGGGCGTTGGATAGGACATCTATCCTCTTGACCACCACAACCCAAACACTCCACGGGACTGCCTGCCATAAGCCATATATATATATGTGTATGCCGCCCCATTGACCTCTCAAACCACCCGAATGTAGGCATATATGGCATACATGGAGTGTTTGGGCAACGCAACCACGACAACCGCCCCCCCCAAAAAGAAACACACAGTCCCAACGCAGCCACATTGCGACACAACAATGCTTCCCCGGCGCCTGCTAAGGTGGGTGTAATCCCTAGGAAAAGTGCAGAGATGCCACTCTCCTGGCGCTAAGGCGGAAGGAAGAAGTGACAAGTTGTGCTCCTTGGCGAAGCATTTCACATGGGTATGCATGCATTAAATCAAGCAGACTTCCCAAAGCCCCTGGAAGAACAACCGACCCAAACTCAGTCAGTGGTTCGAGGGCCTCCCCAATCAAAGACACACCCGAAAAAGCGTACGCAGTGCAAACGATCGCAAACGGTTCCAATCGCAGGGGAAAGAAGCCGTTCAACGTGCATCGATCTACATGGACTCTTTCTCCGTATCATCACTACATACCACGACTGAAGAGGTTTTACAATGCAAATGGCCCAATGGCTGGTTTTATATCAACTGAACAAACAAACATCAACAACATTTACCGCATTCATATTCACAGATCTTTGTAGCCATCAGCATCTTCCAACCTTTGACATGGTTTTGTACAGCTGAACAAGAAAGAACAGTGGATGGTCCCATCTGCCCAAGCCGCCCTCCGCGTGCCCTTCGCCTGGGCCAACATCCTGGCGCCCGTCAGCAAGCCCTGACCGCCATAATGCTTTGGCTCTGTTTGCTGCAACGTCTTCACCTCGTCCCAGAAAACAAGAGGGAGGAAAAGGGTGGTCACTCTTCAAGGCGAACGGGGCCGGAGCGCCGAGGAGATGTTTTTGGCGTGTCAACTCTTATTCTCATCCAACATAGCCTTGAAGTCAGCAAGTGAACCTACCTAGCCCAGCCTGCGATTGGTCATGTTTCTAACGCGTGGAAGGTTTTTTGGTTGCCTAGACGACGCTGGTGGCCTCGACGGCGCGGGTGGTGACTCTCCACAAGTCGTGTTGACCTTTTGGAGAACAATGTTGATCCGTTACGTATACCAGGTGCTTCCAAGGTGTCACAATGGACATCGTGAAATATCAATGGTAGGTCTGCATAGGACACCCATTGGAAGTGCTAGGTATGAGGTAAGATGAATGCAAAACACATCATCAACCTGCCGTCAATAACAAATGCAAGAAATTTGACCGCAAAAAACAAACAAAACGACTTTGGAAGTTCTCAACTATCTCAAAACTAGTTTAAACATCATTTAAGGTGCCTTAATATTGCTTAGGACTCGAAAACCAAGATCAGTCGTTGTCTGATTCAGGACGTCTATCAAGTTTTTGTTGGGCTCGTTTGATGTACAAAAAAGGTGTCCCAAAAACACCCATGCTTTCGAAATATGTGGAATGTGCCGATGCCCCATGCCACTCCGAACCCGAAGGTCGTCTCTTTGGACACCCGTTTTTTCCAAGTCGAAACCCAAGTAGCCACGTCAATGGGCACCAGTGCCACATGAGTTGCCGTGCATGCAAGTGCGCCTGCAAAGGAGAGGCGTGCACCGAAACTCGACGATGATGGTGAAATTGACCTAACCAACAACGGTTGAACCTTATAGACTATCCATGACTATCCCTTAGGTTCCCCAGGTTATGGGTCCTATAAGGTCGCTTAACGTCTCTGGGAATGCGGACCTATGGGGGTTTATGGTCAAGTCCTGGATTTTCATCAGTACGGCCAGCTGAGGGGAGCTGTGATGGCACGCAGCGGCGGTGATTCTCCAAAAGAACATTTGGAAGGTTCGGTGTAATTGATGTATAGCCTCCACTCGAGGTTTGCTGTGGAGACCAGAAAAGCCGTTCGTTGAAAATCCGGGTGGCTCTGGGTTTCCATATCCATTGCACACCCACATGGATTGGATGGTCCTGAAATGTCCTGGTTTAAGGAACGTTCAAACGCTCCTGGATGAACGCTCTGTTGGGTTTTGAGGGGCAGTCGGTGCTTGGAGCGTCTGGGCAAAAGGCATTATTTTTGGTCCTTAGTCCGTCAGGACTGATCCGCAGCCTGTCCTACCACACTTGGCTCGATCACTTGATCAATGAATCAATGTCACTGTCGCATCACCAAGAAACATGATAACCATAGCCACACTGCGCGTTGCAAAGCAGCTTGGTTGCTACGTTCTCCCCAGTGACACTACCCTTTGGACAAGCAGCATTGCAACACAAATTGCGCACAGTTCACAAATTGCGATGCGTTTGTAAGCACCAGCCCTACACTTCGAATGCATTTCGTTTTGGCACCGTGAGAGTTGCTTTTGCGGTTGCTCCATTGCACGTTCGGCCAAAGTGTTTCTTTTCTCCATGTTGACAGCATCGCACAATCCAATTTCCACAGAAAACATCGAAAACATGTACTGTTGTCCCCCCTTTTCTTGTCAACATAGATGAAGTAAACTTTCTCCAAAACGCTAAACATGTACAGTATGTAATACTGGAAACTTTGGAAGATGTCTCAATCTATCTAGAGGTCATAACAAGTTAGTGTTAAATGTTTATATGTATATTGTATACTGTATATGCACATACTGAAACATATAGAATGACCCGATCTGTCATGTTATAATATCAATATCAATCCACATGGTTTTCACTGATAAATATTTTTCCCTGATCCTCATCTGAATTTTTGCATCCAGGGGGAACAGCACCCACCACTCCTGGGGGTCAAGAGTTTCAACAGCGGCTCTTGTTTGGAAGAGATCTCAAAAAGCACCAACAGAGTCACAGAGTTTGGGCGTTGTATTCTTGAATAACCACCCGAACGCCCGTGGTGCTGGAGAAGGTTGCGAAAACCAAGCGATCCCTTGAAAGGACGTGGACGTCGATAGATTCCCCATCGACGTGCATCGACCGGTGAGGCATCCAGTTGAAACTGAGCTCGTCCAGTGTGGCAGGTGACGCACGTTTCGGTGCTCACGTCGTTGAACGGTGCTGGGCGCAGTGACACTAACGATCATGCTGGGCCTCGGTGTACTCTTAGCCCGCCCGCACCCCTTTTTTCAGTGAATTTGCTACCAAGTGATTCCAGAGCAAAGGACCTAAGGACAGTCCAACCTAATTCATTAGCCTTCCAAGACCATTCAAGGAAAGGTTTGACCTGGCTTCGTAGAGTAAAAAGCACAAATAGTAAAACAGTGATTGCTTTTCAAGGTTCAGGCTACTAAAACCAATGTTGCTTGGAACCCTCGAGTTCAGTGAAAACGCCATCGGCTCCCCCCTGCACCTGCCAGCGTGTAGAGGGCCTGATTCGCCAGCAACATGGGAGTGGAAATTATGGAGTATTCAATACCTGGACCTCCACAAAGTAACCTCCCTCTGAACCAAAAAGAGGGAACACACACACAGTGCGTTGTTGCGTGAGCCAAAAAATGTATTTTTCCCCACCTGCCAGGTGAGAGTTGCTAGATTTTAAGTCAGTTGCTCTCCTCCTCCTCCTCCTCCGCCACTCCTCTTCTCCTCGCTTCCTCAACTGCGAGTGTCGGATGGCAGAGTTCCCCGCCGGACCTCAACCGCGAGCTTCGGCTGGCAGTGCCCCCCCGCCGGACCTCAACCGCGAGTCAAAAGATATGCCAAATAGAACGCCAGAAAGAATGTCGGATAGATTGTCAATAGATATGCAGAAGATGTGCCAGATAGAATGTCAGAAGATATGCCAGATAGAATGCCAGAATGAATGTCAGCAGATATGCCAGAAAGAATAACAGAAGATTTGCCAGAAAGCATGTCAGAAGAGATGCCCGAAAGAATGCCAGAAGATGTGCCTGATAGAATGTCAGAAGATGTGCCAGAAAGCATGTCAGAAGAGGTGCCAGAAATTATGTCAGACGATATGCCAGAAAAACATGTCAGAAAGAATGTCAGAAGATATGCCAAAAAGAATGCCGCAATACATGCCAGAAATGTTGTCAGATTGACGTGTCATGGTGGGGATCACTCGAAGTAAAGTAATTGCTTTGTGGCTTGGAAAGTACTTTTAAAGCATGCACTTGTACCCATGTTCATTCAACATGAGATTCCAAGTCCCCACCCATTCACTCCTGAATCAACCACCCCTAACTGGTCGGGAGTCAGAGGCAAAGCTGACAGCTTTGGGATATCATTGGACCTTTCAATGAATGGAAGGGGTACAGTATGACTCACGACTCACGGAACGGATTCTTTCATTCAACAAACAGCTTCGGGATGGTAGCTTCTCCGTAGATTGAAGATGTCTTCAACTCTTAGCCCAAACACTCCATGGGACTGCCATATATGCCGCCCCATTGACCCCCCCTGGCACCACCCCAACTGATCGGCATATATAGCAGTCCCGTGGAGTGTCTGGGTTAGCCACTGAACTCCATGTCATCATGTGTACATCTGACTCCGTGAGTTTCCGAACATGGAGGTTATATAATCATTTTCCAGCTGCTAAGCAATCCCCCCCAAAAGGTTAAAGGTTATCCACTGACTGGGTAGGACATGTAGTAATCCACGGAAGCGTCAAAATATGCCAAAATGCTTCAAAACAGTACTGCAGCTTGCACGAGCTTCTGAGCTTCTTTGTGCAAACTCACCAAGGTCCGACCCTAAGCTTCTCACGAGCGTTCCTATGTTTTATCATGATTCGGAGCCACCTTTGGAACTTTCCAGACCTACAGAATACTCTTACTTCAGAGGTCTGGAAAAGCCAACACTTACTCCAAAGGTCAAGGTGACTTGTGCAGAACCTGCACACATAGCGCCTCGACTCGTGCAAAAAACAACACTTACTCCAAAGGTCTGGAACATCCCACGCAGAAGGAGGGGATCTCCCCACTTTCCCAAGGGCGTTCAAGGAAAGCAATACCACATGGCTCTTGGGATAGGTTCACAGGTCCAAAACGTTCAAAACCGTCAAATCCACAGAAACATCCACACCGCACCGCAACGCAATTCCACAGCCGCCATGCACATTCTTGATTCAATTCTTCACCCCTACATGAAGAGCTTTAGCAATTGAGTGTTCGATCGAAATGGTTAAACCGCCAGCCGGCCCTTCGCCGTCTCCCTCGGCGCGGTCTCCGTGGCACGTGGCATGTGGGCTTCGGATGGCCAAGGTGCATAGACCTTGAAGTTCAAGGGCCGCTCTCGCATCAAGGGCTCTTTGGCCTGGCATGTTGAGCGACTTGACAGGAACTGGCGGAACTGGCGTTGGCTGGAAGCCTGAAGCACCAGTTGGATGCCTTGCTGGATGGACCAAATGCAAGCAATCACCCAAGCAACAGCAAAACCAAAACAAGCGTTAATGATTAAATTGTATATTATGATTGTGTTTCTGATGTATCAACGAACAATGCAAGCACCTTCGACAATCGTACGATACGATCATCATCAATCACCAGAATGTAAATGTGATTTCTCTGGCTAGCTTGCATTGCACATAAATAATAGGTGGATAGTAAGGGCCGACCCGGCAAAAAAAGTGTGCTCGAAAAGCACATTCACAAAAACACATCGACGGCCGACACACGAGTGGGCTGGAACATCATAGCGAACTCTTTGATTTTCCTGAGATTTACTGGTTTCAGTGATCTGGAAATCATGGAACCGAATTCCCAAACAGGACTAATAGGACTGGCATGTATGCCGCCCCATTGACCCCTTTTCAACCACCCAAACTGATCGGCCAATATATGCAGTCCATGGCAGTCCCATTCGTCGTGTCTGGTACATCTGCCTCAAAGGCCCTGCAGCTGCTGCTTGAAAGCTCCAAGGATTCCGTTTGATCCAACGGCCCCGCCGTCAGGCGGGCCCCGCGCTTCTCTCCAATCTCCCCCCCGCGGACCACACAGATCCGGGGAGACATTCGGATCCGTTTTCGTACCGAACCTCAGGTTCGGTACGACTGGACCCCCCCTGGCACCTACATAAGTTTCGAACACATCACCGTACCTGAGTACGACTGGATCACTAGGGATTGGTTTAAGGGAACATGTATTGAGGAAACCCATCGCAACTTGCGGGTGAAAGCCGCATGGTGTTGTCTAGATGTTCCCTCAAGGCAATCCATGGAAACAGGACCATGAACAAACCCTACCCAAACGCTCCATGTATGGTATATATGCCTACATTGCGGTGGTTTGAGGGGTCAATGTAGGCGGTCGTTCTTTTTGGCCAGTCCCGCTTTCCGTGGAAAGGCATATGGCAAGCACACGCGCGCGTCACCACGCACGTCACCACGGTTTCGAAGGAAACCGCCGGCGCCTTTCGCTTCTCTTGGTCCAGGAACTTCTGATGTGCGGAACGAAGAAGTTCCGGCCTTGACTGATCAGTCGCAAAACCCCATACCAGGGCCCCCCTGGTAGGGGTGTCTAATTATAGCTCCTTAGAGGTTGAGGGATATCCATTGATCACCCCAAACAGGGGCCCTGGTATGAGTTGGGACCGGTCTGATCGATATGAGATCGCAGCTTCCCCCAAATTAGCGGTGTCATCGTTTGGGGTGTCAAAAGCCATCCCTTTCTGTCAAGTATACCAATGATCTTAGCTGTACCTAGGACTGAGACATGACCTCTGTTTTGACAGAACAATGCCATATTTTGGATGCTTGGTGGTCTACAGGTCACTCAAGTTTCATAACAAGCAACTGCAAAACCAAGTGGTGCACAAACACACCCCACGAATCCGATTCTCAATACAATTGTTACCCCACTCCTCTCCACATAATCCAAGGAAACTCCACCCAAAACTTGCCAGGAATTGCTGTCGAGGTGTCGAGGTGTCTCACTGAACACATCTGATGAAAAGTGAAGTGTGCTCCATGAATGTATCCACCCAGACGCTCTGTTCACAGCCCGACTGGTCCCTATAGAGATTTGAGGGTCCAGACCCCTCCATATATTAGGGTGCAGGGCCACGTCTGGGCAATAAATAAAACATGATCAAACTCTACACTCTGACGAGCACATCACAAGAAAAAACATAGAAAAACAACATGCCAAACACCAACACGCATGGTACCTGGACCCTCCGACCATCGGGGTGTCCTGGCTGGACTACCCCACACTACCGGCCGTTCGGCTTCCAGACAGGGCACCCCCACGGTGTCGGGTCCTGGTATTGCATGGTCCATTGGAAGACGACTTTCCTGTACGAACTAGGGGGTGCCCTCCACTTCCGGTCCTTGTCCGTCCAGACGGTCGAAGCTGGAGAGCCCCGTCTCGTCCCAGCTTGCTTGAAGAGTGCCTCGCCCCGACCATCCATGAAGCTGGACAGATGGGTCATGGGTCATGGGTCAGGTCAAAGGTCAGGCGATGGGTCAAAAAATGGTCCCCTTTTAAAGGTACCCGACCGGTCCGGACCAAGTAAGACCTGGTCGGAGGTTTACCTCGATCGATTCTGTTTTGGGGTACCGGACCCTCGGACGGACGTCCTTTCTTTTTCCAGACGACCGTCACTCGAGGTCGTACCTGGAGAGACTGGGTCGTTCCTCCAAAGGTTGAAGAATCATCGACCCCATGTATATACCAGGGCCCCTGTTTGGGGTGGTTAATGGATACCCCTCAACCTCTAAAGGTTCTATAATTAGACACCCCTTACAGTAGGGGGCCCTGGTACTTCTAAATATTCTCACTTTGTCGTCATTTTCATGGGACTTCTAGAAGTCGCGTCGGGTGCTGCGGCAGCCCCTTCCCCCCCCCCCCAACCCCCCAACCCCTCACCCTTCCCTTCCGCCCAGCGGCGTGGCGGAGTCCAACATGCCCGCAGGCACCAATGCAGCCGGGTCGGTCCACCATTGACCATCCGGGATGCCCTGCAAGGCCGTGGGGCAAACGGGATCCTTTGACCAGTACCTCCCAGTTCACGCGGACCCAGCAGGTTGCAGGCCCTTTCATCTCCGAAAAACCTATTTTTGCAGAGGCGACCCTGGACCCTCAAACTGCTATCTTTTGGGCTGTGAGGGTCAAAACCCTAGCGAACTGAGGGTCCTTTCTGAGCCTCTGGGCCGTTAGAATTTGGGTCGGTCGGTGGATGATCAGGGGGCTTCGTTGCTTGCGGGCCTTGTTGAGAACGTGAGTTGCGAATAGTGAAACCTGACGGCTCTACAGGTTGAACAAATCAAGAGAGGTAGCCAGTGACCGTAAATAGGACCTTACTGGGGTACCCAACTGGGATAGTCGAACGTTCAGGTCCTTCAACCTCTGTTGATTTTCCCTCACAGTTCCGCGGGGGATATCCGGGGCCAAGAGGTTAGGTCTGTGTGGAAGATCTTTGGCCACGAACACCCCCCCCCAAACTGCCATCCAAAACGGCCAGCCCCCCCCAAAGACAAATCACCCCAACGCCCTGCTGAAACCACCCTCTTCCTGCACCGACTGAAACCAGGTCACCAATTGACACCTGCAACAGGGCCTTTCCCACCCACCCAACCCTCGCAACGGAGACCTCTTGGGTTCGGTGCTGGTTCCGGCACCTCAAATCCACCCTGATTCGCCCTGCTTCGTCACCCTTCGTCACCCATCGTCGCCTGCGCCTGCCGCGCTCGGGGCGCCATGAGCGAGGCGGCAATGGCCGCCTTGAAGCCGGCGACGTCCACCTGGTAGGTGCCGAACGTCGGTTTTGATCCCCATACACTCCATGGGACTGCCATATATGCCTATACATTGACCCCCCCAAACCACCCCAATGTAGGCATATATTCCATGGAGTGTATGGGATCTGTTTCGAGATACACTCTGACACGACACATGGGACTGCTAGCCAGGGCTGCCGAGAAACGGTCACCGGCGTGGTGCCAGGGGGGGCCAATGTAGGCATATATATACATGGAGTGTGGGATTATTGAAGCCTTGCAAAAAGGCTGCACAACTACTATGCTGCTATACCCTCTGACAAGGTGTTTGGTTGGAGGGTCTTCAACACCTACAATTTCGCAGGTTCTCAGCATGGCTACACTTCTACACCTATCCCTCCAGTCGTGCTCTGGTTCGGTGGGACTGGGGGGTTTCTGAGCAGGTCCCCGGCGCCCGCGCAGGAGGACATCTACGACCGATGCACGGCCGGGGCGACTCTCCGCACCTCGCCGTTGCCGTCGGCCAAGGCCTCTTTCAGCATTTGGTCCACTTCGCCTTGGATCGATCGGGTGACGCGGCGGAAGAGAAGAAGCCTTCCTGGAGCTAGCGTCTCACATCTTCCTTCAGGTCCGGGATTGAACCAGGAAACGGGACAAGAAAACACATCCATCAATAACCCAAATACTACCAAAGACCCGATCCGCTTAGGGAGGCTTCGGAAGGGGATTCTTGATCTTATAAGCCTTCCGCCAGGTCGCTGCCCCACAAACCGCCTTCGCCCAAGGACCTCAGCGATGGACGAGTTTCGGGGCGACGCGACGTTGCTGCGAGGTGTCGAACGACGGACGGGTTTTGGGCAGGCAGGAGGACTCACTCCGTCCATAGCTGAAGAGTACCTACCAGGACCAGATCACCTGTCTGGACTACCCACTGCTTAGAGATGTCCAGCCAGGATGATCCAAATGGTCTAGGTAGTGTTATCATGGGTTGAGGTTGAGACCAGTTGGGCTTGGTGGAAACAAAGTTATTTGAATAGTCTCAGGCAGGGGGGGTGTCCAAACACACAAAGAGACCTCAGCACGTCACAAGATATAGAGGTCTTTGTTCGCCTAGAGTATTTATACTTACATATGAGTTCCTCAAATCACTCATACCCACACACACACACACAACACATGGGACTGCCATGTTTTCCGATCAGTTGGGGTGGTTGATTTCAGGGGTCTTTCTGGGGCAGCATCATAGGTATATATAGGCGGCGTCTCATGTTGTTGTGTCTGGGATATTATTGATGTATCTATCCTGGAAGACTGGCTGGAAGGACATTTCGGGGGAATCCGATATCACATTGGCTCATGGTAAACCAATCCAGGTGTCCACACACTCCATGTATGCCGGGGAGATCTCTCCCCAAAGAAACTCATGGGGTATAGCGGTGAACAGCCCCCCAAAGTTTGGGACCAAAACGACCCGAACATACCCAAACAGTATCCAACAGCCCCACTTGGGAGTTCTTTCATGTTTGTTCTCGCCTCAAGCTGGAGCTGAATCACAGGAAGAGCCTGAAGTTGGAGGTGTTCACAACTTGACAGCTGACAGGAGTTAAGCTTTCAGTTCATCTTAGATTCGCTGCTGCTTAAGCCGTTTTTCACGAGCGAGACCAGGGACCTCCTTTTCCGCTGGCGGACCACTGCAGTCCTCCCGACGTCGGGCAGCGTGTCCAGCGGAAGTCACGTCGCGTCGGCGGCTTCGGGTCACGTCCTTCGCGCGGCGCGGCGCATGCGCCGTTTCGGTGCGGCCAGGGCGCTCGAAGGCGTGCTCGATCTCTTTCCTGCGCGGAGCGCGGTACGGAGCTCCGCGGTTGGGCCCGGGATGGACGTCTCATTGGGCGTCGGAAACGGATCGCTTCTTTTGGATGGGTCAAGCTCAAGCTCTACCAGGACCGACACCAAGAGGAGGTGTCTAGAGTCTAGAGTCATAGCCTCTTAGGGGTGATTCGGGGTGTCCAGAAACCACCGGACTTGGAAGGTGCTGGTAGATGGAGTGGTTGGAAAGTCCGAAAGAGTGGCATTCTGAGAAGCTCTTCGCAAGTCAAACATCGGGCATGTCTATCGCCAAGTGATATAGCAAACACTTGAAATGTATCATGTATCGATTCACATTCATTCACTGGGAAATCAAACTAACTTTTGGAGTCCAAGGGCATCCAAGGGCACTCAAGCGGAGTGTTCAGCGGAGGCTGACATCTGATTGGCACCTGTTCCACACGCTCTAGTTCGAACTCCGCAAAGGCCATCTCTGACTCCCGAGTCATTTCATATTACCCTAAGAATCCGGGCCCTCAAAGAGATAGGGTTTGGTTTGGCCCCGGACCCCTGCCATGGAGGGTCCGACCCCTGCCATGGACAGCCCGTACGGATTCTTAGGGTAACTTGTTTTCATCTGTTCATGTCATGTTTCGTGGGGAAACCAATCCCTCAAAAAGAGGCAGGTTATCCACCTACTTCCCCACGTTCCACATTAGCTTCGTCTATTCCAAACCTGGTGGCGCAAACTCCTAAACAACTCCCAGACACTCCATGGGACTGGCAAATATACCTGCATTGACCCCTGAAACCACCCCAATGTATGTAAATATGCCAGTCCCATGGTGTGTCTGGGAGTTAGTGTAGCGTGTTTTGACGCACGGACATTTCGAGAAATCTCCTGACATTGAAAAAAGTCCCACGGATTTCCTCCAGAAACTCGACAAACAATTGTGGACAGAAGTGAATGGCTAAAGACTCTCAAAAAACATGTTCCTGGCTGAGGCCTGCATTTCTCCATGTCTCTCTTCCCAGGGGCGAATGCGCGCGATGCGAAACACAATGCGATCGTTGGTGCCTGGTCAACATTCCATTGCCATCACTATCCATGGCCAAGAAGACCTCCATCCTCAGCGACGAGGTTCGCCCAATCCGATCCATCCGATGCAAGTGATTCCGGCCAAATGTTGGTGGGTCATGGAATTTGTGCCACCCAAATGCCCCAAATGCTCCTGGACCCTGATGTGGAGGGATCAGTCAGTCCCTGATATGGAGGGGTCTGGGATCTCAAATCCTTAGGTTTTGAGGGACCAATGATGGCTGTTTGGAGCATCTGGGACCTTTGGAGCTTCCCTTTTTGACCATCATTGCCAATGCCAACCGCCGCCGACCTTTTGCGGAATTCGCACCAGCAGACCTGACTGTAGCTGGGAGGATCTTGATTGAAACGTTCCATCTTGGATTCCATACCCAGACACTCCATGGGACTGCCATATATATGCCTACATTGGGGTGGTTTGAGGGGTCAATGTAGGCATATATGGCAGTCCCATGGAGTGTCTGGGAGAGGTTGAAGGACCTGAACCTTCGACTATCCCAGGGTACTTTAGGTCGACCAAGTCCGACTCGTTCAGATCGGCTACCTTACCTCTCTGGGATTTGTGGTTTCCAGGAACCTGGACATAACATCTGTTCCAGAAGGGGATTTATGAACCACCCTAAGACTCCGGGCTCCTTCACCAACAACTAGGGTTTTGGTGACCGGCCGACCAACACGAAGAGGGAGGGAGAAGGTCCCCAGACCCATGGACAGCCCGAGCTCGGATTCTTAGGGCAGTTCGAGAAAAGAACACACCACCCGATCCACAAAACTACCTAGGACATGGGGCTCGAGCGTTGGAACCGCACGACAACCGAGGACCACCGTGAGGACCGTGGACACGTGTGACGAGCGATGACTGATTGACGAAACTCGAACGCCTGTTTTGTGGCCTCCAAGTTCAGGGCTAGAATCATCGAAGCAAACAACATTCAACCCCTAGGGCTCCTGGCCTACCTCCTGAGAAGGTGGTTCGGGTGGATGTTTGGAATGACTCAAAATAGAGGCGCCCTGTAGAACCTTCTGAGAAATCCTTCTTGTGCAACTTGTGAATGACATTTAACACTGCTCACACAGCACTTCCTATCAAACAAACCAAACCCCGAAAAAACACAAAGCACCTCCTAAAAACCCATGTTAACACGATTTGTCTTAGAACTGCCAACATCATGGCATGTGCACATCATCGTTATACTGTGTTTTCTTTACCTTTCGTATACCACCTCATCTTCACCAGCCACTCGGACTCAGCCATGACCTGCGACACAACCAACCAACCCAACTCGGACTCCTCGGACACAGAACGGGTCGGCGCCGCCGCCACGCTGCGGCTCGGCTCGATTCCAAGGGACACTTCATCTCGATCCTCAGAGGAACCCAACCGAGGCGGCGGACGGAGCAGGGCACACGCGCGCGATGGCTGGAAGCTCGGAAGGGAACATCGGTGGGAGGGGGTCGCGGATGGCTGGTCGGGGCGATGGGTATCAGGGTTACCACCCTGTATACGGTCTTCATGTTACGTTCCTCAAGCTCTGAAAGTGAAGTGGGGAACGGTAAGAGTTGGAACTCTGGGTCTTTACCGTGGAGCAGCACTGCGTACCGCTCCAATTCGCTCCGCCAGTCTGTTTCAGTAAACCGACCAATACGGCCAAGACCGAGGTAGTGGACCCGACCAACGAGGACGAGTGGTGCTCTAGAGGCACCCCACGAACAGACAGGGCATCGAATGACAGATTCGGGGTCCATATCAACCACTGAACTTGGGAACCACGGATGGATCCAGATCCGGTGGATGTGGCCAAGTGAAGCTAAAAAGCACTTACAGTATAAATCATTCCGAGTGAAGAAGTGCTTCATGAGCCCTTACTATAACATAACATGTATACAGTATACAGTAAAAGGCTACGATTCAGCAAGCTCTTTGGACAAGAACAGTCATATCATGTGAGCCCATGCAGCTTCAACGAAAAGGTCTGTCCCACTGGCTCATAACTTTACCAACTCAGTAACTCAGTATGTGTTCATTGAAACCTGGAAATTTCACTGGCAGGACATCCCACAACATCACAACCCAATGACAAACTCAATCCTTAATCAAAATAGTTATGCCACTGTAGGCTTACCAGTAGTGTTTTTTTTTTTGAGGGGGGAGCCTGATTTTGTAATCTATACCAGCACCTTCCAACAGGTCTGCTTTGGAGGGTTGTTAGGCCCTGTTGCAGGTTTCAATTGGTGACCTGTTGGAGGTGCTGGTATATAGAAACACTAAGCAACATGCAAGTGAAGCATCACATGATTACCTGCAAACCACATGAGTGGTGGGTGAATCCTTATTGCCACCAAAAGGACCAGAACGCCAATTTTGGGGACAAGAACGCCTGTGGCGCACGGACAAAGGCGCCGATAAATCGATACATCCAGAGCTGACATGTCTGCCCAACTAAGAAGTTCCAGGTCCTTGAGCAAAAGCCAGAGAGATGCTCCTCACCGGACTCCTCACCGCTGCAAAACCAAGAATCGGTGGTGAAGTTTTGGTCGAAGAAAGATCCTCGGAGCATCTCCTGGAATCGGCATTCTCAGGTCATGGGACGGCTGCATTCCATAGAGGGAATATACACCAAAGACTCCAGGTATGTATATCATATTGTCATGGTCAAATTGTATACCTTCAATCTGAGTGACCTAATATGACCTACTAATTGATCACTAGCTAATGTTTTGGACCACCAACCTCAAAACAGAGGTCATGTCTAGGTTCTAGGCAAGTATTGATGCGGTCAATGTTAACATAATGGATTTACCCAGAGGCGACCCTGGACCCGAACCAACTGCTACATGTTGGTTCGGTCCATTTCACCCTGGGTGTGAGGATCAAAACCCTACCTATGAGGGTCCTTTCTGAGCCTTTGGGTAAATGGTCTATTCCGGTACTTGAAGTGCCCAACGACTTTGCACAGGCTTCCTCCCTTCAACAAAGGTCGGCACCGACTGCGACCGACTGCGGCGTTCCGTCCCAGTCCATGGCGTTCGGTAGATGGGTCTCCTTATTGAAGTACACACCCATCACTCAGATGTCCATCGTTGGACCGCTCTTGGACAAGATCGAGATCGAGTATAGACCCTCATCCGATTTCAGGCCGGCGGAGGATGGAATTCTACAAACTCAAACAACATACACTGTCAACTGGCCTCCAGTACCGCCTTCAGAGCCGAATTCTGCTCCATTGGTACCCAAATTACGCAGCAGCCACCCTGGCCTTCAAAGACTAGTGTTGAACATATGGTTGACCTGGTTTTGTGGTGCAAAATCCTTTGTCCTTAGTAAAACAATGATGGTTCGGGATTCGGGCTGTTCAATCAAGTCAGGAATCCTATAGGTTTAAGCAAACAATGCTCCATTAGTACCCAGGTGTCCAACCCACCAGCTATGGGTTCTAAAGCCGGACGGGGAGGAGTAAGCTCTCCTCCGGCAGAAGCCCGAAGCATAGCCTGGCGGCGCCAAACTTGAAGAACACAGCACCCAACCATCCAAGCTTGTTTGGTGTGTGTGTTTTTTTTTTCTCCACCCAAATATTGATGTTTTTTGTTCACCCCCAACCAACCAAATGCGGAAAAAAACACACAACACTTGGAGCACACAGCACTTGGAGGACAATGGTGGTGTTTTACCGTCCCTGAACCCGGCTGGGACGGGACGGTGTAACGTGTCCCGATGGGACGGGACGGGTGGGATGTGGTGGGTGTTTTCACTGTCCGCTTTTGATATATCTGTTTTGTTCTATCCTCGTCAAGTTCGTGTAAAAGGAATCATCACTATTTGGTTGGGAGAATCTCAGATCGCAAATTGATGCAAATTGCTGTCATCCTCTGAGAAACATGCTATGGGAACCCTGCAGCACCAGCTTCTTCCACACCTTGTTTTTGTCACCGCCGCTCCTTTCACTCATTTATGAGTCAACATGCCGTAGCCCTCTGGACTGCTCAGAAAAGAAATTACTGGTCGGTGGTTTTCAACCCACTGGAAACATACGCGTCATGGGATGTCATTGGGTTCAATGCTCCCAAGTGAAGGGTTGAACATGAAAAGCATCTGAATCCATCACTTGGCTGACTGTCCCAATCCTCTGGTTTTGTGATCAGACCGTCGCGACCGAACGGAGCGAACCAGGCATCGCTACGAACGGAGACCAAGCACGCTACGACGCGTCGCGACGAACAGGGCATCCCCAAAAACGACCGGGACGCGGCACAGCGATGTGTCCAAACACGACCTATACCGTATGAAGTCCAGTTCGACTGTATTTTGACTGACTGAGGGTTTCAGGACATTCCTAGACCTCAGTGTCACCGTTCGTCAGACCCTTCTTTTTTTATAGTCTGACCGACTCCCAGGGTATATGTGCCCATCAGTTGGAGGTGACGCCGCGAGGCCGGTCCGACTCCGTATCTCTTCGGCGTTTTGGTGCCGGTCGTGGGCGGTCATGGCCAGTCATGGGCACCCGAAGGGCCAAACCACTGAAGTTCTGAACATGATTCCTCTACTAAGGGATTTGTGAACCAACCTTCCGTGGTTTGGTGCCAAAAAACGCCATGACTCACAGCCATAGATTCCAGTCCCAGAATGGATGGAAAGACTCGGAGAATAAACAACAAAACAGAACATCCGTTCATTCCACTCAAAACCCTGCCTCGTTGTGGTCAGAATGTCGGAAGTGGTGATGCTCATCTGTTAAAGTTGCAACTGCTACATACTGACATAGCTCGGAATTGGGACTAGACCATTTTCAGACTTTGTGTGCTTGACAGACTTCAAAGACTTCCTTCCCTCACCTTCCAAGGGGTCAAGTCTCATGTCAGTTTCAGATCCAGTCCCCAACCATCCACGGAATAAGGAGTTGATCTAAGTATCTATACATATTATACACCCAGCCATGGACCTCAGAGCCCCACCACCTCAAAATATTTACAACATAATCAGGGGTGACTTCAGAATATTATCCTGACAGTGTGAAGTGGGGTCAAATAATGTACGACCATCAGCAGTGAAGAGGTGGTCTAGGGATATCTTGGTTTAAAGTTAGTAGTACAAGTAAAGTATGATACCAATGAAAAGGAATCCTCAAAACGACCCCCAAATGGATGCCAAGTACATCCCCTTACTAAACAGTTCGTTCTTGTTTAGTTTACTACTTTACTTATTCTTCTCTTCGTTTTATCCTTTTTCGGTCAACTAGCTACTTTTTCTACACTTTTGGGGTTCTTTAGCAAGTGGCCTGGGTTCACCTTTTTAAGCTCAAAAAAAGGCTCTTCCAGGCCACTTGTCTTTTGTTAAAGAAAAAGTGTAGCAACTAGCTACTTTTCATGCCTGTCATTCCTTTTCATCCAGCTTCAGGGTTTGAAAGGAAATGCGTGTTTAACATGCTTACATGTTACACCACAGGTCCTTTAAACACTAAATTCCTCTGACTTTTTGTGGCTTTAGCAACATTGTTTTGATTGAGAACCAGGACAGCCACATCTATAAAGGTCCACATTTTGTAGTTTGGTGGTCAATTTCCTGCCTATTCAGGAAATTCCAGTTCCATTTCCCATTCACCCACCACCAAATAGTTATTTTGGGGGTGGGTGAGTGGTGAAGGACCAGCAAAAAATAACATGAACTATGTCCTGGAAACCCGTGCATTTTCAACCAGAAAAGGCATGAAAAGGCAGGACATACATTAGTTTGACCACCAAGCCATCCAAAAAACTTTAGTTTAATTGTTGATAGTTATTCACTAACTACTCACCCACCCCCCCAAATAAATATAACAGATTTCAAGTGAAACGCATATCCAGCATCATTTGCATCAGACTCCATGATTCGATACAAGAAATTATTTGACTGGGTGGTTGAGTAGTTGAGTACTGCATCCACTCGCGATGTTGGAAATTATTTTGGGTGGTTTGAGTAAAAGCCCATATATTATTTCGCGACCACCCCATACCCACCCAGCTCAAGTAATTGTTTATTTAATCATTTTGGCCAAAATTATTTGGCAGAGTGACTCCACCTCTCAAATAATTTTACAAGGTTGGGAGTATCATATCGTTGACACTTAAAATATCTGAAGCAACCACTCATCCATGATCACCAGGATTTTGCGGCTCCCAGGCACCTGGAAAGAAGCTGATAATTCAGCATCTCTTCCCCTACCAGGAAAGTGGGGGGGGAGTTCACCAGGAAACCCGGTTTTAAGTTGAAAACAATCATCCCATCCGGCCACGAACTTCCATTCCTTCCGTTGAACGGTTTCCACGCCAGCGGAACGTCGACCCTCCGCGGGACGTTCCGCGTCGGCTCAGCGCCTGATTTGCTGCTCGGCGTCGAAGGGGAAGCGCCCGCCGAAGCGTTTGATCAGCGCCGCCTTGGCGCGGAGGTGGCATCTATGAGCAATCAGCCCAGGGGTGGTGGAGAAATCAGGGGTCCATGGTCCTACTCTGAAACTATGATGAGTACCTACATCGAAGTGGAGTCCAAGCCCTGTTTGGTATGCAAAGAATGGGTCTTCTGTCTTCCTTACCGAGGGATGCCATCCAGTTCCCGGGAGTGAGTGAAACCTATGCCATTCATCCGAGGCCTATTCTTCGAAGGTTCCGTGGTTTTGGACGTCATGGTCTGCTCGTCCTGTACCACAATCGTTTGATGGTCATCATATGATGCAGTCCTTTTTTTTGGGACGAAACGATTGCACTGTGCACACTGGACAAATCCGTACAACTGCTCCGTGCTGATTGCCAGGGTGGCTGCAAAGGACTATGACTGGAACATATGCCTGTATATTGACCCCTCAAACCACCCCAATGCAGGTAGATATGCCAGTCCAATGGAGTGTCACAGCTACAATATCGCTGGTTTGTCCGAAGTCCAGCCAGACTCCACACAATTTTTCTCAATAAGAATTGTACACTCCTTGGAATTATCATGGAAGTGGAAGACCACCTGTTTGTAGAGGAAAATGCGCATTCTTTCGGGGCCATTTTCCGCTTTCATGATGAACAAAAGCACTGGGCAGATCAGTAACCTGCGCGAAAGTCACCATCGAACATCCCAGCCTTCCTTTTGTGTCAGTATCAATGACTATCAGCCACATGGCCCTCCTCACACCAATGTGAACAATGTGTAAAATCTGGTGATTAGTTGCTGACTATAGGTCTGTTGAAACAATCACCAAACGAATACTCTCCAACACCTAAGAACCCCCTCTCCTGAAAACTCTCTCTCTCTCTCTCTCCTCCGATCTCTGCCAGCTCTGCCTGCTTTCCGCGCCGAACGCGCTCGCGCTCTCCGATCTCCCGCAGCGATCTCCGTCCCAAGGGGCGGCTAATGCACCCGGCTGTCTCGCCCAGCTGTCCAGGCTCTTACCGACCGAGGCCTCTCCAGTTACGGCGCCGAGCGAACCCGACCGAGGACGCCACGAGGAGGAGAACTGGAGATCCAGGGCGAACAATCAGGTGAAACCATGGTGAAACCAGGGTGAAACGAGTACTGTAACTTATATTGAAACTCCAAACCAATTTCAAGTTTTGTGAATGTGTGCTTTGATATTTTGTTTTAAAGCATCTTTACAGAACAAGTTGTCGTTTGTCGTTTGTGGTTGTTTGGGTTATACTGTGTTACATGTTGCTCAAACAACGGTCAAACACATGCCCCAGGACTCCAACTACGTGCTTGGGGTGGGTGCCATGGGGGTCTAACCCCCGAACCTGAGGATATATGCCAGGAGCCATAGGGAAATCGATGTCTCGACGTCGGGGTCTGATACACTCCCATTCCATTTCGTAGGGATCCAGTCGTAGCTTTGCACGCGGTGATGTAGGTGCCAGCCAGCCCGTCGAGTCGTTCGCCGTACCGAACCGGGTCGGTTCGCTACGACAACCGGCATCCCGAACAATTGAAGGGCCTGCTCCGTGAAAACAGCCCGACTCCTGGTCCCTCAAAAACCGTAGGGATTGGTGAGAAACCCCAGACCCCAACGATTCGGATCCGACCCCCTGCCGGACTTCGGGGGGGCCGGTCTAGGGTCGCAATTGAGAGAGCCTTTAGGCCCGCCCAACAGCTACAGCCGAGGGCCTCGAAGCGAAAGAAAAGCTCCTGAGGAGAGTCAGTGCTGACCTGAGGAGAGCCGAATGTTTCCAAACGCGAAGCACCGCGAAGCGGCGCTTCTTGGAAGGTGTGTGTTCTTTTCTTCCAAAGAACACTCCATGTATGGAAGAGTTGCATCATGTTGCATTCGTAACTCCCCGCAACTTGACGACCCCAAAGTATGTAACATGTAACTCTTCCATGGATAGAGTCCTGTGTTGCATCCACCTGTCCGTCCTTTCTCTCCCAACAACTCGAGTCACGTCCTTCCTTGGGGTACGCGCTTCGTCGACCGGGCCAGGGACCAGGGGAACCCATAGGAACCCTCCAAAGGGTGCCCAATGGAAGCCTATAGGTAGTGCGGGGTAGTCCATTGGACACCCCAACAGGAGGGTCCAGGTATATATATATATATCTAAAGACAACAAAATATATCACAACGAGCTTTTTAATGAAGGATTATACATATACACACCTGCATCTGGAGATGACAATCATTAATTTATGGTTTATGACCACGGTATCACTATCCAGCTTTGATATATAATGTATTTCTTTTCCACGTAATTTGTTGCAGCCCAAGGCACTGACAGCGCACTGCGCCACCACTTCGCACAACGCTCGTCCCGAGCCAGCAAAAGACGGGCCAAGTAGGAGACAAAGGGCGCAGGGTAGCCTGGTCACTTCAGGTGCGCATCCCCAACGAAGGTACGTTGTGATTCCAAACCTGGAGCACCAAACTCTCCGTCATCACGTTGACCTCACATAGTCTATTGTTGTTCGTTGACCCATAGTCACTCATAGCCATATAGGTTAGGAGTCTAGCAGGTAGGCTGGGTAGCTGAGATTCAGGTTCAAACACAAGGTTCAGAAACTTGGCTGGCTACAGCTAGCTTTACAAATCACCTGTGGCACTCTATGCGGGAAAAAAAAGGTTAAAGTTGCTAATGAATAAGCCATCCTATAGCCATGCTATGGAAAGTGAATCTCTACCTGGACGAAGCCCGTTCTTCGTCCTAGGACGAGCCCCATGAAAACCTCCTCTCCTCACCGAGGACCTCGACCCTTCCGAGGCGAACTGGACATAGACAACCCTGACTGAGTCGAGTTCTGGTCCTTGGAACTACCTGGTGCACATGCGCATGGACCCATGTGGAACCATGTGGAACCACTTACAGTAGGTCGTTTGCGTCTCAAGGAACCTGGGAAAGAAGACTTCCCATCTTCCCCAGAAGGGGATTCACCCAGTTCGGGAAAAGATGAACATCACCAGATCAGCAAAAAAGAAGTCGATTATACGCAAACACCAATGAAGACAGGAAACACACACAGATTAACATCGAAAGCTCCGTGAAAGCTCGCACACCCCTTCGACGCCGGCGGTCGCGGTCGCGGCGGTGGCCGTCGCGGCGGTGGCCTGCACCCATGGGGTTTTCCTCGTCGTCGGACTCGCTCACGTTGGGCAAATCATCCACCCAAAGCAGGTTCTTCCTGAAAAAAAGAACCGCCGGCGGCGGCGGAGAACACCAAACGGCCAGACACTCCAGTGAACACCTAAAGGTCTGTATCCCAGACACGACTAATGGGACTGGCATAGGACTGCCGCCCCATTGACCCCTCATGGCCCACCCCAACTGATCGGCATATATACCATGGAGTGTCTGGGTATTTGGCAAAGCAACAATGGTGCTTTTTTTTTCTGAATCAGCTGGCCATGGGTTTTCGTCTTCCTGAACTTGGATGAGGAAGACATAGGAAGACTTAGGACCTGACAGAGCTGAGAAGCAGCAACCCTAAAATAGTGCGGTCAGAAAAAGCTTTGACCAATCTCACACGGGGGATTCCAGCGCCATGTATGCCATGTTCATATTTCACAGACCACTCAGACCAAAGATCTGTGCAACATACCTGTTAGCAACCATGCCCTACCCTTCAAACACCAATAAAGGTTGACCTAGTTTTGTAGTGTACGATCCTGAGAAGGAAAAAACACTTGAGTGGTTGGTAAAACTAAAAACATTCTTGAACACCAATAATACGTTTAAACACTTGAGGCGTTGGTTCCAACCAAGAACATGTTCGAGAATTCCAGCGCGCAAAATCAGAACATGTTCCGTCCCACGCCACGAATGCACAGCGGTGACCATGGGCAGGCACGACTAATGGGACGTCCTATGCTGCCCCAGAAAGACCCCAGGTCAACCATCCCAACTGATGTGCAAATCATGGCAGTCCCAGACGAGTGTTTGGGCTTACGGCACCCTGGAGCAGCTCCGTTGTTCGGTGTTTCGGCTGGGATCACACGGACCTGTGGGTGACGCCCATGTGGGCGAACCTGTCATGGCGAAGCTGTCATCGGTGAATCATATCCTGCCAACGCCCCTCACGGAAGCTGGCAGGTTTTCCATGTCCTAGGACGATTGTTGAATGGAAGGAATACCAAAACGTCCCCTGCTGGTGCGAGCCTTTGCTTGCCGCGCAACCAAACATTGCCAAAGGCCTTGCAACATTTCTAGACAGGCTGCAGCCCGTGTCCAACGAATAAAATCCAACATATCCAACATTGTTCTGTCAGCAAACCATCGTTCATCTGCCTTCCCCTGCCCCGGTCTGCGACTGAGCATCATGTATTCCTCTTGCCGCATGTCACGGACCACCTCCTGCAGTGACAAAGGACCAGGTAATACCAGGTGACCAGGCTGTTGGTAGGAGTCCAAGACCTAAGGGGCAACATGGGGCAACCAAAATGCTGGGTTTACCTACTCACACCAGTCTCTGTTCATTTCTGTTCATGGTAACACCATGCTATTCGATGATGAAGGCTAGACATTGGGCACATGTTCATCGGCCAAAACCTCTCCCGGTCCCTCAAAACCATAGAGATTTGAGACCCCAAACCCCTCCATATGAGGGTCCGACCCCTCCATATGAGGGTGCGCGTCTGGGATACTATCACATATTGGGGTGATTGATATATTGTTGTCAATGCAGTAGGCCATGGATATGGAAGTGTCCACCGTAGAGGTCCTACATTTCAGGGTAAAAAAGCGTGTTTTTTGAATAGGTGGAGGGGTTGTTGGCATATCTTCCAGTCCCAAACAGGTCGTCTGGTCCTCCACCAGGAAGGCAATAGCACCGCCATCCCGCCGCCGACGCGGACGCGGTGGGTCCTCATAACTGAACGGCGACGCCCCGAGGAGGAAGTCCTGAGGACAGTCTGCAGCTGTGGAGGTAGGAGCGCGACGGAGGAGCGTCTTCTGGCACCAAACAGGCCCCATGGGCGGGCTCCAGTCGCACCGTATAGTGTTGGTGTTTGGGAAGGGTTTAGAGATTTAGAGGGTCCGTCCGTATCTTCTGAGGAGGTACTTGGAGCCCGGAGTTGGAGTTTCTGCAAACAAACATGGCGCCATGGAGTCATACCAAATGGCCACATGAAGGACTGCAGACGGTTTTTGAGGGGTCAGGAACACATCCCCACATGAACAGCCGACTCCCCGATTTCGGAGAGTCATTCACGTAAAAACATGTTATCTGAGTCTCTGAAGGCAGATCAACCGCTGCCGTTTTCCACTTCAGGCTCAGAGCCTGACATGTCATCTAAGATGAGCCAAACCTTGCCAGCCTCCTCCCAAACAAAAGATCGAACCATTAATTACCTGGACCCGAACTTCAAGCACCGAACATGAGACCTAACACAAAAGTTCGAACAGTTCTACCAGCACCCTCCTGTCGGGGTGTCTATTTATAGCCCCAACTAGCTGTTAATTAAGGGGTGTCCATGAACGACCCAACTCCTGGGGCTCCTGGTATACGACTGTACCATCTTACTGTCCACTGTACCATCAAACTTCTCGTCCGAACCTGAGAACTTCGTCCGAACCTCGACCAGCTAGGCCCCCTGGCCCACGAGGCGCGCTTATTGAGCCGTTGCCATCCGGTGCCCGTGGCCCGAACCACCAGGCTGCGCGCCCGGCGGTCCCGGTAGTCCAGCGGCCTGCGTGACGTGAAGAGTGCGACGGTGCTCCGAAGCCTCTCAGAAGGCCCAAGAGGAAGATCGAAGAATCCGAAAGTCGAAGGCAGTGTTTGGTTTCAAGTGATGTGTTTGGGCAAGGTTTTGGGTTGAAAAAGGCAGGGTTTGGTTTGACATATCGATTTCGAATCAGTTCCAATCCAAGAGCTCCGGGCTCTTAGAGGTCCTTGGACCAGATGGAACCAGTGCACCCTGAAATGCCATATATATAGTTCATTACCCAGACTCTCCAAGACGAGCGCCTGCGGGTCCGGTGGGCGCGAGTCTGGCGTTCGGCCAGACCGGAGCTCACGAAGGTGGGATAGAGCCATCCAAAGGACCTCGAGGCGGCGCCCCTCGTGGGCGTCGCCGGCGTAGCCGGAGTCGTTCGGCGCGGCGCGTGTGCGGCATAGCGAGCTCACCCTGCCTGCTACGGCCCCGAGGTGAAGAGGCGAACACGCAGGAAAACACGTAGAAGTTCCCAAACAACACGTCCAGGATGAGGATGATGAGGATGATGAGGATGATGATGATGAGGAGGAGGAGGATGAGGATGCGGATTTGGAGGATGGAGAATGATATGTCCAAGTTGAGGAGTTCTCATGAACGACGCGCACACACACACTGCACACATTGAACGCAATTCTAGAGGTTATTCGTTGGGGTTCTCTTCTCAGCTCCGCGCGACACAACGACGCGCGACACAACGACGGGAGAACCTGGGAAACCGGTCGTCGCGACCTGTGAACACTCCGAGAGGACGGAAACCGGTGGAAACCGGTGGAAGATGGATGGTTCCACTCCCAGCGAGTGTGCGTTTTCCGCTGCGTCGTCTGTGCGCAGCGAGAGTGCGGAAAGTGGAGGCTCCCGCGGAGAGTCTCCACCTCAATGTATAGACTCTTGATTGATGAAAAAGACACCATTTGGATTGCAAAACCTCTTCTACCTCTGGAGGATATCTCATACAATCAAGAGTCTATATCTTACTCTCAGGTGCTTCTAACTCTTGAAAACTGGCCGAGCGACAGGCTGAAAAAGACCAAGCGCCAGCCCAAGGGGGCAAAGTCCACTCGTCGCCGCTTCTCCATGGCGGGGCGAAGGAGGGTGTTCACTGAGAAGAAATCGGTGTTTGTGGCTCGAAGATCCAGTTCAAGAGGCGGTCAAAAAGACTTCTGAACCAGCAGTCACAAAGGGGTGCTTAATGGAGGTTAGGGGTGCCCATGATCCACTCACTTGGCAACTAAACACCACCCCTTTGTGACTCCTGGAATGTGTATTGAGATGGTGTGTGTGTGTGCCCGCCATTGAGTAGACTAGTTTTTTTGGGGGGGTCCGCTGCAACTGGTTCTCACGATTCACTGACACCAAGGTTCTGCTTTCTCATGGGCTCGAAGTTTGCGAACGAAAAACTTGGGGTACAAACCCCAATGAAGGCTAAACGGAGGGTAGAATAGGTTTTTGCAAAACCCTTTCTGTGCACTACCCTTCCGTTTGCCTTTGACCCAAGTAAGGCTCTTCCAATTTTTTTGGCTTCGAGAATAGGGAGCTGCTTAGGGTTTAGGGTTCTCAGGGTTCACTCTTGTGAAGGCTCCCAAAGCCTTGGACTAGCCTACTGGGACTGGGGCGTCAAAAAGAAGTTTGACCTCTGATAAGCTGGGACCCCCAGTTCAACCCACCAATCAGACCCACTCGATCAGATCGGGTGGATGACGAAACGGAGGCTTTGTCTTGTTGCTTTGGTTTTCTCCAAGCTCGGTCTACCTGCGGACTCCACTTGGTGTATATTGTATGTGAATCTCATAAAGCGAACCAACTGGATCAGGACATCCGGCCACGCTCTCGTGGACATTCGTGAACCATCTGCAGCCCAGGGGGTCTGCGGCGTCTGCGGCGTCTCTCGCACGAAAACGGTCGAGAAGTCGAGTCGAGTCGAGGCCAGGAAGAGTTGACAACGTGACAGACACACACACACACACACACCAACCATGCATCAAAAGTGTGCGTGTGTGTCTGTCTTTTTCTTAAATTGGATTACACCTCCACCACTCAGAGTGCTCATGGGTCAATTCAGTTGGAAAAAAGAAAACGATTCTGAACATGTGACATGCTACCAGTTTTCATCCCCCAAGCCTTTACCATCACCTGGAAACCCAAAGAAAAATGCACATAATATGCGACCCGGGACCCGAATCCCCTGGGGTCTGGGGTCTCAAATCCCTATCCCAGACGCTACTAATGGGACTGCCATATGTGCCAGAGGGGTTGGGCATCTATGGCAGTCTCATGGAGCGTCTGGGAGATGCTTGCAACAAAGAAAGAACGGTCAACATGTTGAAGGTTGGCATCGTGGGTTGGCACATGTTGCAAGCATCCTTGATTTGAAGCAGCGACAAAGGACCACATGTGACCATGCGGACACCAAAAGTAAAGCTCACACACACACCACACTGAGACACACTGAGAGTAGTATGATATTCTCACGCCTGGCTGGGGGTCTCAAACGGAGCCAGGTTCAGCGGACAAAGCAAAGGCCCCAACCCTAGGGATCCACTGACCCTCTACGCTGAGACACTGAGACATGAGACGGTGCCAGGAACCGTCGGGTCCAGTCGTACATTCTGAGGTTCGGTACGACTGGATCCCTAAACTATAAATCTATGTATAGTGGTTTCAGAATAGATAGCACAATCCCCAAGTTCAGTGGTTTTTATATGGATCCCCATCAAAAAGACATGTTCAGGTTTGTGCCATCGAACCTCTGAAACCACTGTATTATAAATATCAGAATCTCCAGCCTTCCCACATCATTCGGATGAAACACCGAGTCGATGATGGCACTTCTCTCTTTTTCGGGCGACGAGCTGCATCGCTGCGATGGTGAGACGAATGCCGGATGAACCAGATTACAGGAACAAGTGGGTGAAGTTCAAATCCAGGTGACATCATCGAAGATAACTTGGCTGAAGATCTCTGAATAATAAATTGTGTGCCATACCTTCACGCAGTTTGGTGTGAGAACGTCTTGGATATCTTCTCCAATGTTGCACATCATGCGTTCGTGCCGTTTGTGCCGCTGGTTCCCGTAAACTGGCCCGTTCTTTTTCAGAAAGCTTGAGGTCTTTGTTCTTTCGCAAGGATCGGGGTTCAGAACTTCTGTGGACCGAGCAAACCACAGTAGTTCTGCGACTGCAGCTTGGCTCCCGAGGGCTGGTCGAGCGCCCGTACCGAGCGTCCACCAAATGACCCCTGCAACGACGGACCGGGGCGTTGGCTCCGGAGCCAACGCGGAGGGAGAGTCACGGCAGTCACGGCTGTCACGGCTGGGTCAGCTAAGAATCTACACGGAAGATATATAGAGGGCTGTTAGTTGAGGGTTGTTGGACCCTAACAGGTCTCAATTGGTGACCTGTCGGAGGGTGCTGGTAGAAGTTATGTAATATCCCAGAGGCGACCCTGGACCCTCAAACTGCTACATGTTTGAGGTCCAAAACCAGGGTCAAAACCCTAGGGATCTGAGGGTCCAATGAGCCTTTGTGATATGTATATATTTGTATACTTGATGGATAATAAATAGTGGAATTGTACAAACTATCCTGTGGGTGGTGCTGGCATGTTGATTTCATCATTCGCTTGATGCCATGTCTTTGCAGGCGCTTCCTCCCTGCCATCTCTCAAGCTTTCTCATTCAGGGAAGTCTAATCAGCAAGGTGGAGAGCCTTTCTGAGCGGAGAGCCTTTCTCGCAGGAAGGCGCTTCGAGAAGGGTGGCACAGCGGCTCGATTGGCGTCTTGGCTTTTGCATCAAGAACAGTCATACAAACTCTCCAAGCATTCAGAACTGCATGTAGCATATTGCTTCAACCGGGAAACGGGTCGTCATCTAAACCTGACAGCTTTTCAGATGGTAACACAAAAGGGCATTGATATGATAATGAGTGGAAACCAGTCCCCAAGCAGAAACAGTTCTGGTTGTTCCAGCATGGCTTGCTTGAGCTCCTTTCCATGAGAAGTTTGGTTGGTTGATGTTGGTTGTGAAGTGCCACGTCAGCATGCATCTGATTCCGTGGGTCTCCAGGCTATAAGAATCCCTCTCAGTTTCGGCTGTATTGCGACAGTGATTGTCACTGAGACCGCGCATGTGGACAGGATCTGAAGGGATTCAATCCAATGAGTCGCCTTCAGGTCCTTGCGGGTCAACTGATTTTCAGTTTATACGATGACAAATAGGGCGCCGATTCGTCCGTTCTTTTCGATGCTCCCATTCATCAATTGGCTTCAATCCTCCTCTGCCTTTAGCTGGCGCTGAAGAGCTTCAGCCAGTTTAAGCATCATCCTTCCACACAAAGACAGCCCCCAACATCCCCCAACATCTCCAGCTAACAGTCCAAGACGCCCGGAGGTTTGGCAGGCTGGCCACCCTTCTCAAAGGAAGGACTATACCTACGTTGGACCCCCCCCCAGGTCCGGTGCTTCCCATCTCCTTTGCGCTTTCAGCGCCTCCGTCGGGCCCACTTTGGAGTCCCACAGCATCGAAGGCAGCGCGGTCGGACCTCCGCGGAGGTTGGTCGACGGTCGGTCGACCGGGTGTCGAGAGAACGATCGACTCGAGGACGGAGGTGGAAGTGGGTGGAAGTTGGGGATGAGTCCCTGGAGGGTTGGAAAACCAGCTGAAGGGTCTTTGAAGCCAGCGATGACCAAATAGAGATTTCAGTAGTAAAACAAACATGAAGTACCAGGACCCTCCAAGGGCATGTCCAGAAACCACCAGACTTGGGGTCGGTCCTGGTAGATAGGGACATCCAATCCTTGCCGCTTTTCCTTTCACATTTCCAGGTGCCACAACCCATTTCAGATCTGCCATCCAGGTGGGGGTGGCCCACCGAGTCACTCGTGATTCTCCAAAACAAACAACCCCCGCCTTAGGGGCGTCCCAGTATTCCTCCCTACTTCCGAGACGCATGGACATTTCCATGGTGTTCCAAAACCAAAAGAAAACACATAACAACCTTCCACTTCCACTTCAAGACCCCCAGGGGTCTTGGAAACTATTAGCTGATCAGGCCAGGGGTGGTGAATCAAGCTTTTTCAGGGTCAATATACCTGGACCTTCAAGGGTGTTCCAATGGAGACCCCTAAGTAGTGGGCTGGGGCGAAACCAGCCAGGTGACCCATGAAGGTGCTGGTAGGTTAATAGTCCGCGCGCGGAAAGAGCCAAAGCAATCCCTCAGAATCTCCATGGGATTTGGACGATGCCGACCCCCTACATACTTCAGACCCCTGGTCAATGACCCCAACTACTCCTCAATACTCCTCAGATCCCTGGTCAAACTCCTCAGATCTACTCCCAGTGACCCTCCGGTCCCACACGACCCGGGCCACGACGCCTCTAATAGTGTATGGGCGCCACGGTGGGTGGCGCGCGATCGGGCAGGTCCTGTACGCCTCCGGTGATCCCTTCGCACATCGACACGCCTGACATCACGGCATCGACACGCCGCGGCTCCGTGAGAGGCGGAACGGCGCCAGGAAGGCCGGTCTTCCCACGTGGGGAAGGAAGAGAGGCCGAAGCCAGAAGCCAAAGAGATGGAGAAGCTATCTGCAGAATCTGGATGTTGTGAATAGAATCAATGGTTTCAGAATGTTTCAGAGTAGATGGCGCAATCCCCAACATGTTCAAAAGGTGTTTGTTTCTATTTCTAACTATAAGGACTCCCATAGAAAGACATCTTTGGGTTTGTGCCATCCACTCCGAAACCACTGTATCTATATAAGTCATGAATCCACCCACACAGTGTATTAAAGCAAACAAACACGTGTGTCACCCGAGTGCCTTCCAAAAGGAATGGACCCGGCGTTTGCTCGAGGACTATCACCCAAAACAAAGGGGACCACGTTGGGGGCTTTGCACTGAGACTGAAAAGAATCGTGTGGGTCACTTTGGATGTCCAAGTCCTTCGCCCTGGCGTCATCTTGGATGATGCAATTTCTGGCGTCAAGACTTAGACGCCTCCGACCTCCAACCGGATTTGCTTCTTTGGGAATCGGAAAAAAGAAAGGAATCTCCAGAAGGATCCAGGCCAGGTGATGTTTGCAGGCGATCCACTTGTCCTTTGGGTGGACACACTGGTGGACACACTGGTTCCAACGCAAGTGTTCGTTCTCGTCATCATTTTGGTGAGGAGAAAGGGCGTGGCACTCCACTTGTCCAACTCCCAATGCTCCAAAAGGACGAGTTGGGGTGGAGGGCTAGGGATCGAAAGAGCCGATGAACATGTGAAGAAGATGGTGCATGGTTAATCCTAGCACTCCAACCACATCCTCAGAAGAAAGTTAACCCCCCGTGGTACCCAGCCCAACCACCTAGGCCCGTTAAGGACTATGGCAATGGTTTCAAGCAAAATTGCCAAAGGCTTGAACCCAAATGGTGTATGGTTCAACTATGTTCAACTGAAACCCAGACACTCCATGTATGGCATATATGCCTACATTGACCCCTGAAACCAACCCAATGTAAACAAATATGGCATACATGGAGTGTGTGGGAAATGGATCACAAGGGGTCGATGGCAGCATGTTTCACCCAAACCGCGGCATCAGCCATTCGCCTGAAAGCTCCTGGGTGGTATCTTCTCCTTGGCTGCTTATGAGTGGAGGAATGAGGACGACCAGACCGGTGATCACTGTTGAAAAGGCATGTCATTGGTAAATACATCGTGCCATCGTGTGCTTTGAAGAACTCATGACATGGACTCTATTGGAGTCTCAAGTGCCCAGTGGATCCGTTGTCGCAGTCGCACCGAAGGAACGACTGGACCCGAACAGTTCCGGGCACCTACCTACATGTACATGTCTCAGTGTCCCCCCTGCTCACCGAACCTGAGGTTCGGTACGACTGGATCATCTCGGATCCCTTTGGGTGTTCCAACACCGACGTCCGGAAGCCCTCGACTTGATTTCACCCTGACGACCTCGGCATCTGAGTCTGGAACATCCTCTGACTCGGTCCAACGTGGGGTTTCTTGTATTTGAAGTCAGCCCTGATCTCAGAAAACCGGAAGAGCCCAAGAAAATCCATGTGCTCGCATCAGTAGATAGGGTTCCTTCTTCGAGGACATATTTGGCCATGATCGATGGGCCTTAACAGCCCTCAGGTAGACACAAGGATGCACTTCCTGCGAGTGATGCCAATCCGGCCCTACCCTTGACAAACAAAAAGGTCACCATATATGTAACAGTCGTTGCATTGGGGAGAAAGCAGTCGTGAAACATGCTAAGAGCCTTCGCACCGCCCCAAAATCAACTTAATCCATCTCCCAAGAGAGGTTAAGTGAACTTATAGGACCCTGTGTAACCTGGGGCGCCTATGGGATGGTCTATAGGATTCTTCAACCTCTGACTGTCATCCATGTCTGAACAAAACCATCTTTTGTTCCCTGATATCAGCCTGATCTCCAATGTCCGACCTCGATCTTCATCCAAGACGCCAGGGCGTCTCTGTGTAAAGCACTTGGTGTGTCGAACTTGCCCACCGTGGCCTGAGGACGTCAGGCACCGCGCAGGCGTGCCGCCGAGCTGAGCGGAAACCTCCGTCCCACGCCAGTCCCAAACAGATTCAGTGCAGACCGAAGATACTTAACCCCAAACACTGTATAGATGGAATATCTTCCACCATCCCTAAAACCACCCCAATGTATATACGAATATCATGGAGTGTGAGGGAAATTACCTCAATCATTCTCTCAATGTCCCAGGTCTGATGAGGTTGGTGGAAGCAGGTGGTGAATATTAGACCTTGGGTATATCCCATGACTGGGGCCCAGTGGATGACGATGGTTAGATTGCAGGCTGACATCTCAAAATTATAGTAATATTTGGCCGACCGTTACCGGTAATCGGCTACACCCATTTTTAAAAACCTCCAGCTGGGGAAAGCAAAAGCAAAAAGCATCACAAAACACATCCACCCGCACCGAAGGTGCTGAGGCGTTGTGCCGGCTCGGGTGAACTGGAAGATTAGCTGCTAGATACCACTGCTTAAGCTTTAGCTGGGGGCGGCGAATTGTCGGCTCTAGAACGTGTGGCTTTGATGTTTTTAAAATTGAGACATCGTATGTATGATTGTCCGTATGGCTTCGGAGCTAAGCGATCGCGACGTCGGTTATGCAGCCCGAGGGAGACTGCATTATTGACATCATGGGTGTGCTCGTCCGTGTGTCCTGCCCGACACACGACCGAGACAGACAGACTGACAGACCAAGACAAACAGACCGAGCCAGACAGACCAAGACAGGCAGACCGAGACAAACAGTCTGAAACAGACAGACTGAGAGAGACTATTGACATCGCGTGTGTGTGTGTGTGTGTGTGTGACATGTGTCCTGCTGACAGACCGCGACAGACAGACTGATACGGACAGTATGCCATGGAGCTGGACCAGGATGTTGTCGTCGAGGTGGCACTGGCAAATAGCTATGATTTCGTTCAGGGGCTTGCGAGCGTTGTTTTATTACGAAGGGCGTTTCTTAAGCATCATGGCTTTTAGAACCCTGTCCAGCGCAAGCAACAAGGGCTATGGGCCATGTGTCTTGCAGTCTCTATTTGTGCAGTTGGCCCAGTGGTGCTCAAAACACGGGGGCCATTCTTCCTGGATCGGATGGCACCCAGTTGCCAGCTTGATGCGGTCAGCGTCAGACCTTGTGAACGTTCTCGTCTCAGTCACACCGCCCGGCTCATTGAGCTTCTGCGGCAAAGTAACTTCATGGCGGCTCTCGTCCATGGTCTTTTTCAGATTGAAAGCGCAAGGTCTTTTCATTTTTTTAAAAATTCGTTTGCTGCTATAGTTCATATTAATATCGGAAATACAACAGGCTATATAAAATTCCCTAGAAAAACACACGGTCAGACACGGTCTCCGTTTATACTATCCTACACAAAAAGTGTAGTTTTTAAGGACCAAAAATGCTAAAATCCGTGTTCCAGTCTACTTGAAACCATTAACAAAAAAGGTCAACGAGAGCATTTCGTGCGAACTTCCCAACCCGGATATTATACTTTTCTGTGCAGGGTCGAGGAAAGCATGCTAAGAATGTTAAAGCTGTCTTTCTTCTTTCTTCTAGGCTTCTTTCTTCTTCGAGCACACTGTATAGGAGCTGGCAGAAGAGTAGTCATTGCGCAGCGGCAATGTTAATTTGTATTGCTTCCTGACCAAGTCGGCAGAAATCCTCGCGAATCTGGCAAGATTCATTTCCTTCGTCGAACGAGGCTTGCATGATTGCTGGCATGTGTTGCGTGCTTTGTATGCTGTTTGCTGCATGTTGTATCGAACTTGAAGCATTAGGTAAGATACCTTTTGACTTTTGGTGGTCGCTGGCGACCGTGAATCCCCTCCAAGCCTCTGATCCTCAGGAAATGCCGGATTCCAGCCTCCAGCATCCTGCCCTGGATACTGTCTGTCAAGAAAAACTCATGTACAACAATCTCCTCACGATGATCTTGTGGTCGATGAACACTTGCGACCGAAATAACTCAACAAGAATCAACAGCGAAAGTCAATGCAAAAGAAAATTCATTTCAATGCCAAATTCAATGCTTGGAGATTTCCTATATATCTATCTGATCAATATTTTCCTATCCATCTCGAAATGTTCAAAGAGTTTTAGTAAATTCCTATCCATTTCAACTTTCGAACACCCCCAAAAAATATTTGTGAAGATAAATTCCAAGGTATTGCATGTCCTTCGACGATTTGGCATTCGAAGCACAGGTTCTGGATCCGCGCTCCGGAACAGAATGCAAAGCCAAAGAAACTGAGGGTGTCGTCGCCGTAGGTCCAATCACCCTCACGTCCCCACGCAAGACTCTGTGTCCTGTCGACCAGGACTTGTCACTTGAAGGTCGTGGTGACCGTGAGCAAACATGATAGTCATATTAATCAAAGCATGTCACATTTACATCATTTCCTAGATGAGACAAATGATATGTTTGCTGCCCTGCACTGTCATGATCATTTGTCCTTCAAGGTAGAGACCTTCAGGTGAACAATTCGAACCCCCTTCACCGCTGCCGTTGGAATGGTCCTCCTGTGTTGATGGACATGGAAGAAACGGTTGACTGTTTCAGGGATCAATCCAACGCAGTGGCCCCTTTTGGGGTCAGGAGCTCTTTGGTAGCCTCTTTGGTAGCCTCTTCATAAATTGTCCTCGCCGATGGATCTTTCTCCAAAGATCAAATACTTCCTGCACGTGGGGCCAAGGCCGACAAATCTGATAGATCTGATGGTGAAAGACATGATTTGACTGACACTGTATCTCTACTGGATCGTTTGACAGGTGCTGATGTTGCTCATGAAGAACTCAGAGCTAGAGTTGCTGTCTGGGTGTGCCCTCAGAACATTCTCCGCATTCTCAGCTGCAGTTCATCCATCAGCAGGACGCCGATTCTGAATGGAACCAACGGTCAGGAAAATATAACGGAGGCGGCCCTGGCCCTTGGGCACACTGTAATTCTGATTTCTGGATGGCCTTTTCAAATGCAAAGGCAATCTCTTCAACCTCGGTATAAAACATGGCTGCAACTTTTGGCCAAACCATGTCCATGACGGATTGAGCACTTCACCCTTAATATCTTTTATAGAGTTGTCCCAATCAAAGAAGTTCTGTCCCAATCAAAGATCTTGGTTCCAGTCTGCATTCCCAGGATGTGGAGGCCGAGATCACAAAGGATGAGAAGCCAGAAGAGACTCTTTGTCCGGAGGCCGGTTTGGGCATAGCATTTCATATTTCTTAACCGCTCTTGCGAAGTAGAAGACCAAAGGTTGGCGCCACACCATTTGTGTTCTGTCTAGTTTCAGTGTGTGTGTGTTGTTGTGCGATGCATTCCCCCCCGACGCAAAGGCGGAGAACATCAAGGAGGAGCTGGGCCACCTGCTTACTTCTACTTAAGTCTTGCACTGCGCTGCGCGAAAAATGTCGCCTGGTTAGAAAAGCGTCCACGAACAAAAGCATAGCAGGGGCTAGCCACCTGGCTTTTTTTGACTGTGCGAACCATCCTTTTGGAAGTTTCTTTTTGGAAACACATTCGGCGCTCACGAAAAGAAACATCAGGGCAGACGCTAGCCACCTGCAGTAGGCAAATCATGGCAAATCTAGCAGCAGTGCGCAACAACACACATTGCTTATCCTTCCATGAGCAAGACTGTGTCCTCATTTTTGTTGAAAAGGTCTGACATGGTGTTCTCTAAGCAATAATGTATACAAAGATCCGTTTGAGGTGATTCCCAAACGATCATGTATAGAGGCGTCTTACATGGTCCCTGGAAAGGGTCTACAATGGTTGCGAACACCATGTCAGACCTTTTGGCTCCAGAACCCCGGGGTGTACTGATTTCAGACCCTATAAGTAGTTAAGGGTAATAAAACCATTCTCATGACAAACAATTAGTTGAACCAGGACCCCCAAAGGGGTGGTTAATGGACAACCCCTTAACCTCTAAGGGGCTATTAATGGACACCCGGAATCCGTGGTGCTTTGTGTCAACCGATTTTTTTCTCCCACTCCTCAACCAACCCACAATCTGAAAACACTCAGAATGAGGGGCTGATGGCAGTGATCTTGATCTCGTGCTTTGACAAGGTCAGGTCCATAAACCCATACCTCAGCTGACAAGAAGCTAGCAGCTAGCAGCCAGCATCCAGCCCAATCCAACACCGCTCCGCTGAGAGAGAAAGCGCGAAGCAAGTGACCTACATTGACCCAACCAGTCATCTGATGAAAAAATCGCTTCAGTGTGTGGGCCAATGTCCCCATGTCCCAGGACCCTCCAGGCTAGGGATGTCTATTTATAGCCCCAACTAGCTGATTATTTTTCAGGGGTGTCCATGAAGCACCCAACTCCTGGGGGTCCTGGTCCCAGTTGTTTTCGTTAGGGATTGGTCTCTGCCAGCTGCTTCCGAAAAGGTCGGGGCGCCGAAAAATCTCGGTGGACACCTGCGCCTGGATCCAAGTACTGAAACCCTTTCGGTCGAAGGAACAGCGCTTGCGCCGCGCCGCGCAAACTGGAGATCCCAGACTTCGAAAAAAGCGTGACTCTGACTCAGACCAATATGCCAGTCTCATGGAGTGTTTGGGATATTGTTGGGATAAGTAAAGGATGCCACTTAGCCTATATCTTAGCCTAGAGCCTATATCCACTTTGGGATAAGTAAAGGATGCTAGCTTTAGGCTTTTCTCAAGTCAACACAAGAATCATCACTCCTTCCGGCTCTCAGCGACTGGGAGGGGCGACTGGGATCGCCCCAAACCTTCAAAGCCCGACCCCACACGGCACAGCTGCTGCGTTTATGTGGACCCCCCTTCTGTCGACCGATGTGGTCCGAACCCCACCCATGAGCTCGGGATCGAAGCTGAGTGACCACCCTATACCCTATGGATCCAGTCGTACCGAACCTCAGGTACGGTGAGTATTGATGAAGGCGCCCTTGGGGGACCCAATGACCGTACCTGAGAAGGTGGCAGTGGATCCATAGGGATAGGCGTCTTGTTTTTTTTTCCGATCAAGACCAGGGGGGTCACGTCCTTCATTCGGAACTCACTGCGACATGGTGGCGCGCCGCCGACGCTGCGCGTTCTGTGTTGTTTCACTCACGCTGCGCTGGTCCCTCGGGTTCGGGAGGGCGTTGGTGGACCCCACCAGGGTCGGTCGGGGTGGTGAATGGACACCCCTTCACATATTCTTAACATCTCAGAAGCATTCAGAAGCTATCAATAGAAGCGCTTTAACTAGTGGGTCCCGGATAGTGTTCTCACCCCCGAAAAATTCTCACCTACATCCCCTGTCACGCGCCAGTAGGACCATACAACATGTTCTGTTGGAGGTTGACCAGGGGGTCTCCCCTTCCATCCCACTGCTCCTTCCACCCTCCTCGACTGCAAGCCACTGGTCGTCCTGTCCATCTTCCGTGGGCGTGCCCTCGCTGGTGATGCCGCCCCCCGCCGCCGGACACGATCCACGCGGTGGGCTTCACCAGATTCACCTCGTCGTCCACATGCACCTGACGGCGGAACCCGCGCAGAACGTTGCGCGCGTCCTCGGCCGTCGTTCGTCTCGGGCAGAGTCATAGAGACAGACGCGACCTACATGGGACTGGGGACAGGACTGCCGAGAAACGGCCAGGGGTGGTGCCAGAGGGGTCAATGGGGCGGCAGTCCTATATTGGCAGTCCCATGGGTCGTGTCTGGGATATAGTCGTATATGACGGCGGCTGCATCGAGACTAGACCCTATAGCTGATCCATGGGCCAGCTGTGTATCTGGAGTTGAGCTGAGAAAACAAACCCAGATGCGACCCACATGGGACTGGTATATAAGCCGATCAGTTGGGGTGGGCCATGATGGGTCACTGGGGCGGCATATATATGGCAGTCCCATGTGTCGTGTCTGGGAAAGGCAGGCTCCAAAGGCAGGCTCCAAAGGCAGGCAGTAGATCGGTGCCCGGACACCGTTCTGTCTCAGTCAAATGAGGTATCGAAATCTGTGGCTCAAACAGCATCCTTGCAGTGACCCCAAAACTAAGATGAACATCCTGTTCTCCTTTGAACAACACGAAAACCAATGCTCTTAACTAGCTGCCTAAATGCATCTAAATGTCCAGATCATCCTAGATGCCTTGGAAGCCACCAACGGCGCTTGCAGGCCGAACACCGTTCTTGCCTCCTGGATGTGTCGATGGGCGGTGAGGATGAGATCAATGCCAAAGGTCTTCGAGAGCGCCTTCCACTGGTCTAAGCCATGTTCCACCTGAACACGATGTTTCACACGACCACGAAATGGATCTCGACGTCCGCGAGATTCGGCTCAAGAGGCGGTAACTGCTTCACTGTTTCGGTACGATGTTTTTACTAAGCATGGTCTACTCAAGAACGGAGGTGCGTCCACGAAGTGTGTGTGTGTGATTATCAACATGTAGGAGGGACTTTTGATCTTTTGAAGGTATGTGAAGTTACTAGCACCAAGATATACACACGCCTCATTGCCCTCTTGGGCAATGTATTATACTAGTAGCCTTTCACTCAACCCTCATTGCCCTGGGTCTTTGGCATCACACCTAAACCCCAAACCCGCGGACGCCGGCGTCCAGTGCCGGGCCGGAAAGTGGGTCGCCACGAACTGCCAATCCGCGCTGGACTTACTGAGGCCGTCCTGGCGGCTGAGAATGGGAGGGAAGTACGGATAGGGATCAATACTCAACTAACATGGAAGTGGACACCCCCTGTAGAGGAAAATGACCTTCCAAGGGGCCATGCCATCCACTTCGAGACTTTAAGACCCTCGCATTGGGTTTAGATGAAGCTTGTTCATTCAAAAAATACCCACCCTCCTATTGAGAGGGTGTTTTTCGCAGGGAGACACTGCATGAAAAGTGATGTAGGGTGCCAGGAGGGTCTGGTCGTACCGAACCCAAGAAGGTATGTGATTGGTGGTCAAGATGTCTTTGCTGTAAAAGTCATTCTGATGGGGGCCCGCTTCTTGTTCAATACATTTCACGGAGGGTTTAGGGTTTCTGGGATGTGTGGAAATGTGAAGTATTTCAATCAGAGGTGCAGAATGTTGCAAACGTCGCTAGCGCGAAGGCCTCTGTTAACTCTTTGATGACCTTTTGTTGTCTAAGCTAGCCATGCTGCGAGGAATTTGATAGGAAAAGAGACATGGGCACAAGCTTTCCAAGTAGTAAGGGCGAAGATCTGCTTCCAGGACAATTGGACACCTGATCACATTTGAGAACTGTGCTAGCGCAAACCTAGCGCAAATGCGACACCGCGGATCCAGCGCACAAAACTCAGAACTTTTGCCGGTTTGAGGTAACAGCAACACACGTCACAGAGGTCACTTCTGTATTTCCCCATATACTTTGTACACTACTACCCAAAAGCATGTCAGCACACAGCCTAATCTACGCGATGAAATCGCCAATCTAGCGCTGCCTTGGTGGTTTGCATGATTCTGCCGGGGGTCCGCTACTAAACCAATACTTAAAATCAATATCCAAACCATTTCCATACCACCTTTCAAAAAAACTTGATATAGGTTTTTGACCGCTGCTCGTGTAGAAACTCTATGGGGTTTGCTCGTGGTCCTGTTTCCATGGATTGGCTTGAGGGAACATCTAGACGAAACCATGCATGGTTTTCACCCGCAAAGGTATGGGTTTCCTCAATACATGTTCCCTTAAACCAATGTTGCAAAAGTTCTGACAGTGCTCCGACCAAGTGGGTAGGAAAGAACCTTCCCTCTAGATTAAGGCTCTGTCTGAACATGTATGGGTTGGGAATATCCCGGGCCAGGGTGCAGTCGATGATGGGGTCTGGTTGCAGGCCGCCAGGCAATGGGGCCATCTCACTTGCTTTCTGGGCCTCGGATGCCTCATCCAGTGACTGCCGGAGAACGACTGATACAGGCCGGATGGTTCCAAACCAAAACACATAGATGAAGTTAAGTTTTCCTAGTGTCAGCCTGACACCAACACCCAATGAACATCACATCCCAAACCAAAAGAGACATGAAAACTTCATTAAAACGATGTTATCCCATGGACTCATTCGCTATTCGTCCTCCTCAGCCCGGGTCGTCTTCCTCAGCCCGGTCTTGCCAGGCGCGACACGGTCCTGCATCCACTTCACCTCCGCGTCCCAAAGATCTTTGAACCATTGGGCGCACCTGGGAGGTGTCTCGACCGCCGAGTAACGCAGAAGCTACAACTAGTAGCGAACGAAGCCTAGAAGCTAGCAGCGGCATTGCTAACTAGTAACAAGGACATTATACGACTAGTAGCAAGAAGCTACGAGTAACATGTCTGCATCTCGTCCAAGGTGGTCAAAGAGAAAGCAACATAGGGAGACGAAGAACAACATGAGCCTCTCTCTCGGAGCCAAGCGCTGTGTTTGGACCGATGTGCATGAAAGCGTAAAAGAGAATTTAGAAGGCTAACCAAAAGAAACCACCCCAGATGCTCCGTTCACACCCCGACTGGTCCCTCAAAACCGGGATCCATAGGGATTGGTGAGAAACCCCAAAGCTCTCCATATGAGGCTCCAGGAGCATCGGGGCATCTCTTTTTGGACAAACACATGGGCGCGGCCCGACAGCGCGGCCCACTGAGCGATTTCCAAAGATCGATACCGTGCAAGTCCCCAATCAGCTGCCTATCAAGGACATCCGACGTCCGATCCAATCTTCTACATTGCTTTAAGTGTTCCATCACGAATAATTAGGTTTAATTTTGACCAAAAACATGGGATCTCAGATTTCACCCTCGTGAAATCAGGTCAAACATGGTAAAACATGGGATCTCAGGCATTTCACCTTCAAATAAATACCCAGACGCGATCCTGGGACCCTCATATGGAGGGGTCGGACCCTCATAGGGAGGGGTTTGGGGTCTCAAATCTTTATGGTTTTGAGGGACCAAGGGCTGTTTGGAGCGTTTGGGTATTACAAAAAGACAAACACACACTTCGAACTTCGAACTTGGGTTTTCAGTTAACGCAATTGTCTCAATGGGAAGGAAGGCGAGGGAACGGAAAGGCGCAAGAGTCCGCAAGAACCGTAGTGTTGAACAATGTTGGCAGCTGCACTTGAAAACGATCTGACATTCAAAGTCGGCTGCAAAGCGGCGCAAGGTGGCGGTGGGTTTGTGGGACGTATCATGGAGAACCGTGAATCAAGCCGTGGAAGAGTAGGGTAACAGCTTGCGAGAGAACGAGCAGGTACACGGAAGTGATCAGCTTCCGCTTCCTAGGATCTTGCAAAGAGCTTCGTTGGGCAGAGCTTTGCAAGTCCTCTCTGCCCCCCCTGCCTGTGTGAAATGGGAAGAGTGGTGGTGTAAGACCCTTTGTCCAGGGTGGGACACACACAGGTCGCCGCATTCGGCGCTTTTTTCAAAAACCGGTGGCAGGCGTGGTAGTTATGCCCCTTTTGGACATATAGGTCCACGAGTTCAGCCGCAGCAACGTCAGCGCTGGAGGGTGGAAATGTGTATTTTCGAATCATGCATCTCGAATTAAGCTGAAGAGCTGTAATGCCCATCCTTGAGTTCTGTCGATGAAAGAATCGCGGCAGCAAAATAGTGAACATAGAAACACGCACATGATTGGAAGACATGAACAGAAAACTGAATGCTGAAATCTGAGATCTGAAGTTTGGAATCTGAAGGATTCTTCAAGAACCGTTTTTTGGCCCGGCGGCCGGTGTGGCGGTTGATTCTGTGAGGGTGTCGGTGCCTTCCTGTGATAATCCAGTGAGCGGTGGTGCGTTGGGGTGGTTGCTTTCCCATGCAAGAACGGCGCCCCTGTGACGGGGATCACACTCAGCACCCGAGTGGGACGGCTGAGCAGGACACACTTCGAACTTGGGTTTTCAGTTAACGCAATTGTCTCAATGGGAAGGAAGGCGAGGGAACGGAAAGGCGCAAGAGTCCGCAAGAACCGTAGTGTTGAACAATGTTGGCAGCTGCACTTGAAAACGATCTGACATTCAAAGTCGGCTGCAAAGCGGCGCAAGGTGGCGGTGGGTTTGTGGGACGTATCATGGAGAACCATGAATCAAACCGTGGAAGAGTAGGGTAACAGCTTGCGAGAGAACGAGCAGGTACACGGAAGTGATCAGCTTCCGCTTCCTAGGATCTTGCAAAGAGCTTCGTTGGGCAGAGCTTTGCAAGTCCTCTCTGCCCCCCTGCCTGTGTGAAATGGGAAGAGTGGTGGTGTAAGACCCTTTGTCCAGGGTGGGACACACACACACACAACAACTCATCCAGGTGAAACGATCATCCCAAAAGCCCAAAATCGTGATCCACGCCCATGAGAAGTCAGAGAAAGACAGTCCCATCCATGGGAGTGAATTGAAGAGTTACATTGGACGTTCTTTTCTTTCTTTTCTGGTGTTCACTGGTCGACCTCGTCTTCCTCTTCCAGTCCGCTCCATGCCCAACGGACGATTCACCAAGAAGAACACCGCGCCGCCGACCGCCCGACCACCGTCAGGCCCCGTCCATCGAACAGAGCGGCTGTTGCACGGACATCGGTCCTGTGATGCCGCAGGTGGCATCCTGGCGGACTCGACGGACGGCCGTGGTGGGCGCACCGATGGCACCGTGGCACGGTGCCGTGGCCGAGATCTACGGTATGGAATAGGGTTCAGTACTGGGTTCAGTGTATGGGGCATTATATGCATTTCATTCATTGGTGATTGAATATGATTCATATCGAGTTATACTCACATGGTGATTCATGATGTTTTTTAGTATGTAACTCTTCCAGCCAAACAAACGTCTGGATAAATTTACGAATTTACAAACGATCTGATACTAGCTGTGCCTCATGTAGAAGGTAGACTTGGATCAAACACCTTGATTTGAAAGCCTTTGGAGATCCCAAGCAGCCACTACCAGGACCTGTTGAACCAACGGATACGTGGACCCTGTCTCCCCTTGGGAAGGCCAAGGAAGAATGGCACCATCCACCCCTTGGGCCGAGTGAGAGCTCGTGGCTCTTGAGTTTCGGTCAGGTCCGGTGGGCCAGGCGGGCTCTGCTTGGTAGTTGGATCCACTGCCACCTTCTCCGGTTACGGTCATTGGGTCTCCTGGGAGCCGGACATAGTCTCCGTCCTCACCGTAGCTGAGGTTCGGTACGACTGGATCCATAGGGGATGCTACACTCTGGACAGCATGGAACCAGGTCGACCCACCATGTCGGGTTGGTCTTCGGAACATCGTCGGACCCAGTCTGGTCCATGCCCCGGTTCCGGTCTCGGTCTCTTCCGGGGTGTATTTGGTCCTCCTTCGGGGTGCCATCCACGTTGGCCCATGATCAGCCATGTTGGGCAGTCCCGGATACTCGTAAGACTTGCCTCACTTCATGTCTCACACCCGCGAGACCACTAGGCATCAGCCTGGTCGTGCCTGCCTTACATGGCCTTAGAGTCTCTTTTGGCCAGGGTGAAAAGACAAAATCTCCTGCGTTCAAAGAAGTACTGCCTCTCCTGATAGTTGTGGTTCTCCGCGCAAATGTTGTGTCCCGAAGCCGCATGGTAGTCGAAAGCATCCCAAAGATTGCCTCAAAAAGGGTCGTGCTGAAGCACACAGCAAACGGCTTTGCTGCACATGGCAAAGGCGCCAATCAATCGGTTTCATCGTCTATCTCTACCCCAGACACTCCATGGGACTGCCATAGGACTGCCGCCCCATTGACCCCTCATGGCCCACCCCTGGCCGTTTCTCGGCAGTCCTATGGCAGTCCCATGGATGTCGTGTCTTACTTCACCACCAGACACGACACTTGGGATCCCAGAGACCTGGTCCCGAGTGCTATGGACCCGTTCGCCGGTCCTGCTGTGAAGGGTCCATTTCACCCGAAGCGCGAACGGGTTTCACGGGTCCTGCCACTGAGCCTGACTGGGATATATACAAATTATATGGCTCATTATGGCTCTATGGGTCCAATTCCAGGGTACTGGTATGCAATCCATATGCAATCCATGCTATCTTGTCATCTGAGTCACATGCTGCTCACAGGTGCGAAAACTCCACCGTCCGCACGAACAGGCCTGTGGCCTCCAAGTCGTGAGGGTTGTTTGAAGTAACCTTACAATGGATTGTTTCCTAGAGCTTTTCCCTTAAACCAATTCTGGGAACCATCGCAGTCGTTCCCCCTTTCCTACCAGTGTCACAGCAGTTGGGTGTCTGCTCCCAGGGAAAAAAACAAAACAAAAACTGATTCCCCAAAGGAGGATTCAGCAGGATTCAGCCAGTTCAGGAAAATCAAGAAGACCTTGAGCAAAACAAGTTGTTTGATTGGGTACTGTAGAGTCTAGATCTGATATTTCTATAGTACGTGACCCCAACAGTCACTGAGATACTGACAGGACACGCCGCAAGACCATCGAATCCATCGGGGCCTATGTAAGTGTACCATTTATTCGACAAGTGGTATCTAAATCTAATCGAACTCGAGCCGTATCATGGAGGAAAAAAAGCACTCATCACTTGTCCAAGGATCTCCAAATAGTTCTTTACCCAAACACTCCATGGGACTGCCATACATGCCGATCAGTTGACCCCTCATGGCCCACCCCAACTGATCGGCAGTCCTATGGCAGTCCCATGGAGTGTCTGGGTTATAGTTCATTAGTATTCGACCGATTCCGCGACCTTTCTCTATGCGCATTGGTCGACAGTAGCACACAAAGGATCTTTTTTGCGAAGGAGTAGGTCAATCCAGTACTAATTACGATAGACGGCCCATGAGAGATGACGTCTTGGCCAATGCTTCATCTGAGCTTGGTTGTCATCCAAGTGGCTATCCACGTAGAAAATGTCGATCGTGAAATCCTAGGTCCGCGGTCAGAGAGAGCTGGGCGATTTATCACACTTCCCACCGCCCGGTTGCCACAGACACACACACACACGTGGTATCTGTGAGCAACGGGGAAAAAAAAAAACATACATGAGGCTGTGCTCGTGGGACTGATGGGGTGGATTAGCGGGGCGGCAAATCTGGGGTCTGACCCGGAATCGTCCGTTTTCCAGAGGAAGAGAAGACCAAGTGAACGAGTTGCACCATGTTGCACCCATCGGACTTTGTAGCTTCTCACATCTTCCAAAATGGTTTACAGTAGTTTCAGAGACTAGATGGCACAACCCCATGTCCTAGACACATGGGGGTTCAACATTGGGGATTGTGCCATCTACTCTGAACCCACTGTAAATGGTTTGCCACACACCAGGGACGTCGCACATAGCTTCTTCGCCTGTCGGTCTAGTTCCCTACTGGTCCTGATAACCCCATGGTTCGTGGATGTTCGTGGTGTTTTTGTATCTATCTCGATCTCTATATATATATAATATTTACTATAGGGCTCCAACTACCTCCTGAGAAGGTGGGCCCCGGTGGGACCTGTGGAAACATCAGACCCGGACGTGTCCTTTCCGAATGTTTGTGCGGTTCGCTGTCGAAGATGGAGGTTCACTACTAAACCACCGACATTGGGGTCTGTGCCATCTACTCTGAATCCACTATAGTTGAAAGATCCAGCCCTCCGTGTCACAGGACTCGCTCCGCTGGTGTGAGGATGTGTGAGAGGCGAAGAACCGCGCTGGGCCTGGAACAAGCAAGAACCCTATAGGTCAAAGACCTCGTTAACCACATATCGCTATAGGGCTCCAACCATATCCTCAGAATGTGGTTAGACCCCCAAAGTCCACCATGTCGCATCATGTTGCGGATCGACCGAATGTCCTTCCCAGACGCTCATGGGACTGCCTTATACCTGGATCTTCCAACTATGCCAAATTTCTGCCTTTGAAGCTGGTTTTATGGATGAAAAGGCAGAAATGACCTGCACGTCGTTGGAAGATCTAGGTATGCCGCCCCCAGACCCCTCATGGCCCACCCCGGTTACCGTTTTGAAGGCAGTCCGGAACTGGCAGGTCCCGTGAGTCACGTCTGGCCGACGCCGAAACACTAGTCGACTACCGTGACTGGCCTCCAGTCGTACCGAACCGAAAGCTCGGTTTGGTGGGAGGGTGGGTGCCATGTTCGGGTCCACCTTTCCTTCTGAGGTCTTTGGAGGTTTTCTTCGTATGTCTTGCTGGAGGGTCTGGATTCTTAGGGTGGTTTCGTTAGCACTACCTGGACAGTCGCCTAAAGACCTGACTTACTTGGCGCACGACCGACATAGTACCTATACCAACACCTGGTGTCGGTTGTTTCGCCACAAAAGCACAAAACCTCCAGGTTTTGACCCAAATGACTACCAGCTGGGGTGTTTTTGAATTCTTTCACGGTGACAGCAACCCTTGTTTTAGATTCTTTGCATTCACCAGGTCACTCTCCCATTCGTGAAAAACGGTCTGGCTGTTCACCAGGTCGACCTACATGGAACCTGCGTTCACCACGTCCGGTTGTAGAGGAAAATTGTCTTCCAGAGGTCCATGCCATCAGGTTCTATGATGTTCTATGTTAATCTTCCCGGGTGTAGGTGGGACAGAGTTTAGCGATTTCTCCAGCACCATGGAACCTGAGTCTTCCACGCCCCATCATCATAGTAGAGAATGAACGTCACATCATCAGTCTGGTCCATGCCGTTCGCCCGGTTCCATGTGTGTCTCGGGTCTCCAGGAGCCCAGGATGACGATGCATTTTTACCGACCTGCTCCGTCCTCGACCGGCGACCCCTTTCTCCCCACTGCAGCGGGACAGCGCCGAGCGTCGTTGTATTTGACGGGAGTGCCTTGGCGACGGAGCGGGATTCGGCAAAGCATGGATGGGGATGGCATTCTATATACCCAGACGCTCCATGTATGCCATATATGCTTACATTGGGGTGGTTTGGGGGTCAATGTAGTAGGCATCTATATGGCATACATGGAGCGTCTGGGTGTATAGGGATCCAATGACGATTAGACCACCGTGTCAAATCAGTGATTTCCTGACAAATGGTCCCTTCAAGAAGCCTTGTGCTTACACATGCTTACACCAATGTTGCTTTTTGTAGAAGCTGACATCCATAGATCGATCCACTTGCCAACGCCCGGCTCAGCAGTGAGTCGGTCGCGCGTCTCCCGTCCGATCTCAGCGAGGCGAGGACCCCTCCCTGGCACCCCAGGTCACCTACCACCTAGGTCACCGAACCGGATGTTTTGTGCAGGAGCTCTGGCTCCATATATGGGGCAAACACCAAAACTGAATTTACTAACTATATATACAGGTGTTTGTATGTATTTGTAACATCATTGTAGACTGTTACACAACTACACTGTTATAAAGCATCATGAAACCCTCCTACTACCCGACCAGAATGCTCTAAAGATTCGGAGGGAGTTGATTCATGTGGGCAGCCAAAATTACAAATATATGTTATCCAAGGTACTAGAAGTAAAACCACACTGCACTCACAGGCTGTTCCTATACAAATTAATCTATATAAGCCTCAAAGGGCGACCAACTTCCTGGTAGACCGTTTCATCCCTGCAACTAGCACACTCTCTTTATCTATCAAATGGAATGTGATGGAAAGGTACGCGTGACATGACCGTCACATCAGGAGCAAAGAAATAAACCACTTCCAGCTTCTTAGAAGTGACCTTTTTGGAACCCCGGCCAGTGACCTCAAAGCAAGATATCAAAGTTTGGTCAATTTGAAGAACCAGGTTAAAACTGCCAGTCACGTTCGACGGGGTGCGGACTCCATGGAGGTGGCTGGGGTGCTCCACTCACGACAGGGGACTAAACACAACCCCGAGCTCTGTGACTCCGGTGCATGGTTTGGGTTTTTGCGCTCCATACGGTCCAATCGTTGCTAACATTTGCTTATGTACCTGTCCTGGACACCTATACTAGAGTTACTAGATCTTTCCCATGTGGAGCATGGGCATGCCCAACGAATGGCTTGTTGAGTTGAATGCAAATGACCTCTTTTTCCGCTGAACACTCCAGAATACACATTCTTACAGATTCGGGAGTCTCCCTTCCAGTCCAAACATGCTAATGTTGGATCCTGTTTGCCCAATCCTGGGCACTAAACAAGCAAACACATTCCCATCTACTGCCATCTACCACCTGAAACTGGACTTCAGTGCGCCTCGATTCGACCGATAAAGAAACAACATACAATACCCATACACTCCATGTATGCCATATATACCGATACTTACATTGACCCCTCAAACCACCCCAATATAGGCATATATAGCAGTCCCATGGAGTGTCTGGGATAGAAGACCGAGGTGCTATAGTACAAGGCTGGCTGCATCCATCGTCCCGTGCTGAAGGTCATCTTCGACCTCATCGCCGCGGCAGGAGACGCATGGAGTCCCTCCAGTGCCACGCCACAGCGGAAGCTGAAGATTCACCAGCTGTGCAGTGCAGGTCACAAGAGCAGGTAGCAGGTAGCAACAAACATACTCTAACTGGTCTCCTTCTGGTCTCCTGATCTGACACTGAGGCGTTCCGAACATGAACTGGAACCGATAAGACCGGTAGCAACTCCAACGGAAGACCGTGACGCATCTCGTGACGCATCTGCTATCGGTCGGTGTCCGTCGATGGAGACGTCCGGAAAGCTGGTGAAGCTGGACATGGTTGGAGGCCCAGAATACTTGAGGGTGCCCCTACTCGGCACCAGTTGAGTTTGGAAGACTTCCCAGGCGTTCCATCCTCGAAAGAAGAAGGAAAATAGACCAAAAGCCATTGGGCTATAGAGCGATGTTGCGGGGTCTCAATCCAGTTGATCCATGTTGATCCCAGGTTGATTGACCTGGGGTCTTTCTCTGGCTTCGATTCCAGCCCCAGCGGTGGTGCCTGGGTACTGGACAACACAGAAAGCCAGCACCCAAAGAGAAACATCGCTCACAGCTCTTTGCTGCCTTTGCTCCATTTTGCTCTGCTCCTTCATCATGCTTGAGCAACCCCAACATGACGCAGATCCATGTGCAGTGGTACAACCCTCGTGAATGTGAAGGACCATCCATCTGCAAATGATCGCATTGAATTTGTGCTGACATCCAAGCACATCTTCCCAACCAGTACTAACAACGCCAGGATAATCCCCCAAAAACGATCTCCTTTGCATTTGGGATGCTGTGGATGATTTGCTTGGGGGATAAATAAGTACTGTGCACCCATTGATTGTGGCTTACTACCTGCCAGTGGACTTCTCCAGAATTCCATGTACTTCTCTGCTCTTCTCTGCTGCCTAGGCCTAAACATTCAAATACATGCCAAAGTCACCCTACTCTGCCCAATCTGCATCTCTTTCGTCCCCCCCTCCCTGACCCCTCTTCGCACGTCCAACCCGTCGTAGGCAGCTCTCAGCTCGGTCCCGGGCCAGGTATAGGCAATCACCTGGTCCCAGCCATTGGTGAAGAGGAAACCTCCATAGTCCTCGAGAGATGGCGGAAGTGTAGAACAATAACAAATGTGCACCAACAGTCGCATGGAGTTCCTCCGTTCGTTCGGCACCCCGTCTGGTCCAGGACCATTCCCCCGCGTGACCTTTCTTGGATTCCCAACCCGTGACCTGTTAGAGGCCTGTGACTTCGAGCCCGGATCAAGTTCGCTCGAACAACGATCGACGGTTTCAACAAAAAACGACACGGTCACTCTATGTCAGTCTAAACTGAAGGACCTGTTGGCCAAAAATAAGAACATGGCGACGGGATGAGACGAAAGCACATGGCGAGAGGTGCATGAAGCAGGAAGCATTCGTCTCGGTCTCAGCTGGACTCGCCCACCAGTTCCATGAAATCCTTTTAGTAGAGTTCGACTCCCTGCAAAAATCGTCGATGGACGTGGAAAACCACCGGTTTTTGAAGAGGAATATGGAAAAGCGCCTCCAACAGGTCACCAATTGAAACCTGCAACAGGGCCTATCCCAACCCTCCATGCAACGGAGACCTGTTGAGACCTGTTGGAAGGTGCTGGTGGTTCGTGGAGTAACTGTTCAAAGTCCATGTTCAGGGGGTAGACCTTTTAGAGCCATCCAGGGCCATCCAGGGGATGTTCGTTCGGAGAGCCTTGTCACCCTCGGTTCGTTCGGCACCCAACTCCATGGAACTGCTATCGATTGCATCATAAAAACACCGATTCTTGGGGTACTTGGATGATTTGCTTGAGGAACCTGAAAAATAAAACTACACATACTCCCCAGGTACGGGGATTAAACCAGTTCGGGACAACGAATCACTCGAATTCCGCTACCACCAGGAGATAGCTGTTCCAAAAAAAAACTACCACCAGGAGATAGCCGTCCGAAAAAACACATAATAACAATAAAACACGGCGCGATGCTCCAAACCGCCGCTTCAACCCTCCAGTTTCAGGGAAAAAAAACGTCTCCAAGATCTCGGAAGTTCAGGGAGAGTCAGAGACGCGTCCCAGTTCAGGCGTCCGTCCTCGTGTTTTGCGAGCATCTCATTGTTTGATGTGACATGACACGACACTTGGAGGATTGAAAAGGGGTCCATGTAGGATAATATAGGTAAATTTGCCAGTCTCATGGCGTGTCTGGGACTCACAAAAACATCTCCCCCAACAAAGCCAAGAACCCCGGAAACACCCCAAAAAAACCGATGTCCAATGTTCACCACGTATAACCACGTCACCACATCACCCGAAAACGAAACCATCACGTCAGGCGGCATGGTTTCCGAGGATACCAAGCCATTGCTTTCCGTCCACCTGCGCCGAAGAGACCGGAGGGGCGAAGCAAACCACTGGGTGCGACCCGACTTGGAACCCAGTTTGGAGACGTGGGCGGAGTGTTACGGAGTGTTTGATTGAGGGGGTCAAGGGAAAAGCTAGCACCATGAAATCTCCCATCTGTTGAAAGGTCCTAGCTTCCTACTTCAGACTGTGTTCTGAGGGACAGGAAACAGCATGGTTCCTAGTTGTCCAAGTAGAAGATAGTACAAAACATGTTTCACATATCTGTGAACTGACCCTCGTTTTTGGTGGAACCCCCGGGCCCTCTATTCTTTTACCATATATGAGTGTTTGTACTTCCATCAGAACCTACGGATTCAATTCGAGTCCCTGAACCTGTGCCGAGGTCTCCAAAAGCAAAAATAGTTTGGAAACACAACACATAGCAAGGAGACATCGCAATTCTCATGGATGTCTCATCAGCTAATCATAACTGTAGTCACTATACTATCACTACTATCACCAATTAGCTCCTTAAAAAACACACACACACACAAAACACGGGACCACCAGAGTGCGTATTTTATGTGTTTTTGCTGCCTACTTCCATCTATGTGCTATAAACTTCCCACTGTGGCCTGCATTCATGCTATGTGTCTGTGAAAGCTGACTCAATGTCCTTTGCACTGGAAAACAAACACAAACAGTCTCGAGAAAATATAGAGAAAACCAATAACAACCTAGGAAAAGCAAAAAAACCTTGGGAAAACCAAAAAACAAAAGAACCAAACAACAAAAAACAAACCAAAACAAACAATTCTCAATTACTCTTGGCTGGACCCCCCCTTTCCTCAAGACTTCCCCAGAATTGTTTTTTTGGTGTGTTTTGTTCTTTTTTTTTTTTTGGTTGTCCCAAGGTTTTTTGGCTTTTCCTAGGTTGTTATTGGTTTTCTCCAGGTTTTTTGTTTTTTTGGTTTTCCTATTTAGGTCAATCTGTGTTTTTACTATTTCCTTCAACCTTCAAAGTATGTGAGCCTAAGTCTCACCTAAAGGCATATGTTCTTTGCTCTTACAATGAAAGCGTCTGAGCCCACCACTCCTTTTGTCCTTGTCGAAATCTCCATGTACAAGTCTGTGCATTAACTTCTGATTGGTATCAATGTGGTTGCCAATTGCATGTCCAATCAGCTTGACATGAAACTGTAATGATACCTTCCAATTTACATGAAATTGTTATGAATCTGTGTAAGCTGTAGTTCTAATTCAATGCTTGTTGCTTTTGCTTCGGCTTTGTAATTTCGCAGCCTCCTCGACTTGTGCATCTTGTAGCTCAAGCGTTTTACATCCTATTCTGGCGAACTTCTAATTTTAATTCCAATTCCTGTCTAATTCAACTCTCATCTAATTTTAAATAAGTTATAGTTCAATACAAGTTTAGTTGAAATTCGGTTTTAATTCAGTTCTATCTTCGCTCTAACTAAAATCCAATGTAATTCTACCTAATTCTATTCTAGCTCTAGTCTATTTAGTTTAAGAAAACACATGCTACAAAACCCTGTGTTTTACAGTATTTTTTTGCCCTGGGAGTGCTGGGAACAAGACTAAAACTCTTTTTTGAAGTAAATAGTTAGATTTTGTTTATTTACAGTAATCACTGGACATAATATAGACATATTGAATTAGTTTTATGTACAAGCTTCTAATTCAAGAGCTTCCCTCTAGATCTCTGTGGATCATTTCTACAATAAAAATATATAAAAGCTTTCATTTCAAAAGCTTTCCTCTGGATCTCTGGAGATGATCATGTCAATTTAAACATGCTATATATCAATAAATATTATTGTATTCTTTCAAGAGCTTTCATTTCATGAAAACACACATATATGGGATATCTACTTTCCCAATGATCCAGAGGAAAACTTTGAAAATGCAAGCTCTTACCCGCAGAAATCTAGAATAGAGCTTTTAACATACAAGGTTTCTATATAGTTGTTTAAATCTAAACATGATTATCTGCAGAGATCTATAGAGAATCTTGTGTAACATAAACCCGTCTATATAAAATCTTTCCAAATCTAAACACTGCACTCTCACAGTCCCCCGCTCTCTAAAAAAACGAGACGCTGCTGAACATTGGGTTGAAGACCCCCCCACCTTGGAGCCTACATACATCTTCTCGTACACGTTGCTCCACCTGGGCGTCGTGTGTGGCGCAGGCGTATGCTGGCTGCGTGGTGGCGCAGGTGTCCAGGTGTGGCGCCCTAGGGGTGGACGTCTTGGTGAATTCGGTCCCTTTCAAGTAATCCCAAACAATCCCTATAGGGCTCCACCTGGCCTACCTCCGTTTCGAAGGTGGGTCGGGTGGGTCATCTAGATGGTCTAAGCACATAACCTGAGGATATGGGAGAGGAGCCCTAGGGAATAACCCCTGGGCTTTCTGCAGGGTCTGGAAGTCAGTGGGATCTCATGAAAGACTGAAAGTAAGCTGAACAACCCGCATGCAGGACTCCCAGGGCGCGTAGGTGCCAGGAACGGTCCAGTCTTACCGGACCAACGGATCTTTAGGGCTAACACAACTCAATCAGGTTTTCAAGGCCAAGCCTTACTGAGGTCGGACCTGTGTGATCTGTGTGATCTGTCCATGTCAAAAACCCCCCTGAACCCATGGAGAGAAAGATGATAAAGTACGTGTTTTCACCCATGTGTTCAACTCTCCTGGGGTTTACAACAGCTGAAAAAACAGGAACGATATGAACGTACCTTGGGTCTATCCTAACCTTTGAGGGCCCCGTGGATGAGAATGGGGGTTGTCCATCTCTGTGCTTGTGACAACCTGACTGCGACAGGTTTAGAAAGACTAGGATCCCACTCTTAAGCATCGGAAAACTGGTCGAACGAGGTGGGTTTTTCGGGGCCACCCGTTTTCGCTTGGGGAGGACGACCCAAAGCTGGAACTCTCGAAACCGAACTGAACAAAAGGCATTTTTTTCCCAGCTGAGACGATGGATTCCCGGGGCTTTACCCCGTTCGGGAACATAACACACCTGATCAGCCAAACCAGGCCAGAAGCCGACCATGCTTGACTCCTGTCTTCATCCAACAAAAACTCACCACATGCCATCTACCTACCTGGACCTGCGACCTTCCAATTCCACCCTCCCCCCACCGACCCACGGCGTTCCTTGAGCAGCGCTTGCGCTTGCGAGTGGCTGGTAACTGGGATCCAGTACGGCATCCATGGGCGCGCCACATTGGACGTTCAGACCGCCCCAGTAGAAGTTGTCGCCTCAACAAACGAGGGATTCCCAACGATCGGAAGCTGAAAGAAGATTCCCCAAGACACTCCATGGGACTGCCATGACGTTTGGGGAGTCGCAAAGAGAGAGGAGTTTTCTTTGAGGTTCCCAGGTCGGAGAAACTAGGAGCTGGTTTTGGAAGGGCATGAGCGGTACAGGTTTAAACATGTTTCAACCAAGCCTTACGTAAAGCGGGTTGAACAACTTTGCAGAAGTGTTTCCAACATGTGTGCAGGCTTGTCTCAATCCTATACCATTGTCACATGGCTGTGGGTCAAAGGCCCGTCACCCTGGGCCAGACTGCGGATCTGAACAGATTCCTCTATGTTCGGGATGTCAACCCACCAGGAACGGAGCTCCAGGCGCCATATGATCCATGACCCACAGCCCACAGGTTACGCAGACAGGTGAGGGCGCCCCCCCATGGGCTTCAGGTCGAAGAAAAGCAAACGGAGATTACTTTCTGGATCCCCATGTCGAAACAGGTGGAGGGGTCTTGCAAGCCATTCCCCTCATTTTATAGAGGGTATGGCATCGGTATCTTCGGTACTTCATCGAGCCGCCCTGCTAAGGCGGTGGGAGAGGCAAGCTGGATACAAAGACGGACTGCGAACTGCAATGCTGTGCACCACAGGGGAAAGCTTGACGAGTCAGCCTCGGACGATGGGATTTCCACCTGCCCCCCCCAAACCCAGTGGAGGAAGGTTGCAAACAAGCCGGCTTCGAAAGAAATCGAAAGAACCTGCCAGCATCCCACAAATAAACACATCTTGCAAAAAACACACACACACATTGCAATACAGCAAACATCAACAAACTCTTTATGAACAACAAAATGATCACATAACGATCCAGACTCGTATCCCTAGGGATCCAAGTACCTTCTCAGAAGGCACTTGGACCCTCCAAACCCACCCCAAACACCTTCTGGGAAGGTACTATCCCTAGGGTATGTGATCGTCAACAAACATCCATCGATACATCATAAGCATGATCACATACCAGGACCATCCTGTCGAGGCGTCCTGGCTGGACTACCCTACTTATATCTATATAGGTCTCCAGACAGGGCACCCGGACAGGAAGTGCTACACGCTACGAATCACACGCGATCGCACGCGTCACGAATCTGGCTCTTCACCGGATACTGCTGCAGTCCGAATCAGAAGGATCGTCGGACCGGCGAAGGGTCGGACCTGCCGATCTGCCAGGCACGATCTGCCGAACTGCAGGCTGTTCGCTGGAACTGCAGGAATCGGCCGAATCAGCATGCTGAGCAGCGCCCTGTAACGACCGGGTTCGTTCGGTCGCAGCGACACCACCACCACCTCTGTTAGCCGGGCCGTCTGCGTCGTTCACAAAGCACGACCGGGTCTGTGGATACCGTGGCGAATGCACGGGCGCAGGACGGCTGCAGGTCCAAACACCGCATGTAGCGCACACAATGCAGGGTCAGTGAACGGAGCCCAGTGACATGAGTGACAGACCTGAGGACATGCGGTTCACAAATGTACCAAATCTGATTGGAAACTCTTTGATGCAGGTCGCAGGTCCTCTGCAATAACTCTTTCTGTTGCCTGCACGTGAATGATCGCGCAATGCGGTCGCTCCATCCGACTGAGTCAGGATGTCTTGCTCTCCACGAAGCTGCACGAACATAGGAGGACCTGAGGACCTATCTGTGTGTCCTCCCGGATCGTCGTGGGCTGGATTAGCCAAACAGAATGGCTTCCTGGAGGCCTCTGCAGCTAAATGGTGTTTCATTGAACACTTAGTGAGGCGGACCAACCCAAAGCGCCGAGTTAGGAAGTCGCGGTGCTCGTACCGCCGAGCCGTGGTTCTTGTGGTCTCCATCTGCAAGAAGTGTGCGAACCCGCTGATTGCCGGTGAAAAGTCAAGGCTCCACTTGGAAGTGGCAACTATGTTCCTTCCTATTGTTGGCAGGGAGTGCAAAACACGATCCAACATTTGGTGCCAAAGCATTCACGAAGTCTCATGGGGACTCCAGAAACACAACACCGGGTGCACCCTGGAAAGTAGAGAAGTTTGAAGTACTTCCCAGGGGCTATGACATCCACTTCCATGATTGTTGGATGGGGGTAGGACCCATGAACCTGATCATCAAATGGTGAAAAAACCTTGATCTTTTTCATGGTTTTGAGGGCCACTGGGTTGGGGGTCTCCCTAAAGTACACACACCTTCACCCTCTCCTGGAAAGCGCGAAACGCTAAAAGCGCGGAAACCACTCGCGCTTCACTGCTTGAACGCCGAAGAGCCCAGGTTGATGACGAAGTCGGGATCAGAGTGCTGGCGTTGCAGTGGCCGTGGCCATGCAGATTGGCATGTGTTGGGAGCTCATATGATGACTCATATGAGTAACCCCTGCTCACTTTCACAAGCTGCACAGGGCCCCAAAACCGGCGCACCGCTCTTTTGGGGTGTTTGACCTGACCCAGAGGCGACCCCATTCGGACCCAAACCGGTCCTGCTACATGTTGGTGAAGGCTCCCTTTGATTTTGTGGCGATCGGGTTGGGTCCTGCCACTGAGCCTCTGGGTAGTGTATCATGTCCCAAACACTCCATGGCATAGGACTGCCGCCCCATTGACCCCTTTTCAACCACCGCAACTGATCGGCAGTCCTATGGCAGTCCAATATTAGTCGTGTCTGGGTGTTAGTTCCAACGTTCGTACAGGCGACTCCCGTCTGAGAGTAGCACCCTCGCCGGTTAAAAGACCATGGGGTTCGCGGAGTTCGCCGTCGGAGTTTTGTTCATCCGAAGCATGTTCAGGCATTTTCCAGCCAATATACCAGCACCGAACCCAACAGGTCTCCGAAATGGAGGGTTGGGTGTTAGGCCCTGTTGCAGGTGTCAATTGGTGACCTGTTGGAGGTGCTGGTACGTGAGCTTGTCTTTGGTATTTTTTTTGTTTTTTTCGTGAACACATCCCACTCATCCAACTCATGGCAAAGATACTTTGGATCTGTTTAGATGGTCAAGGACTGGTGCACCATGGTATACCTAATTGCTCAAGAACCAACCAGACTCAGAACGTGAACAAAAACGAGTCTGTACCAAAGTCAGAAAGCCTTCCAATTTCGCTGTTGGCCGTCCTCATATCTCCTCAGCCAGTTTTGCCTTGAGGTTCGACGTGGTTCGATTTGGGACCTTCACTCACCTTTGATGACAATGTTTCCTCTATATACAAATAACATATAGTTAACAGGTGGTTGGTTCTCCACGTAACTTACTTCCAGAAAGTGTACAAATAGACCAACTCAACGTCTGCTACGTCTGCCGGCTTGGAATGTTGGAGAGCACCTGCATATACCGTATACGTTCGTTCCACCCTGGAGCAACCTCCAGTGCTATAGTTCAGTGCCAAAAAACCACACCTTCGAATTCGCACCTCGAGCAGAACCAGCGGTGGTTCATTCCAGTTTCATCTGCCGGATCGAACCAATCCTCTCCACTCTGCCCCCCTTTGGAGACGAAGCCACCCGAGAAGCTAAGCCCACCCGGTCCAGGAAGACACCCACCCACCCTGCCGGACCCCCTCCGAAACCACCATTTCGGAGCGACCCACCCTCCGGCGCCTGGGCATGATAGGTGAACCACCTTGGGTGGGTTGTCCGCCGGTGGGTCGTCCCCGAATGACCCACAAGCTGGACATGGGACATACCTAGTCACATGGAGTAGGGTGGAAGCAAGAAGCTATGAACGGAGCAAGAAGCTACTATATATGGAAGCTCCATTTGGATGTACCTGGAACCTGTTTGTAACCTCTATTTTGGAACACCCACCACCCAAAATGAGTCAAACTTCCTATCAAAACAGAGGTCAAGTGGGTTCCAGGTTTATATACATACATTGGGGTGGTTGGTTGATTGAAGCTTGAAAAGGAGTCAACGTAGGTCAATATTTCAGTCCCAAACAGGTCGTGATCTGGGTATATAAGTGGGTGGCTGTTCTGTTTGGCGGGGCCATGAAGGTCACATGAAGGCTATGGAACCTCCCAGTGACCAAATATGTCCAGCCAATGGATGTGAATGGCCTTGGATTTGTCACCATGTGGCGCCGTCTTTTTGGGGTCTGTGAGACACCAGGGCCCTTCGGAGCCAGGAATTGGTCAACGGATGTCAACTCCGAAAAAGGTGTTAGAACTGGGCCATACACACATGAAACTGGAATAGCGACATACTACCTTTACCACTACCTTTACCCCATGAAAATGAGTCCAAACATGGATGCTCTGGGCAAGAATGGACTTGGCTGCACACCTTTAGATAGCCCATCCATTAGGACGATCGCATCCCTTGGCACGATCAGGACTGGACCTCCACCACGGCTTGATCGAAGCGGAACACATGCCAAAACGGTGTCGACAGGTGTCATTACTCCCGAGCCGGAACGGACCTACCCGAAGAATCCGAGTCCGGGCCCGACCGAGTCGCCCTCCATGGCAGGTGTTTGAACCCAACCTCTTGGCAGGTGTCTGGACGCTGAAAACATCTGAAAACTCTAGTCTATTTGAGGGCCCGGATTCTTCGAGTAAGGTGAATCGCACTTTCTACCTGTTTCCACGATGTGCAGTCGAGAGACTGACTCTGAACGCTAGAGAAAGAGTCACCCAAGTAACTGTCCACCCCACATGTCGAGGGTGGTGTGGCTCAAGTCCCATCCAGGATGTGACAGGAACACCCCGGAACCGGCACCGGAACCGAACGTGACTGGCCTCGAAGCCTAGCTTGACCCAGCTAGGGGTGTTCCCAGACCACGGCGTGGGCGGTGCTGAGCCAAAGTCACTTGCTGACATTGTATTGGGCCCAGGTATCTGAGCTATTGACCTGGCAAGCTGGCAGGGTAAGCTGGCGAGTTGGTGGGGTGGGAGAAGACAGGCCTAAGACAGGGCATTGGAGCTCGAGAGCTGTGGCAACGCATACAGTTCATCAGGCTGTAGCGTGGGAAATGACAGGGGAAAGGGTGGCGTTAGGTAGTAAGAAAAAGGTGCAACGCTGGAGCTTTCTGGTGTTTGAAGAAAGCTGGCTTTCATATGCTTCAACTGCATCTACTCAGATCCCTATCCCATATAGAGATCATGTTCCAAGCTCACTCAACTGTTGCTGTCTTCGTCTGGAGGGAGGTTGCGAGGTAAAACCAGCCCTGCCCAACCACATCGGATCTGCTTTTGAATCCATCTGGGATACAGTCGTGGTTCAGGCTCTGATTTGGGTTGGATGTGTCACCATGTTTTTCACCCTTTGTGGGGTCCCTGATCAGAACTAACTAGGGTGAACTCATCCACATCAATGCGTCTTCATCTTGCTTGCTCGTGGCTGCCCTTGGCTTCAAGAACCCATGGGCCCTTGGGCCCTGTCATACCCCATGGGCCCTAACCAACACATATGGTTTGGTTCCCTGTGAAGGTGGAGAAGGTCCGACCCCTGTGAAGGGTGTCGGGCCAGGATTCCAGCAAAACACGGTCACCTTCTAGGTCCTCAAGGGTTGCGTGCGCAGGGTCTGAGCCCATCAAGGCAGTGGTCTTGTGGTCCCCAAGCCTTAAACTTTCAGTCTTTCGCCACACAAATACTTCAGATACCCCAACAAACCTACGCATGACGGGGAGTTGCACCACGCGTTTTTATCTGGGGTGCCAGTACTTGTGGTTACCACCCAGTGTCAATGACGGCTAAATTGGATGGCATAGCTTATGCCAAACTCACTTATAATCATATCACATCATATCACCAACAATCGTAGGAATAGTTGCCCACATTGGAGTGATTTCAAGCTATGAATCATAGTGCGTCTGAACTTCAAGTGGCCCAATTTCTCATTCTCCCCACCTTCTTTCTATGATGAGAGGCGAAGTCTTTCCTCAGCGTTGGAAGATGGGTGATGGAGTGATGGTGGACGAACAAAAAAAAACGAACGAGCAAAGAAATGCTCTCTCTCTCTCTCTCCCGGACTTTCTTCTAAGTGAGCATGACTTGAATGAATCGCAACTCTACTACAATCTGCAGGTGACCTTGTCAGATCTGTCATCTCTCAAGCATCAAACGGGCCAAACAATCTCCCTAGGCTACTCCCTAGGCTGCTACAACCTATGGGGGTCGCTGGGTCCACTGAGAGAAACCTCCGTTTCCCGCATCAGGTCGATCTGACCCTCGTTGCGTCGACCTGTTGAGAACACCTGACCGCCCGACGGACGGACGGAGTCTGTTTAAGTTGAGGCCCCACACTCTCCGACCTCATCCGATCTCTATGACTGTATGTACCAGGACCCTTCGACAGGCTGTTTGGAGACCCGACCACAGGTGGTGAACCTGGACACCTGTTGTCACCAGGAAACACCTGTTGAAAGGTGCTGGTACATGTTGCATCCCTCAAACCACCCAGTGTATCATGATATGGAGTGTCTGGCATCCCTGGTTGTGGGGGTCAAAACCCTGGCTATAGAGGGTCTAATGAGCCTTTGGGTATAGACAAAAAAAAAAGAAACACGCAAAAAACAAAACCAACCGCGCTGCACCTCCACCACTGTCTGCCCCAAATCCTGTCCCGAGAAGGGCGTGACACCCCTCGAAATCCACAAGAAAATCCCAAGGAAACGACCAAGAATGTGTGGGCCATCCCAGGTTACATTAACTTGATCCATTTGTCTCCGCCCAAGTTCATCAGCTTTGCCAAGCTCAACCCCAGGTGAAACTGCCAGACATCACGGTCGCCAGGGGTCTCGGGACCCGTTGGTCGCCCGAACGGGTCGACGGTTCGGGACCCCTTCGTTGTGGAACGGAGCGGCCTGGGCTTCAACGAACGTAGCTCCTGGCATTACTAGTAACAAGAAGCTATGCGTAGCTACGAACGGAGCAAGAAGTTGCGAACGTAGCTGCTGGTAATATCTTGTATTTCCCAGTCAGGCTCAGTGGCAGGACCCTCAGATCGCTAGGGTGAAATGACCCTCACAACCGGGGTGAAATGGACCCTTCACCAACATGTAGGACCGGATCGGGGCCGAGCTGGCTCGTTCGGGTCCGCCTCTGGGTTGGATTGGATCACCATGGGTCGCCTATCCTAGACACTCCATATCATTGATGAACTGCCCTAAGAATCCTTGGGCTGTCCATGGGTCCGGGCGGGTCCGGGGTCAGACCTTCTCCCTCTTCGCGTTCGGAGTCCGGGGCCGAACCAAACCCTATCTGTTGGTGAAGGGGCCCGGATTCTTATGATTCTTAGGGTGGGTGGTTGGATGTATCTGGTGGTCCCCACAACCCACTGCCCCACGATCCGTTTGGACCCTCCGAGGTGCTTGGTGTGGTCGGCCGTGCGTGGCGGATGGACCCAGCCTGGAAGGAGGGAAGGAGATGTGCAAAGCAAGGGAGCCTCCCAAACGCGACCCGTTCGGCCCCCGAATCCTCTGGAGGGGTCGGACCCGAATCCGAACTGGTCAGGGGTCTGGGGTCTCAAATTCCTAAGGTTTTGAGGGACCAGGAAAGGGCTGTGAACGGAGCGTCTGGGCTGGACAAAAATAAAGATATCTTCTCCAGGTAGAGGATTGACCCATCAGGGAAAATGGACCAATCACCTTGGAAAAACAAGAACACGCGTTCCCAGGAATGGGGATTAATTGGGATTTACCCAGTTCGGGAAAATTGACCAATCACTTGATCTGCAAAACCAGGCAGCCTTTGACGGTGTCGAACCAATCCACGACCTCCGGGCGCGCGTCCGACCGATGGCGCCGATGGCACGACGATGGTGGTCGGACATGGCACAAGGTTCGTGAGCGCTTGGGTGTGATCGGGTGGGATTAGTTGACTTGGACCATTGGCTCCATCACATGAGGGCCCAGTGGATGATGGGGACGGACGTTGGGGGGGGCTTGCGCTCAAAAAGAGAGACTGTTACTGCCTGAGGGATCCAAGATGATCCAAGTACCTTCTCAGGTACGGTGAGGACGGAGACACTGTCTTATGTAGGCTTTAAGGGTCCAATGTACCGAACCTGAGAAGGTGCGACTGGATCCCTAGGGCTGGTCATGGGACAAACAACAATTGGCAATTTGACAATTTGGACCATACCAAGAAAACCGTGATATATACAATATACCAGGACCTTCCAACAGGTCACCACCTGCGACTTTTAAGTCTACAAAAGTCTCCAGAAGAGACCTCTTGGAAAGTGCTGGTATGTATATTTAATATATTACAGTAGAGTGTCTGGGTCTTCTCAAGACGGTTCCTGCGCTTGACTCTCTCAGCTCCGTTCCGGCCTCCTTTCGGGCGGAATTTGGAGCATCTTCTGAACCAATTTTGCTGGACAGATTTTGCTTATTGAATCAGGTGAAGCAAACTTTCCAAGTGCTTTTGGGTTGAGTGGGACACTGCCCACTTCCCTAACAAATGGTTTGGCAGGTGATCCACGGGCTTCCTGGGTAGGATGTGGTTCGAGTGATTTCCTCGGCGTTTCGTTCTTCGACGCTGGTTGATGAGATGTATATAGAGTCGATGAGAAATGACTCGAGCACTCAAGCACTTAGACTTGCTATAATACCCAAACACTCCATGTATGCCATATATACCATTGACCCCTCAAACCACCCCAATGTAGGCATATATGGCAGTCCCATGGAGTGTCTGGGATAGTATGATCAGACATGTGCACAACGCCATGCGTTGAGCCTTTGGAACATGGCCTTCATGTCTTCTGCTATCAGATGAAAGGTCACCTGAAACCCTCTTTGGTAAAGCTCCAAAAGAAGGTGATCCCAAGAAGGAACCAGCAGTCAACCCCCCCAAGTTCAAGGCACACAACTCCGAACTCCCGTTCCAAGTTCCGCAAGTCCAAAGCAACTCAAGTTCAGCGACCTTGTGACAGTTCAGCGACCTTGTGACAGTTCAGCGACCTTATGACAGCTTATATGACCTGCATGTTTTCTTTTGGTTCAACCCCTGTCCTCCGGCTCATAGACGGCAGTCGGACGCGTTAGACTCGAAACGACACGACGGCATCGGACTAGAGCATCAACGGCCCAGTCGACGATCGATGTCTCACCATCGGCCGGGGCGGTGTATTTCCCAGACACGACACGTCTGCGACTGTCATAGGACTGCCTTCAAAACGGCCAGGGGTGGGGCCATGAGGGGTCTGTCTGGGGCGGCATATTACATGGCAGCTCCCAGACGTGTCGTGTCTGGGAAAGACACTCTGACGAGTCAACATCACATGGTTACGTGGAGAAAAAACCACCTGTTTTGTAGAGGACAGGTGAACTTCCAGCGCCCCATGCCATCCAGGGCCCCATGCCATCCACTTCCATGTTAGTGAGTTAGAGGGTACCATGAACGGAACAATGTAAATGTAAGGGTACCACCTATACCTGGACCTTCCAACAGATGGTATTGAAACCCTAACATGTAATTTCTGTGCACCAGGTGTCTACAGGAAACACCTGCTCAAGGGTCCAGGTGTAGACTGCTTGAACTACGGATCCTGCATCCCTTGGGCCGATGGAGTCCCTGGAAGACCACTGCCGAGCCTAGAAATATCCCTGCCATGTCGCCCTTAAAAAAAAGACGGCTACCTGGTCTAGTCCAGTAATTACTTCTCCTGCGAAAGCCCCTCATTGGCGTCCACAGATTCTGTGGAAAAAGGCCAGCGTCTATATGAACACCCCTGTCCGTTCGTGCTTTCTCTCCTTTGACTTTTTTTTTAATGATACGGCGACCACCGAGATCTACACTCTACACGATGGGCCGCCAAGTGGCTCCTCCCCAGTCGCCAATCACAAAGATGTGGTGGCTGCCTGGCCGGCGCCAACGGAGACACCGGAGACGTTTCGCACACGGAGGCGAGGCGAACAAAGAACACAGATCAGACGGTGAGGTGGTCACGGGTGACGGTGAAGTTCTACAACAGAATCTATTGGTTCGGTGGCCTATATATTATTCCAACATAATGTGAGGCAAACAATGACTCGGAACCAACAAAAAAACAACTGATTTGGGAACGGAAGGAGTTTCATTCTTTCTCAAACACGACCTGGTATTTAGGATGCCTATTGGATCCCGAAAAAAAACACACCAGCTGCTTGGTAAAGATTCCAATAGATGGAGTGTCTGGGATTGGATTTGGACTGGTATTCTCTGGGCTTCATTCGGTTTCGGAGTTTCTTTGATGCATGCCGAGTTCTTTTGGGATTTAGGGGCCGTTCGATTGACACACTCGACCACGGCCTTCAAACAACACATGGCCCTCACTCAAAGTGCACAAGTCCAAGTGCTAAGCAATAATTTGTAGGTGCATGATGTACCCAACATAAGCACTGTACATATACTAGTTGGGAGAGTGAATTATTCAACATGCTATGTTTTCTATTACCTGGCATGATATAGGCATCTAGCAGGTGAAGCATCAGTATTGACCCAACTATATTTACTGATGCACGGATTTCTACATGTCTTGTTGTTTCTCGAACTGTATACTGTATTCATCATATTTACACAATATGTACCTATCATATACCTATTGCTTGTTCACCTGGGGGGGTATCCCTTCTTTTGAATCCCAAACAGGGCCGATTGGAAGGCCAAAACACAGACTGATCATCAGGCTGATCGCCAGGTGCTTTGGGAATTCTGAGCTGCTCAATTGATGGCCACAGTTGATGGCAAAGTTAGGAAACAAGGGTTGTCTAGCACTTTTTCAGGTCCAACAAGCTCATCACCTGATCTGCAACCGCTACATGTCTTTAAACTAAAAAACCAGGAACCGGACAAAAAGTCAAACAGATTCCCCAGAATAAGAGGACTCACCCAGTTCAGTAGAATTGACAAGTCACCTGATCTGCAACCACCAGGGATGTTTACATGAGCTTCCGTGGCCCTCCTTGCACGCCAGATGTGGGCTTGATCCAAAACTCACATGGGACGGCACTCTCAGGAGGCCAGGCTTGTAGATACACACTGGAGAACACACCTATCTGAAGTGTCCAACATGATCTACCTCTCTGAGTCTCTGTGCTTAGCAGGATGTCTGAAGACATGAATTGACCAGCCTCTTGATCTGCCGCCACTCCAAGTCTCCACCCCCCCCACACCAGCACCTTCCAAGTCCTGGTGGTTTTTGGGACACCCTAAATCACCTCTTTACGAGGCTACTAAAAAAAGACACCTCAGAAGGTGTCGGTCCTGGTCTATAGAGCTTGGGTTTGGACACCAGTGGACTCGGCGGCCCGCCTTTGGAGTCATCTAAGAAGCAGGTTCTCCTGGGAGGCGAGGTGGCCGCGATTTCACGCGGCCCACGAAGTCGGCAGCGTTTGCCAGCGTCGCCCCGAGACCCACGGAGTGTCTGGGTGTAAAATGGAGGTGTCCCGCTATCACCTTGCTCGAGAGCCTTGGGGCATAAATAGACACACAGAAACAAGGGGCCCTGGTATGGGCTCCGCGGTTCTAACAGGGGTGGGTGTCAGGAAAGGTCAGTTCCTATACAGTATCCCCCACTAGGGGGATTTACTTTTGAAGGGTTCCCATCCACTCATCCGACTGTGGACCTGTCTGAGTATTATAGCTACGCGGTGTCGCGGAACACGTCTATAAGTCTTAGACTCACCCGCTCTTGTCGTGAAGCTGGTCGTGTTTTCAGCTGCAGCTGGTCGTGTGTTCAGCGCTGACAAGTCGTTGGATCGATTGATCGACCCGCCAGGTCCAGTGTTTCAGTTCTTCTCGATCGTAGGCAATATCTCACTCCCAGGACCGAGGTGTAAGAGGTGTCTATATAGATATAAATAGCCTCTTAGAGGTGAGAAACGGGGTGTCCAAGAACCACCGGACTTGGACTGTCAGTCCTGGTATTCTATCTCATCTCTCATCTCATCTCCGTCCGCCACACCAATGACTATCACGTCATCGAGATCTCCACTCCCCGGAGGTGGGTGAAGGACCCGAGGTCGTTCGCCGGTTACCCCAGGTCCACCGGATCCTAGCTCCGGTCACGTTCGCTACCTCTCTGAGCCACGGAACGCGTCCACGCCGGAACGCCCCGGCGCCGACGGCGTTGCGGCCCGAGGCGCGGGAGTTCCACGCCGTTCAGGTCGGTGGCCAGCTCCGGAGGGTTCTGGAGGACACCAGGAACCGCCGAGCGGCGGCCGGGTCGACCCGCGAGGCCCGCGGTTGCCGCCGTTGCCGCGGAGTGCCGCGGTGCTTCGGTGCGAAACGTGCATACGGAGCAAGAGAGGTTGGAACAGCGAAGAAGAGAGGTTGGAGCAGCGGCACTCTGAGAGTTGAATAGGAAAAACATCCTGTTCCAAGAAGGTGAACGGTCTTTCTCAAGGGCACTCTGAGAGGGTTTGGTTTGTGACCCGGAAAACCTGGGATAGTCGAACTTTCCAGGTCCTTCAACCTCGTCCAATTCAGCGGGTGTTGTCCACGGTGGATGTGTGTGCGATCCATGGTGTAGTTCCAGATGATTTGAACCACCCAAAGGCTCATTGGACCTTCATAGCTAGGGGTTTCACCCTCACAACCAGGGTCTTGGACCTCAAAGTTTGAGGGTCCAAGAGCCTCTAGGCAAATTGATGTGGTTGATTCGATGGATTTGATTGGATATATTTGAACCATTTTGAACCTCTGATATAATCCCAGACGGGCTCCAAGTACCTTCTTAGCAGGTACGGGCTCCAAGTACCTCCTCAGAACGTACTTGGACCCTCTAAACCCCGAAACACCTGCTAAGAAGGTACTTGGCCAAACAGGGCCCTATAGGGAATGTATGTGATTTGACTTGAACCAGATCCTTTTCTGGTTTCGGCCAACCATCGCATCAAACATGGTAGCTCCACCGATCCAATCAGTTAAACCACGGAAGGAGAGAGCTTCATCCAACCTCTCAGCGAGTAGGCTCCCACTGTGAGCAACACGTGTTCTATCATTGTTCTCATCCAAACAACACTCAATCTGCTAGTCGGGGAAAAAAGACACAATCTGCATGTACCAGGACACCCCTAAGGGGCTTCTATTGATAGCCCAGATGTGAACGGGTGTCCATGTCTACCACCCCTTGTGGGGTCCTGGTATGATGTTGTTTCGCACCCGGGGGCGACAAGCTATGACGAGGCGCCAGGCGCGAGCGGGTCTGGGAAAAGCGAAGATGCGGCAGATTCCAAACAACAAAAGAACAACGACCTCAGAGCCTCGGTCCTGTCGAGTTCTAAAACGAGGCTGGCAATTGTCATAGTCCATGATCTTGGGGTCCTGGCATGTATGGAGTGCAGCCACTCATGGAGAGGAGGGGTGCTAAACCCACCGAAGTGGAGGGCAGGCGCTCCCAGCTTGCTCCTCCCAGAGACTGTCGCAAACTCGGGTGTCCTACAGTCTATTGTCCGAGACTGGGAGTTTCATTTGGTATATTCAAATATGCTATAGGTCATACAATTCTGCAGCACTCCTTGAACTCCCTGCATGTTTTCGAAACCATGCGCTTAACCCCCACGCGTGGTCAATCCCCGAAAGCAGGCGAAGGCGCGGGCGAAGGCGCCGCGATCGTCGGATCGAGTGGAATGGAAGGATAGGATTGGGAAGAGCCTTTGGCATGGAGATTTGGTTAGAATTCCATAGGAAGGGCCTCACCAATTGGATCCAATTTGTGTTGCAAGAACATCCTGCACCACAAAACATGCCCGCCAAGATATGCATAGCCAATCATAGCCAGCCCTGGCTACTTCCATTGAAACAACACAGAACCACCGCAACCGCTTCTCTTTTTGCAGTCCTGCCCTCCGAAAATGGCTCAGCTACTTCCATCTAAACCCATCCACCGAAAACCCACCAAAACCAACTTTGGTCGCAGTTGCCGCAGCGACTGACGGCGGATTTCGGCCACCAAGGACACCAGTCGTTCGGTTTCGGGGTCCTTCCAGATCTTGGTTCTTAAGTTCTGCTTCATCTCTTGACCTGGCGCAGCGATTTCTGGACGGCGCTGCTGTCGGAATACAGCGCAGAGTGCCACCCCAATTTGATCTCCGGACCGGTCTCGGCGAAGGACGTCGCGTGGCGACTTCTCTGCCGCCGGACGGTGCAAGGGAAGTTTGTATGGCGGTTTGTCCCGAAGAAAGCCGGTGAGAAGCACAGGTCGGAGGGCTACCTGGACCTGGTATAAGAGTTATATAATTAGTCTAGACGTCAGTTCATCTGAACACGTTCCAACTATAGTACTAAGTGGATTCGGAAAAATCTTTGACTCTGCACCCGAGACCTGCTAGGTCACCACCTGACAATCCTGACACTTTGAAGTCTCCATTTCAGCCTCTGCATAGCTCGACCTGTAGGACCTGTAGAGTCGGGTGCTGGTATCAAGGCTTGGCCTATGGACTACGACCGTTCCGCCGTTCCAGCTATCCTGTTGTTCCGGGAGTGAAGAACTGGATACCTTGCGAGCGGCGTGGCTCCGAAGTGAAAGCCAACTGGGAACCCCCGTGTGAGAACCCCTACTCAAAGGAAAGCAAAGCCTTTTGGTCAGAGGCTCCAACAAGTGCACCTTGAGCGAATCCTCCGATCAAAAAAAGAATTATAGTCCGTTCGACCAGTTTTTTAAAGTGGAAACGATCTGGTTAAGATCGTAGTGTAGTTAATTGCAAAACAGCTGGTTTCTTCGGGATGATCTGGCTTTAAAATAAGTGGGAAAACGACTTCTAGGGCATAAACGATAGCCGGATCTGCCTCCCGGGTCATCCCGAGCCGCCGTTGGGCGGATTAAAACCAGATGAATGGATGAACCATCGATCACCCCAAAAGGGTGAATTAACTGGTACCGTGGTTTCAACACACCCTAAGAACTTGGGCCCGAAGCAACACATAAGGTCCGGCCCCTGCTATGACAGTGACATAATTGAACTCTTTTCTCACACCCCATGGACTCCGAACTCCCAAAAATGGCCGGGCGGCTCAGCCCGCAGGTTGGCTCAGTTTTCGGAGCAAAGGCCAACGGTCACCGATCGGATGCCTTTACAGACCAGGACACACCACGGAACTTGAGACGTCCCATTCGGGGCATGAAGCGTGAAGTTGCTTGATAGGATTTGATCTATTCATCGATGAATATGCGCATAGTTAATCCACTAAGTGAACTTGCATGTCTGTGGCGGTGAGGAGAGGCCGAGCCGAATGCTCCGATGCTTTGAACCGGAAACCGTCCTCGTCGGTCGGTCTCTCCGGATGGAACTTCGGCCGACGCATAAGGCCTGGACCGTCAACGTGGAAAAGGCCCTGAAAACCACTGTTTCAGAGGCTCCGAACCTTGGAACTGTCCCACCACCTGTTTCTGCTTGGGGCCTGGGTGGGTCTGAATCATACTCCCATGCAGCTGACCCGTCTGACGGGTGCAGGCGCATGCTGGCGCCTTCGAGTGCATCGAAGGTCTTGTACATGGAGGGCTGGCCCTTCGCACGATGCCTCAGATCGATCAAGACTGTCCAGGCAAGCGAACTCCGGGTGAACCGGGTGAAGGTCACACCGGGCCGAGGTGTTCAGCTCTACACCCTAACCAGCTACTCCAACAAAAGAACCACGAGAGGAGCAACTAGACTAGAACCGCCCCCCCCACAAGATGTTGAATCCGAGCTGGTATGAAGGACGAAGATGCAAACCGGTGACGAGTCGCCTTCCGGAAACTCGGTTGTGGCGTGGTGTGGCACTCCGAGGAACTAGAGGGCATGGGTGAAACAGCAGGGGGAATCCCTCACCAAAACGTCTACTTTGTTGAACTATACCTGGACCCTCCGACCCTCGGGGTGTCCTGGCTGGACTACCCCACACTACCGGCCTAGGCTTCCATTAGACACCCCTTGGAGGGTCTTGGTATATTATACTTGCTATAGTTGAAAGATTGATCGACCTGACTTGAGCCTGGAGCCTCTGATTTGAGCATCCCATATCCAGTTTGCTGATCCAGTGCCTGTGCCCTTCCCCTAGTATATATCCGCCAGAACATCCATGGTTGAACACAATCGTGGTGGTCCCCGAAGTAGACAACACATACCACCTTTCAGGGGTGCTTTATGCCCTGCAAACATGACAAAAAAGCATGTTCACTCTCCAAAGGAGGCAGTTTGGGGTGCTAAATCATCTTGAATCAATGCCAGCCATGATCCAGTTCCTGAACTCCAAGGACGGGTCGGGGGGCCCAAAGAATACTGAACAACCTGATTTTTGCAAGGTTGCATAGGTGGAGACAGCATAAACCGGCTTTCGGAGGGCATAGACAGCTCCGAGTCTTCAACATCCCCGCTTGCAACCCCCCAAAACTCCCTACATAGTCGGAACTGTTCAAAACTAACAACATGTCGCACGACTTCTAGGCATGGTGATCATTTTTTTTTGTGGACCCTCACCAAATTGAGTAGGCATCTGATGTAGGCCGCCCAGTGGCGTGGTCTCTCCATGCATGGGCGTGACCTCGTCCGGCCCGGCCTGAGGAATCCAATCGAAGCAACGACGCAAGGTGCGCTGGGTTGGGTCGGACGGCAGCCGAGGTCTTTTCAGGTGCTAAGCATGGTCAAAGGCTCCGCCAAGAGCAAAAACCCACGGCAAAGCACGGCATAGCCCAGCAATTTGTTCTAAATCCCTGTCAATATTGATAGAATCATCCCAGATATCAATATTGATAGAATCTTTGCCCGGGATTAAACTTATCGAAACCTTGCATTGAATGTCATTTGTGGACAGATTGTGAACCATCATTGCACACCATTTACGTGATTATATCATTCATCATTCAGTGATAATATCACAAGAAACTATACTAAACAATATTCAACAATTGTGCTCATTAATCATGGCTCAGCTAGATCAACAATAGTCAAGTTAAACATGAAGTAAGCCTCTAAGTTTAGAATGGAACCTTGCATTATTTCATCTTCTTTCGTCGTTTTCATATATAAAAAAAACACTCGCAGTGCAAACTTTGCTGCAATTGTTGTGCAAGGATAATCGATTGGATGAACAAATGAAAGGCTGCATGATTGACTTGGATCGCCTGATGTTTTGCTGCTAATCTGCTTCCAAGGAGATGATAAAATGCCGATGGACAAACAACCACTTCAAACGCTGATAGCCCATCCAACATGCCACTAGAACTGGTGCAGGATATTCTCGCACAAAAGAGATGCATGTCGCTTCATGCACGGGAACGCAACCACGACTCAAAAGGCACCAAAAACCAACACATCTTCGAATGGATTGGCTTGCTGAACCGGGAGGACATCATCAAACCGATTGGCTTAGAGGTCCCTGTATGTGGCCATGGGGATGGATGGGATGAAAACCTCAGCCCAACACCACATGGACACCTGCCCTTTCCAGCAACCACACACACCGGTGACCCCTCCGGACCTTTTGGCGACCTCCAGCGCTGTCCTCCAGTGACGGTCCGGTCCGCGCTCGACCGGTCCCTCCGAGGCACGGTGGAGGTCCGCGGTGCTCCTGGCATCGTGCCAAAGACCTGCGAGGGACGGCACCGGTCCGCGGGAGAACCCGCGGGTTGGACGCAGATCCGAAGCCATGGACAAAGGTAAAGATAAAGAAGCTAGTAATAAGTAACAAGGGCATCGCAAACGGAGCAAGAAGCTACTATAGTACTATAGAAGCTCCTGGCAATATCTTGCGATGTACCTGGAACCTGTTTGTGACCTCTATGTTGGACCACCCACCACCCCGGTCATTCCCTTCCTCTCAAAATTAAAGGTCATATCTGGGTTCCATATAGTCATATAGTAACTATATAACACATATAGTGGGTTCGATTAAACACCATAGAAAAAAAACATGAAAACACCTCACCTGATCCACCAAACCAGCTAGTTCACTGTTTCGGGTTCCGAACACAGTCAGTTCACAGAGCGAAACCCATGTTTGGCCATGTCTGGCCCACGAGAGGGGGTGGAACGGCTCCCAGTCTTTTCCAGTGGATTCACCCAGAGTCACCGGAACATCATGACCCCAAGCAAAACCAGGTAGTTATCATGGGTGAAGTGTTCTCTACCATGTGAGTTTGAGGACTGAAAATCGGATGAGCATACTTGCTGGCCAACATTGGTGGAGGAGTTCTTACTAAACCAAAGTCGAAAACTCCTACCTAATCTTTGGGTGACGCGGGATTGGGAACTTCTTAACTTGTACAATCTTTGAGACTTAAAACGGTAGACTCCCGTTCCGACTTTGGTTCACATGTTGGCTGGGCACGCAAAGCTGTTTCCAAGAAGCCTTCAAGTGTTTTTGGACGAAAAAAAAGCAAGGATTGAATAGGATTACACTCTTTGGACAGGTTATATCATGCCCCCCAAACGCTAGACTTCAGGTTTGCATGGTCCCACATTCTATCTCGAGAGCCAGGGAGTGTTTTGGAAATTTCCAGGGTCTACGGTCTACCTCGTGGGCGAACAAGTCATCACTTCAGTTCCTGTGAATGGGTCGAAGCTGTCCTAAGGGATTGAGCATCTATCCCCCAAGCACCAAACATGAGAGGGTACGGTATATATAGTAAGATGAATCGTTTGGGAAATCAACATGTCGAAAAGTCAGCAAACATACATAATGTAATAATATATGGACACAACATAACCTTTAAATACTAATAGTAAATGTAAAATTACATGGTGCACATTTATGAAAAAAAACACACTCTGACTCTCTGACATTGGTTTGCTGTTAACTCAATTCCCACGTCGAGAAGGAAGGTGAGGGAAACGCAAGGTGAAAAGGTCAGCGCAAATGAAATGTTTAACAAATTGTTCACTTGTCTGCAGCTCACGAAACGTGCAGCATCTGAAAGTGGCGGAAGGAAAATGGTTTATGGGAGGTAGCATGAACCACCATGGAAGCAAAAAACAAAATTGGACAGCATGATCAACAGTTGCGTCGCAGGTACAGGAAACTGGCCAAGTTTCCCTTCCCACTCTTATCCACAGCTTCGTTGCGTGTGCTAGGACAAGAGTGTCACACGCCCCTGCTTTTGCAATGGAAACGCAAAGAGAAGCGGTACCCTTAGGAACAGGGGTTGACACACACAGGGAGCCGAAGTCGGCGCAGGTGCATGAAAGGTGGCACCGGCATGCTGTTGGGTCATGTCCTTTGTGGACGTACAGCCGGATAAGCTCTTCAGCCGCTGCCGCGGCCTTGTGTGGTGGAAAGGTGTATGTGTAAATTGCATGTAGTCTGGAAGCTAAGCCGGAAAGAGCCAAGCGCTGGCTACCGGCGCTGGTGTGGTCCCTGATTTTCCAGGGTTGTGTGGGTTGGATGTAGGTGATGGTTCGTTGTGGGAGGTCAATGTTAAAGCCCAGGAGGTGAAAGTCATCCACTGTTTCCAGCTCCACTGGATCGCCAAAAAAGTTGTGGTGGATGAGAGTCTGAATGGCCGGGTGGGAGAGGAAGTGTTCGTTGTGCACAATGAAACGGTTGTCGACGTATCTGTAGTAAGTAAAGTGGAGGGCAGTGTGCTGGAGAAGATTGTCCATCCATGGGTGTCCACTAGACTACCCTACACTACTTAAAGATGCCCATTGGACACCCATTGGCCACTCCTGGTATAAACAACCTGTTCGTATCTCCTTGACCGGTAAAATTGTTCCGCAAGGCTCATGGCACCACCCGCCTGCTTGGGTGCCGCTGGGGGAGCAGGAGCCGGCCTCGGCGACGGTCACGTCAGGGCCCTGGGGTTGAACCCAAAAATGAAAGGAAAGCACACCAAACCCATGTTTTTTTGGGGAACCCTTTTTCAGTGGTCATGAAATTGCATGCACGAACTTAATGCACTATATGTGATCATGATGTGCTGTTTCTTTGTATCCAGCGTCCGGTCTCCTTTCCGTCTGGTCTCCCTAGCGATTGGGGAAGGACATTTCCACCACATGCCCCGCGGAGCTCCGTGCGCGGCGAGCTTAGAACGAACCTGTAGCCCAATGAAAACGTCTTTACCGAAGGAAGGGGTATAACGGGTATATACCAGCTGCTTCCGTTCGGGGTCACCTGGCTGGATATCTCCACACTACTCTGTCTGGTCTCCAGACAGGGCACCCCGACAGGAAGCGCTAGGTAGAGTTGGGGTCTATCCGTTCTTACCTGGGCCCAGTGGATGATGATGGTTCAGTTGCAGGCCGACAGTTCAAACATAGTGATAAGTGTTGACTGTTACAGGTATTGCGGGTATTAGCATAGCACAGACCCAAGGTGCCGATCAGTTGGACCCTGAACACCCGCAGATAGACGCACATCATCTGCTTGACGGGGAAAACCCATCTCCGGGCCGTTGTCCCAGCCGGGATGGTCCGGTGCGGCTCGGCTGCAGCCGTTGAGACGTGGAAGCTGCAGATCTTCCAAAGTCCGAAGGTTTACCTGCAGGTAGCTAAGTTATGTATAGGTTTACGGTTGACCTCACAGGTACTGATAGATGTCTGCCAAAATGTAAAACCATCTCTCCCAATCTTTGGGCCAGTGTACCCAGGTGAACCCAAAACAACGAAACACGCAAACGATCGCAAACGCATCACCTCACTCTCTACTCTGCCCGTCTGCCGCCCGTCTCTCACCTCTACGAACGTCCTGGACCGATGGACCAGGCTTTGAACCGATGGACTCCTTCACCTCTGCGGAGCTAAGCAACCCGGTTGCGGCGAGTTGCAAGAAGCGCAGGCGGAAGCCAAGGGAAAAAAGCTAAAAAACTCTTCTCCAGGTACGGGTAAGTCATGGGGTTTCTATCGCGAACATAGGTGAATAGATGAACATCGAGCCATCACTCGTCATCCTGTCCTCATACGGTCTCCGTCACCCGAGAGGTCGTCCGGTCACCTCATCCTCCCCCCCGCCGAGGTCCGGGACGAGAACTCGCCGTCTCCGCCACCTGCACCGGCGAAGGTGGTTCGGAACTGGAGGTCGATCTGAGGTCTGACTGGGTGGCCCTTTTTGAAGGGTGGGTGGCTCAGAAAGGCTTACGAAAAATAGGGGGTCAATGAAAGAACAGTCCAATTCTCATGGATTGATTGTTGGGGTTATGAAACTTTATGAAGCCAAATGCAGAGTTGAAGACTCTATAGATGTGTCTTGCCGCAAGCGAGCTCTCGATCAAAAGACGGAAATACAGAATGATCCACCAGATCACCTTTCTGCTGATAAGGCAATTCTTTATCCTGTTGGAGTAAAGATTCAAACGCCAGGGTATATATGGTCAAATGTAGACGACCGAAAGTAGCGGAACTTGCCGTTGCTACAGTCTGCAAGCCGGTTTTGGCCAGCAACAGAATTCAATGAACGATCGAAGCATAAGCGGAAGAACTGCTGCTGCAGTCTGATAATCTGCTGTTTCTGCTTGTTGTGCTGTCTGTCTGCCCCTGGTCTGCCTCTGCTTCTGTTTCTCCTGTTCAGCTCTGCTACTCTGCTGGTCGGCTTCTGCTTTGCCTGCTGCTGGCAATGCTGCTCCTGGTAGGACCTCTTGCTGTTGTAAGTACCTGGAACCTGAATGATCTCTATGTTGGACCACCCCCCCAAATATTAAATATGGTATTTTCCTATCAAAACAAAGGTCAAGTGGGTGCCAGGTAAGACATCTTCCTCTTGTCACATCTCCTTGTCCTCAACACCTGTGAGTTGGAGTCTGCGTTGGCCTGGTCTGTCAGGCCTAGAAGCTCCAATTTCGAGATGTTATTTGCTAATTTTGGGAGGGTTGCTTTTGAGCTGTTTTGTTTCTGGAAGCATCTTTTTCCATGATTCACTCTATAGTCGCGAAATCGTGGGCTCTTTGAACCGTTTGTATTCTGAAGATTGGAGCACTTGTTCTTCAGGTTTGGTCACTGCATTCAACGAAAAGCGCCCTGAAACAAAAACATCAACTCGAAGAGAAGAGATTGTGTATATTCACCCATAAAGACATGGCACTCCTTGAGTCACAGGCTGTGAGACTTTCGAACGCACCCAGAGGTACCACCACAAATGCGTTCACGATGCCACTAATGCAACCTGCTCCAACAAACACGTTTCACACCGCCATAGCCAGCAGACACACCTGCTTCGGCATGCCAATGTAGACTCTTGATATTCATCAAACACCTCATACCAGGAGGTTTTATCATCCCTGTCCGGTTTTAACAATCAAGAAAAAACACAACCCACCAAACTAAGGAGGAGGTAGACTTATCAGGAAAAAAAAACAGCGGGAGCCACTCTCTCCCCGTCTCCCGATTCGTTTCCCCCCAGGCACCACGCACGATGCACCGCACGATGCACGATGCACGTTGGGATGCACCGATCTCGCTTTGTTGATCGTTTCATCATCGAACGTATGTCACGAAAACTAACATAGACCCTGAGAATGGCCCCATGGAAGACTATCTTCCTCTACAACCCAGTGGTTTTCAGGTTCCATGTTAGTCTTCCAGGGTGTATGTCACGGGCGTGTATCCAATACCCAAACGGTCCATGGGACTGGTATAAATGCCGATCAGGCCAGGGGTGGGCCATGAGGGTCAATGGGGCGGCATATATGCCAGTCCGATGGAGTGTCTGGGAATAAATACAGTATCTCTGCATATGAATATGGACTAGTTACCTATGATTGGGGTGGATCAATGCAGGTTTACAAACCATACATTATGGAGGTTTGTCTGGGTGTTGTGGGGTGAGGTTTTTTAAAGCTCCAAAACTTTAAACAAAGAAGTATCATGTTCATCATTGTTCATCATTCATCAGATCGTCACCTGCCGGTTTCTCTTCTAATCTCTTCCACTTGACCCACAGCCTCCACCAGCGGAATAGCCATCACCTCCGCCATCGCCAGCATTACCAGCATGTCCACCATCACCAGCTTGACCACCATCACCAGCATAGCCATCACCACCGGCGTCGCCATCGCCGCCGGCATAGCCATTGTCACCGCCGGCATAGCCATCGTCACCGCCGGCATAGCCATCGTCACCGCCGGCATAGCCATCGTCACCGCCGGCATAGCCATCGTCACCGCCGGCATAGCCATCGTCACCGCCGGCATAGCCATCGTCGCCCGCGTAGCCGTCGTCACCGCCTGCATAGCCATCGCTGCCGGTGTAGCCGTTGTCACCAGCATAGCCATCATCACCAGCATAGCCATCGTCACCGGCATAGCCGTTGTCACCGGCATAGCCATCATCACCACCTTGGTTGATAGGGGTTGGAACTCAGCCCGTGCTTGCAAATCGCTTTTTATCCCAAACCACCATGGATGGCAACAAACAGTTGGGAAGAGCAACGGTTGCGCTGATGCAGAGAAACCCTGTGTGTTATTCTAAGCTGTGTTATTTTCGGATCTGTGCTACTTTTGGTGTAGTTCTCTGCCTACACAGTGACGGACCGTGGGATGATATAATATCTGCTTTACTGTTTGTTTTTCTTTTTTTATGTTGTATGTTTTATCTCAAAGTCAAGGTTTGCTCACTAGCATCCGTTCATCTACATTCATTCAACACAAAAGCTCCTAAAACTGCCCAATAGCTCCGTATCTCGGAGAATCCGCCGAAATCCGGGGCCCCGCCGCCGTTCTGACCGTTCGCCGTTCCAACGCCCGCCTTTTGGTTCAGAACACCCGCCTGTTGCATGGTGGGGTCGTCTCCCAGCTCAAACACACCGCGTCTCCGAATGGGGCGACACCGTCTCCCACGGCGCTCCGCCGGAAATTCTGGCCATCCAAGCGACCATCAAAGCCGTCTCCCTGGGCGAGAAGAAAGAGGCCAAGTCGCGGTCGACTCGGACCGGTGAAGAAACAGCTGTGGCCAACAGCACTGGCTCTTCAAAAGGTCATACCGGCATACACACATCTGTGCTGCTTCCAGCGACCGGAAGAACAGCATGTTGGTTCTCCCTTTTTGTTTGGGGTCACATTGGAGCATCATCACATCGGTCATGCCCATCACATCGGGCAGCTCCCCTCAAACACGACTCATGTATATTTTTAGGGCACTTGGGGTGGGTGCCATGTTTGAGTCCAGTCATACCGAACCTGAGGAGGTACGACTGGAGCCCTAGGGTGTGGCATATTTACCTACATTAACCCCTTTTCAATCAACCACCCCGTATGCAAATCATGCCAGTCCCAAACAGGTCGGTGTCGGGGTCTTCTGTGTTCATGTAGACTGATCAACAAAAAGTCCCCTTTGGCACCCGGAGACGTAAAGCCACCGCGGCGTCGACGATGTGCGATGGAAACACGGACGAGCAGCCGGGCACAGAGTCCGGACGTGAAGTAAATGAAAAGCTCCAACAAAAACAACTCAAACGTAGACACCTTAGCTCCTACCAAGGCATGAAACAAAAACAACACATGGAGTCTTCTATCGCAACACGTAAACCTTTCAAACTACGGAGATGCATGTTTTTCTATAGTCTTGTTGAAAGTCAAGACCACTCAACCCATCCATCCGATTTTCCACCGATCTGTTTCTTTCCCTTAGAACCGGACCGCTTCGACCGCGCCGAGACCACGGCAGAGACCGCTGACCGCTTCGAGACGGGCGCCTGGTCATAGCCTCCATCTCCATTACTCCTTGGAGAGACATGGTACGGTCAACACTGCTGGGGACCGGTTCATAGACGAAGTGAACGAACACATGAAAACGGTGCCAGTGGGTTTCAGATGGTTTCAGGTGCCATATGTTCCAGTGGATAGCTTCTGAAGATGCCTGTGTTCTGGATCACTCAGACTGTATAAATAGTCCTTGTCCCGGTCTACCAGGGATGTCCTACATCATCCCTCCATCCGACTTCCGTGCTTCGCTTGCTTCGCTGCGAAAGCAAAGGATTCTGGTCGTTTGGGTGACCCTAGTGAAAGCCTTTTTTCGGCCCAAACAAGCGGCGCGCATCCGAGTGAATCCTGTTGGAGGACTAAGGCTCTTAGAATTGAGATATTGTGTTTGTTCTTTTGGCGCTCAAATCCACTGATCAAACATAGGGTCAGTGCAATCCAAACGCCAAACATCACCAAACCCATGCAGCTCCCCAATCCATTGGTAAAAAACATCGTTCACAACGTGATACAACGTGATTAAATTACCATCCAAGTTGCTGGGTGTCGCCCGAACCGCCGCCCCACCATTGACCTAAGACCAGCGGAAGGAGCAGCAGAAGCCATCGCGGAAGGCGCATGGTGAGACGAACCGGTCGCGCCCCTCTCCGGGGTGGAAATGTGTGCGGTGTCCCTATAGGCTTGACGCCTTGAGCCAAAGGACGCAGCCATGTTCAATGCCATCACATGAAGAGGCGGTGAACATGGACCTAGATACACCCAAACGAAGACCGGGAACAGCAAACAAAAACATATATAGGCAGGCCAAACAAACCCACAACTCTCACCATACAAATTCCATCATATCCCTGAGGTTCCATGTATGACACAGCTGCCTACGTGGGTCGAGGGAAGCTCACAAACGGCTGACGGTGATTTTTACATACGGAGGGTGTCTCAGCGTCAATGTTATCAAAGAAGAGGCACATGTTCATAGAACGTCAATAAATCTTGCGGACATTGGTGCCTCCCTGGACCATCCAAGAGGTGCCCTGTCTGGAAGCCATCCCATATTTTGGGTGGTTGGGTGGTCCAAAATAGAGGTCGGTTCCATCGGTCCGTGAATGCTGTTCGGATTTGTCAGCGGGAACCCCGCCGAAGCGGTCGTCACCCGCATGCGGGTGGTCAGTTTACTTTGTTATAAGACCGGGAGATACCGAGAGCATGTGGAGAGCAAAAACTCAGAAACAGCTGGTAATACCCAGGCCAGGACCATCCTGTCGGGGTGTCCTGGCTGGACTACCCCACACTACCTAGGATGGTCACTGGGATGGTCCTATCAAAACAAAGGTCAAGTGGGGAACCCAGGAACAGAACGACCCTGACCTGAACAAACCACCCATCTATGTTGGGACGGCACATCTTCCCTCCCAAATACCACCCCGAATCGGCGTCGGGGTCAGGGGGTTCTCACCCATCCCGGCTGCGGGATTGAGCGGCTGCGTCGAGTCGCCGCGACGCTCACGTCTGGGTCTTTTGAGGCCTTCGGCCGGTCTCTTTGCCGTAACCTCCCCGATCGGCGGATCGCCTCGTCGCGTCAAAAATCAGACGGCACGGTGCAGGAACTTCGACCGTTTTAAGCCCACTGCAAGTCTAACTTTGCAGGCTCCTAAAAGAGGTGGGCAAGTTGCTGTGGATGCATGTTATGTCCTATCCCCACAAGCGATGGCCTCCAAGCCAATAGCGATGACCTCCAACCTAATAGCAATCCATGGTTGCATGCCAATTCCTATCTATCCCCACAAGTTAAAGAGCTCAGTTGACTTGAGTTGATCATACGAATAACTTTACTTCGAATGATCCCCACCATGGCATTATACAGGGCTTTAAACGAACACCAAAAACAAGGACAAAACACAAAAGCCCAGGTGTAGGCCATAACCCCACAAACTGCCACACCGTTTCTTTCGCTTGTAGGTCGGCACTAGCCACACAGAGCAAAAGTGCCTGCTACCGCCAGCCGCAAGAACAGATACAATACCAAAGCAAGCGAAGCAGTAGGAGAAACAACAATGCTTACGTAAGCAACAACATGCAACAGCCATAAAAGAAACGGGGCCCGCTATGACTACAAAGACTGCAGCGACAGCCACAACGACAACCTCAACCACCACGGACCACCACCACCACCACCATCACCACCACCACCACCAGCAGCAGCAGCAGCACCAGCACCAGCACCAGCACCACCACCACCACCATCAACAACACCACCAACAACACCAACACCAACACCAACACCACCACCACCACCACCACCGACAACAACAACAACAACAACAACAACACCAACACCAACACCAACACCACCACCACCACCACCACCACCAACAACAACAACAACAACAACACCAACACCAACACCACAACAGCAAAAACAGTACCCCAAAACACAGCCACTAGGGCAATTGCAAGGGAACAGCACTTGGAACAACGAGCGGACAACAAACATCCAGAACTATGAGACCCTTGTCATTTTCTCATGCGTTCTCACTCTTCCTCTCCCTCCATTCTCACACCTTTCTTCCCAAAACGAGGGGTCTCTGGTAGGAGCCTGGCAGCCTTCTCCCTACGCCCACTTAAGTTTGATATGCCCAGTTCCCCTTATCAAAGACCCGTCAAGTCCACCCGGCGCTGCGCCGAGTGGATTCGAGGTGTCTCTCCCCTCCATTTCCATGTTCTTTCTTGGACTTCTTGGAGGCTTTTTGTCCATGCATGATTGCTTCACATTCAGTTTTTGTTGCTGATAGTCGGCTCAACACGTTCATTGCTCAACACGTCACTGGTGCAGCTCAATATGATAGAGATACTTGGAAGGTGAAGCTAGATGCAGTGAACACCCGGGCTGAGTCCGGCTGGCGCCCGCTTCAGTGCCACGCATGCATTCAGACAAAAACACACTTGTTCGCAATCTGTTCATGGGAAACACACGATTTTGTCAAAGAGAAAACCCAGCAATCAAAGTCTTCTCCGGTAGATCAACTCTGCTGGGTCGCGTTGCTGGGGCCATTTCCATGGTTCCTAAATCACATGGAAACTGCGAAGGTAGTGTGCCGATACCAGCATCATCCAACAATGCAACCGTAACATAAACAAGTCAGTGTCTAGCATCTAGAGGGCCTCTATGTTTGGCCTTGATTCTTGCTTTACAGATGTAAGCCCTTCAGAACCCGGTTATACTCTGCTGTCTATCTTGCATGTATACTGGCATATAAATTGTGGCATTCTATCTGGCGGCATATTTTTGGCCCTCGCGGTTGAGGTCCGTTGATGCCCACTGCGATCTGGTACTTGTGGAGGAGGAGGTGAGGAGAGGAGGTGGAGAAGGAGGAGGAGGAAGAGGAAGAGAAAAGGTTGGCTCTGATCAAATATGATAAGATCTGTAACAATCCTCACCTGGCAGGTGAGGAGAACACTATACTCAATGACTCAATGAGATAAAGGGTTGGTTTTACTGGTGTTTGGACCTCTAGGGTCTTCTCATGTACTCTCCAATGTGGGGGGGGAACCCCGACTGTGCTGCCTAGACTTTGTCACACTGCACATCCTCGGCAGCTGATTTCTGCTCATCACCCAGTCACGCGACTGGGGTGCGACGAGGGGCACAAGCGAGGATTGCTCGGTCAGGCCATCGAGCGGGGCACGACAGAAGCGAGACGGTCTTGGAAGAAGTTATTCTATAACAAACACATCCATCTGCCCAAAAGACGGATCGAGTAGAATGTTTCACATTTACATATATATATATATACACCGTATCATCACAATATATGTTTCTAAGCCTATATATAGATCGTTTTTCACAAACCTTGCCAGCAACTCACTCCGCTGGGTCAGAAGCTGTCTCCAACAAAATCCAGTGTGACGAAGATGGACCCCATATCCTTTACAACATCTCAAAGGGACCCAGACCCGCGGGATGGCAAAGATTTCAATCTCATGGAGTGTTTGGGATATTCTATATCCCAGGGCCCCTGGTAGGTGTCTGATCATAGCCCCTTAGAGGTGATTCGGGGTGTCTATTCACCACCCCTAAACAGGGGGGCCCTGCTTTATAACTTGGCTTCTCCCGCATATATGTTCGATGTGGTTTTTTGGAACCTGGAAAGTTCCATCTTCCCCAGGTACGGTTTTTTTTCACCATGGGGAAAGTCAAGATCACCTGATCCGCAACATCAGCTTTTTGAGGTACATCCACTGGTGACGACCCGCGTCCCGGTCTCTCCCGCTCGATCCTGAAGGCGACCTTCGGATGCAACGGTTCTGTGGGCGGTCACCGATGCCCGTTCTGCAGCGAAGGAGATCGTTTCACTCGTTGTCCGCCCTGTTTCTCGCCAGTTGAAGCACAGCAGTTAGCACAAAAGAAGCCCATGTGATGTACCAGTTGATGTTTTTGGTGGTCGAACGCAGTTCCAGGTAGTTTATAAGCACAGCTACATCATCTTCATGATCGGATCGACACAGTTTACCCGTCTTAGTCTTCTAGTGAGCATACTTGGAACCGGTGGAAAAGCCCTTCAAAGCCCTGAGCTCTGGACCAATGCTGCAAGCTTTGACCAATGACTCCATGTAGACGGTTGATGAATAAACGCGGTAGAGGTCCCAAAGGTTTAAGGGTTATGGCATCTGCCATGGTCAAGGCGCCATCAGGTCTTGCACACCAGTCAATGGAAAGACTGTTGCGCCAGTTGCCCCATGTCTTGCTGCTTCATTTTGCTTGAGGAGCAGGCCTAGCAGCCTAGCACGTGTTTGACCATGTTTACTCCTCATCATCTCGAGTTAGGGAACCCTCAACAAACGTCAACAAACGTGTGTTCCCCCCCGCCTTTGAAAGGTGTGTGCTGGCGCGTCCATCGCCACGGATGGTCGATCTTTCGAGCTGACTACGCCCAGCAAGCTGGGAGCTGCTACTCCTTCGAGCTTCTGTTGGACCAGTGATAGCCTGCATCCTGTGATAGACCAGGTGCGAGATCCTGTTGTAGCTCACATGAGCTGGCTTCCTGGTTGGCCAAGATGTTCACCATGTAGTTCGATATGTTGCACAAGCCTTGCAGTATCTTAGCAGTGGATATCATGTCTTACTCATCAAACATCTTCTTTGATGGTCTTTCCAACCCAAACATCAAGGCTGAAGCGTCGGTCTAACAACGGCCGAACGCCGCCAGAACCATGTCACCAGGTCGTCCGAAGACTTGTTTTTCCATGGGCCGACCTGGTCTTTTCGACATGTCTTGATCATTTCTGCACTGCCAAAGCATGTTATACGTTTTATTTCTTCATATATTGTACAAGAATTCTTTGTCTTTATCTTGTGACAAGTTCCAATAGAAGACAACTGGTAACCTGCCAAACAGTTCTCCTATAGGTAGAAACGGTTCTATTACATCTTTAGAGGAGATCGAACATTTTGTGTTCTGCACGTTTCAAGGTTGATAGGATTGTGGCATGTGGGTTCTGAGGTGGTTTCTTCTGAGAAGAGGTATCCTATGATCTACGAAGAGGCAATGGAATGAGGCAATCATATTTACGTCTACATTTGGATATTTGGGGGGGTCGGGGCGGCAGTCCGGCAGTCCCATGGACATCTGGGATTGGGTCCAAAAACAGATGGAAATCCCCTACCACGTCCAGTGGCACGTTTCGGTTCGGACGTCCGATGGCGACTGGAGACCGGATCCGAACCTGAGGAGCGGTATGTGGTCCCTGGACCCAGTGGAGGATGGGGATGTTGCAGGACATCCATCCATCAATCGAACCCCAAGATCCTCTGCAGGTTTACTAGGACACCCCCAACGACCAGTGATCCCATGTCCAGCACCTTCATGTCGGGGTCCTGGCTGGAAGCCCCAGCCCACCACTAAGGGACCATTGGACACCCCTATGAAGCATGAACGTCGATTGGCCTCATACCACTCTCTTGTTTTCGTTTGACAGGCCAGCATGTTATCCACTTCCTAGTCACAACTCCTGGCCAACCGGAGCTGGTCGACGCACAAGTGGCCATGAGTGCAAACTGAGACTTGTGACTTCACTTCCGGAATCTTGGAATTGCTTAAGGAACCTGGCAAAAATAAAAATATCTCCCAAAATTTACCAACAATAGGGCCTAGGGATTGACCCAGTTATATAATCACCTGATTCGCAAAACCAAGGAGTTCGTGACTTCATGCCAAAGGCAACATACTCATATCACGCCTCCAGGAAAAAATCTGAAAGTGGTGTGTACGGTCAAGCGAATTCCAGTCTTGGAGCCTTTGAGACTTGGAGGTGGTTAGGGGGGCAACAAACATCGGACACCTGCAACGACCGAGAGTTGCCCGAGAGTTGAAGGAATCAGATCGAAACAAGTGTTTAAACAAGTAAGTACTTTAAACAAACATATCATATATAGCATACTACACTAAAACATAACATAAAACAAAAACACATACACTCACTCTATGGAATTCGAATACATGCTGCATCGACTGGTCTAACTTCCTCAATGTGGGTCAATATGCCAGCAAACCCATAGAGCATCTGGGATGGAAACAGCCAAATCCTTGCCAGTAGAGGAACAACATCTTCCTAAAATCCTCGGGGAGGAGAAACCCATGTATCGGCAGTAATACATGGTCTGTGTGTGGGTGGCAAGCTTTTTAATTCCAAGTGCCGCAAGGATGGTGACAGTGTCAACCGGATTGCTGGGGCGTTACCTGAACAAGGAGACCACGCCGTCCAGTTCGGCCCTTCCTTTGAATGGCCTTTTTAAGTTTGGGATGTCTTCTAAAATCATCCAACAATTGGAACATCGTCACAAAAAACACCCTGAGAAAAAACAAATTGGTCCATTGCAATGGGATGTCAACTTGGCTCTACGCGACCTTTTTTTCAGGTGTTGAAAACGGATCCATATATATATATACCCTTGTGCACAAACTGCAGCGGGGTTCTTTGATCTCATATGGTTCCGTCCCGTCCAAGTCTGTTTGCGGTGAGGTTCAGCTCTCCCAGATTGGGCGGAGAAAAGCACGAAAAGCACGAAAAGCACGTGGACCAGTGAACCTCAGGATTGAGATGCTTCAAACTGCAACAAGACTGTATGGCAGGAATGCCCCTCCTCCAAAAAGAGATTGTCTGGCCGCCGTTCGTGTGGACACCAACATCCTCCCAATCTGCGGAGTATCTAAAAACATGGAACATTGGAAGAACTCCTCTTGCGTCTTTCATGATACACAATGTTTTTGTCAGTGTAACATGTTCGGTTCTGATGCAGTAACAAATTGCTCATTGGTGACTTGGAGGCTAGGAATCACCAGGAACACCAAGGTTGTTCAAATTGCAGGTCCCCCCAACAAGGGTTCAAACAAAATCAAAGAAGTCTTTAAGTGCTGAACAGCCCTGAACTAACAATCACGTGTGTTTTCAGCGAGCGAAAGCTCGAACCAACCATGTCGCGATTTCTGGTGATCTGTGTTCCACCATTCGAACTGATAATATAATGTGTAAACTGTAAATCATTCAGAACCATTTCATTCACCTTTAAACCTACCTGCTTTAAGCTTTCAGGAAAAAGTTAGCCCTAACTCTGTCCATGTAAAAACCATGGAGGTCCAAGAAAAGCTAGACTAAACTAACTAGAGCTAAGAAAAGCTAAAGAAAGCTAAACAAGTCTGAAGCCATCAAACCACCAAGCATCAGACCAGCAGACCATCAAACAGATACATAAATCAGATCAAACATGCACAAATCATCAAACACACAACACAGCAAGTGTGAACTGCAGTGTGGGAAACTACATTGTGAGAAGTGACACCCCACACCTTTTTCCAAACAGATTTTGATGGCCAGCACACCACCTCTAAAGCCGTTCATTTCCAGACATTTGCACCGAGCCCCCCCCCCCCCGGGTCACGTGCCGCGCTGAACGCGCATCCGCCGATGGTCTCCGCGAGCAGTTCATCACGCGGCGTCTCAAGAAAACCATGACCCTGTGCATCCCGAGAGCCGCGGAGAAGAAGATCCACGGAGCAATTGGCACCCCCCCCAGGAGCCAAAGTTCCAAAGGAGGCCCCTGCAAGGGGGTCTTCGGAAGATCGAGAGACCTATATATAGAGCCTACACTTCCAGCATCTTCCAGCGATACTTTTAGATCTTTTAATGATCTTTTAGAAGGACACGATCTTTTAGTCCTGGAACCCTGTTCTTGTCGTTCGTCGAGATCGAAAACAGGTCGCCGCCCCCAAAGAAGAAGGGGTCTTTGGATCTTCACATCTGCTACATGTGGCTTCCAAAGAAACCTCTCAGCTCCAGCTTCCTCTCGGCAGCGTTTTTCACCGGGAGTGACCAGTTTTAGATGCGACCACTCTCCGAGCTGCGACCCGAAGCCCAGCCCCAAAACTTCAATCCCTAAGATTACTAAGAATTCAGGCCCGCACCAACCTGCTATACTTGGATTTGCTGTCCAGGAAGCCTAGAAACCAAAAATGTTCCCTTCTGGGGATTTACCCATACTAGGACCCACTGTCGGGGTGGTTAATGGACACCCCTTAACCTCTTTTCGGGCTATCAATAGACACCCCTGGTCTGGGTGTCCTGGTATAGGGAAAAGTAACAAATCACTGTATTGATCCGGTCCGCAAAACAAGGCAAAGAGAGTCCAAGTCCAAGTCCTACCGTGGAGGACTTAGGGCTTCAAAAAGGATCACCAAATGGTTTAGGCCGAAGGGGTACGTACATGTGCGTAGCTTTTTTTTGATCAAAAGGTAAATTCACCTATATATATATATAGGTACAATTCACATCAAAACCCAGATCGGGTGACCTGCTCTTTATAATCCTGAACTGTGGAGATATGTGTCGGATTCTTCAAGAACTGAGATGGGGTTCCTTAGGGTTTCTTCCATCACTCATGTGCTTCAACAGAGCTGTAGAATGAACTAGAACCTTGACACCTGTTGACCTATCTTGCTCCCAAAGGCCCTGTGTTTTCCAAGGGGGTACACTTGGCTTTTGGACTGAATCTGAAATCTGATAAACCAACATCCTGCCCTGCTGAAAGGAGCCGAGCAATCCATTTTCACAATTCAGACCACGAATCTCGTCAGAGGTCGTGAACACGAGCAGGCAACACCAAGCGACATCGAGTGATTGTTGATGATCACCACGAAACCTCCACCTCCTTGCGACCTCCTAACGTACCTGGACCGACGTAGCATCCAAACAGCACCAGAAAATGGGGGATTTCCATGGATTGATGTTGCATGGTTTCACGGGGAACCTCGATAAAATGCACGCCCAAAACAGGCTGGGCTCGTCGACTGGAAGGATCCATGGTTCGCAAAAGAACCGATTCTGGAGTGGCGAAACTCCATCTGGATCATGATCTTTCAGTCAAGCCCTAGAGCCCTATAGAGCTCCTGGCCATCCGACTGGAAGGTAGGGGTCTGGACCGTTTTCGAAGCGACCCGAAGCACCGACCGTTTCACGGAGGGGTTGGAGCCCTTCCGGGATGACCATGGTGACCAAACACTCTCGTATTGTCCCATGGACCCCTTTTCAATCAACCAACCAATGGAGGTACATCGGCCGAACCATGGCAAACATGGAGTGTTGAGAACATCTGAGAGCGTGACAGGGTCTTCATATCTTGTGACCTGAAATCACCTGAACTTACAACCCTGAAGAAGGCTTCCATTGGGGAAGCCCTCGCACCGCCATCGTTGCTTCGCTTGGTGCGCCGTCCATGGCTCGCGCCGTTTCTTCCGGCAGAACCGGCATCGTCCATGCCCGCAGGGAGGATGTCAAAACATGCTCGTCTTCGCTGCCGTTCGGCACGAAGCAACGCGACTCGTTCGACCATGGGACGAAGAGCCGAGAGATCCATTCCCTGCGTTCCATGAAAAGTAGATGTAAGTGAACATGGAGCACAGGGGTGCTTTCTTCCAACATCTGCTGAAAAAACACATGTGTCGGTGTGCGTTATGTCTCGAAATCAGCCCACCCAATGAGATCTACCTCGTGATGCCAAAACATGTGGACAACTAGTTATCGATCTTCAGCACCGTCTCCGTCGCTAGAAGCGTCCAACGTCCAACGTCCGGGTTTGGTGATGAAAGGCCTTCAACTTCGATCCAACTTCGGATCCATCCTGCCTGTAGGTCGCACGGGAACACCCCGGCCGTGGACCACCGAAGATGAAGCTGAGACTCCACGACGGTGGATGTCAACCAGCGGCTCCAGATTTTGACGAAGTCACAGTCATGCATACTTGGATTTAAGGAACCTGGAAAACATATACGTAAACATATTCTGCAGAAGGGGATTTGCACAACCGGAAGAAATCAACAGTCATCTTAAAGAAAAAAAACACACTCTAGAAGTCCAAAGACTATTTTTTGACCGGCTGAAGTAAAGGAAGTTCCCGAACTCAGTTCCCCTAAAGACCATTCTTTTTATAGTCTTTGACTCCCAAGGTATATATTGAGATAAGGATAAGGGGACCCCCCAGTCAGACCCACTGGAAGAGCAAATCATAGACCAAACCATGACGCTGGGCGTCCGGGTAGGAACCCGGTGGTGAAACACCAACCCATGTTCAGCTATTTACAGTAGGGAGACCACCAAAGAAAGCTTGTAAGTATGCATAGTAAAACCTCTCACTGCACAACGAAGGGAAGATTCTTCTTTGTCATGTGCTCCATGCATCCTTCATAGGCCACAACTGCCTTCATTCTAGGGAAAGTGGCGACATTGGGCTGGCGGACCAAGTGCAACCAGAACAACATCAATACCTTTTACAGTCCCATCCCGTGACCTTTTACACTGGGACATCAAGTTGGGTCACTGACTGGTTCGAACCAGGGAGAAGAGTTATAGTCCGTGTAGCAAAGGCTTGCCACTTGGGGTCTGAACATGGTCGACCAGCCAAACGCCGGAAGACATCGGAGATTTTGTTGAGAGAAAGGTGGTTGCCAGAGCTTGCTGTCCAGCTGGAATAAGATTGACAACATGAACAACACATCACAAAACACAAACAAACTTCAAAACACACGTATGTTCCTGAAAACGGCGTCATCCAAGCGCTGAGAAGGGGTCAACAATCCAATTCGAACGGGCTTCTCATGGCTTCTCTATATCCAAAGAATCACACCAGTCATTCACTAGTCAGCCACTTCCACAAAGAACTCATGGCGGCATCCCCCTTGGGAACCGCTACATTGTAGATTCGAAGGCATTACTGCTGCGGCGGCTTTGGATGCTGCGAAGCCTCACGCGATGAAGCAAAAAAGATGGACGGCGAGGGGCAGATATTGAAATGGAATGGATTGGGCAAGTTGATGGTCCGCAACAGGTGTATGGTTAATTCACCTAACTTAGGGGTTCCAGTCGATCAAACATAGGGATTTCCCGAAGGCCCCCGCTGCGCTGAAGCAATTCTTGTTGGACCGTTGCTTGGGAGGAAATAACTACAGCAACGTACAATGTCTAATTAAATGCGCATATTATATACCTTTTTCAACTTTCTTGTGACGTTCATTGATTCGTGTTTGGAAGAAACCGAGTGCAAAACCTTTTGCTTCGTCGTCTTGCTTGAACTGAGATCCGTTGCAGAATCCTAAAGTCAAAAGTCATCTCTAGCCGTCTCTTGCTTGAACTGAGACTGCGAGTCCAACCGGTCATCGCACGCGCGACCTGTCAAATGCATGCTGAGAGGAGTTTGCTTGGAAGAGCTTTGATCCCTTCTGAGGCGGGGATTCAAGGTCCGGTCCGGTCCCGGTGCCAACCCCAGCACCGTGCTGATCGATCTGCGCGACGTTGGCCGCAGGTGCCGTGAAGCGGTGATGGAGACGAGCGGAGACGAGACCTGTGAACCCCCCCCCACAGGGTAGAACTCCGACCAGTCGTCCGAGCAGCGCCATTTTTTTGAACTGGAAACATACTGAAACACGCTCTGAAACCAGCGGTGCTGGCAGCCTGTCTTGAAAGCTGTTCTTGAAGCTAGACCAGAAAAGCTTGACATGTTATGATATGTTCCAGAAGAGCTTGACATGCTGTCCCGGTTTGAAGTTTGTTTAAAAGAGTGGACTTTCGTCAATGCCAATTAATCACCCAACAAATACCCCTCCATATGTGCGACGGCATTTATTTGGTACTTAGCTCAAATACACTATCTCCTATGTGGGGGCCCTATCTCGTCTAGACTACTTAAGCAGGAGGAGGTCATGTCACAGTATCTCGTTCAAACTACTTTAGTAACAGATCACACTATCTCGTTTATGTGGGGGCCCTATCTCGTTCACAAGCGAATACTGATGATAGACAAGCAAATAGAGCATGCCATAGACTACTTTAGTAAAGCCTAAATAAAAGTAGTTGCTTATATAGCTTTGACACCAATTCTTGGCTTCAAATATCTTTGAGTGACTTGGTTGCGGGATTTGCTTGATGGTTGTAGGTGGCCTTTCCTTCTGCTTTGGCATTCGATCAAAGCAAGTACTAGTAGCCAAGCCAATCCAAAGAAACACATTTATCTGTCCCTCATATCCTTCAAAGAAGGAGCAGCCTCCCTGTCCAGTTTTCCAACAAAGGATCCCCATTCTATATAGACGTGATCAGCCATTCCTGAACCAGCAAAGACGTTTATAAGCCATAACTGGATTGCACCGATCACCTTCAAACACCGAATAATGCATCCTATAAATCCATGTTCTTCAACAATCGCCGCTGAATTCTATTCTGGGTCGAATCATCCGCTTGGGTGTTCGCACCCGGGACGTAGCACCCTTTCACACCCGGGACGTGGCTGGAGGCGGAGGCACGAGCTCTGCGCGCCTGCAAAGATGTGTTTCCCCCTGTCGTTGAAGCACCTCCTCACCGCGGTGAGCGCGTTGAACAACAAAACGGATGCCGGGGGTCCCATGCGACGTCCTATACCCTGCATATGTGTTCTAGACCATGGTTCTCGGTGTGCTTCAAATCTGAAGACTGGATCTTCAGCGAAAGACCAGTTAGAAGAATCGGGAGCATCTTCAGCGAAATCTTCAACGATGCTGCAAGTCCTTTTGGGTCAGAGCTCCACACTTGGGGTTTCCCCGCTTGGTGGCCACCTGGGGAGGCTTCCCTGGGAGGGCCGCTTCGGCTCAGTGCACAGGGAGATACCCTGACAAATAGCGCTAGGTCGTCTATCCCAAACACGACTTTTCAACCACCCCTATAGGTAAACATGCCATACATGGAGTGGCTGGGTTAGGGTCCAACGGCTAGAGTCCAACAAGCCCTCAAACCACCCCCATGGCTAGGTAACTAGGCCATCTGGATGGTCTTTGTCTAGCTCGAGCTCGGAATCTCCAGGTATCCAGCTCCGTGCTCCATCAGATCAAGAAATTCGGCCCAAACCCATCAAAGGAGTCCGTCTGCAAGCGAGCTAAGAAGCATCAACACTTCCACGACGTCTACGATGGACGGAAAGTAGATGGGCTGACCGCTTCGAGGAGAACTTTCGGAATACCACCCCCCTCCCCACTTCCGTCACCCTCACCTCCCTCCAGCGCACCGCGCGCGCGAAACGCATTTCCCGGTCTGGCGCTTCGCAGCGGCGGAGGCCGTGCCGGCTTTCCGCACGCGGGAAAAAGACACTCGTGGATGCCCGGAATGGTGGAGGAAGAGAACCACCCTTTTCAGCGAAGCAAAAAAGCAATCTTTCCATTAGTGAAGAAGATCCCTTAACCTCTTAAAGGGGCATATTAATAGACACTCCTCAATGGGGCTCTGTATACTAGGCCACTTCACATTGATATATATATATATAACATCTCCGCAGGGAAACTTTTGGACCATTTTGGGGTCCATGGGCCAGGCAAGCTTCACCAGGAGAGCTGTGTTCAGGATGTCCCGTCAGATCCGTTGGGCTCAGGATCTCCCAGGAGAATTCAGGACTAGGGGCTGCTGGCCTTACTACTAGGAGCAAGGACGCTACGAACGGGGCTAAGAGGGGCCGGTTTAACCCTGTGTCCGTTTGGCCGGTCGCGTGGGGACACACCGACCCGGTTCCGCGTGTTCGGTGCGCCAATTCTCTGGTGTTCGCTGGCGCCAGCTGTTCAGGAACCTATATATTCGACTCGCACGGATGACCAAGGGTTCTTTTAGGCTGCTCTGACAAATTGAACTTAATTAACTTATGGATTCCCCCTTAAAAGAGCTGACATGGGTCGAAAAAACTCCTCGGAATCCTTTCATCTTCAACTTTATGTTGATCATCTGCAGATCTTTCTGGGTCAACATCATCTATAAGTGATCCTCACCTTTCTGCGCCCGTGCCAGCTGCAAACAACTAAAAGGAAGTAGCTTCAGGTCCAAGGGCCTCGATTCTCGGCCTCCATGGCATTCTCGCGCATCCCCAGTGCCGTGGCGTGTGAACCCGCAGCGTCGACGCCACTCCGCACCAGCGGAGTCCACGCCGCGGGTTCCGAGGCATGTTCAGATGGGCGGCGACTCCGGCACTTCACCTGTGCATCGTCTCTGAGACTGGCTATTCCAGGGGTGATGGGGTGATGGGGTCAAGGAAAGTAGAATTTCCATACATATACTGTGTGAAGACAAACACGAGCAGTGTGGGAAATGAGTCCCAACCACCCAAAATGTTTTACATCAATGGAGGTGTATCTATATAACAAATAAAACTGAGTGTCTGCGGTTTGTCAGTAAGGCCTGTGACTGACAAACGTTCCCCATTTTGGCGCCATAATTCAAGGATATGATACCCTGTAACTATAACACACTTGATAAGCGGGACTAGGATGAACTTATAACATCGCAGTCAGTGTCTTTCAAACCTTGATACATGGGCCCCCCCAGTCAGTCAGCATCAAAGTTTAGTTGGTTCTGAGCGCAATGTTTCATGTCCCAAATCCCAAACATCAAGAGCCCAAACATGTTTTGACACTCTTGTCGGAAACACTCGTGTAGAACGCTCACACTCTCGCGCGACACTTTTCTCACCCTGTGGGACACTCTTGCAGGATACAATTGTAGGACACTCTTGTGAGTCACTCTTGCAAGACACGCTGGTAAACTCATACGCAATATTCTTGTGGGACACTCACGCAGGACGCTCCCGCGCGCAGATGTAATTCACACTGCTTCGCGGCGGCTTCAGCCGCCGGCGGTTTCCGTAAAGGGAAAACACACGCATACAGACGTAGACATCCATCCATGCATACAGACCCTAGGGATCCAAGTACCTTCTCAGAAGGCACTTGGACCCTCCAAACCCACCCCAAACACCTTCTGAGAAGGTACTTGGATCCCTAGGGAGACATAAATACACGCAAACGTACATGGGAAAAAGTGTGCCATTAGCACCCTGCCAGCTCGACAACCTGCCTTCGCGGAGCCGGGAACTAGCAACTTGTGCTCTCAGAGCCTGGTTGGTGGTTGGTTGGTTGGTTTCTTTCTTGCTTGCTTGCTTGCTTGCTTGGTTGGTTGGTTGGTTGGTT